>JAOPSE010000006.1:89750425-90295942 GCA_029449295.1 Zea luxurians | reverse complement strand
AATTGAACGACGTGGCGTACCTTTTTTGGTGGGGTCGTTTTTGCGAAGGCGAAGCGTCGCCAGCTGCTTCCGCCAGAAGCGCCGCCTGTCGAGCCACGGAGTTAATGCGCCGGGGCGAGTAGTTGGCGAGGCTGCCGTTGCGCGTGCGCGAGCCGTTCGAGGAACGGGTCACGGGCGCGTCGTCTTCACACCGTGAGAGGGGGTTCTCTCGCTGCCTCCAGATGGGACGTGAGCTTGGCTGATGGCGTGACCGCTGCTCTCGCGCGCCTGCCACCGTCATTACTGCCGGCCCACTTTTGACCGTGTTTGACCACTGCGTCAGGCTGGCGCTGCTGGGTCGCGCGCTGGGTCGCCTCGGGTCGCGGTATTGGTTCCGCAACCGAGGAGGTGCGGTGGTGGCGCAAGTGGTACAGTTGCTTGCATGCAGCATCCGGCGCGCCGGTCGCGTGACGCGTGGGTTTGGGCCTCCGTGCTGGCAGGTCAGGAGTCGGAGAAGCGCGTCCACTTGGCGCGGTTGCATGCCGCCTGCATGGCTGCCCGCCCCTTTCGCCCGTTGGTCTGGGCAAAAGTGGAGGGTCACTCGTAACCGCTGGGTGGTTGCGTGCGCCGTGCGCGGCGGTTCGGCTTCTTCTGCTCGGAGCCGGTCTGCATGACATGTGGGTCCCAGCCCCCGCGCCGCAGGGGAGGGCTTTGGAGGCGTGTTGGAGAATACTCAGCCCGTGACGGTTGGGGGCGCAAGCAGGGAGAGTTGCCTTTAAAAGGAGGGCGACCCCTTTCGTAAGGCGACCATGTCTTCTTCCTCCCTTATGCATCGTGTCTTTCCACCTTTCAAGCCCACGGATGGGGGAAACCGCCGTCTCGCGCCTCATCGTCGGAGGACACAACTCCGTGGGAGTGGGTACCTTTCAGCCATCGTTCGACTTCAAGGATTTTCGTCATGCAGCCCGGCTGCACCCCTCCACCGGCGGTCACCCAAGAGGGTGACCTCCGGCTTGATGGTGGGGGAAAGCGAGCCGGGCTGCGGCCTCTGCCCCTCCCTCAGCCTCAAGGATTTTCGTCATCCAAGCCAAGATGGAGGACGAGGCGAGTCAGGGGGCTGTCTCCGTGTGGGTCGGTTGCCCTCTTCTTTCCCGGGCATCTGGGGGAAAACAGCATCCTCCAGCTTCACGGAGACTTCCTCCGGCCATGCCGGAAGAGGCGGGTCGTCGTCACACAGTCGGGGCGCAACGCCGCGTCCTCCGCCCAGACGACGATTACGCCGCGCATCACGAGGGCAGCGCCCACGCCCTGGACGGCCTTGGCAAGGGCGAAGACCTACCGGCGTGCTCCGAGGCGTCGGCGGACGGAGGTGGCTTCTCTACCGACGAGATTGCCAACTCCGTCAGTAGCCCTGGGTCTCCGTCCCCTGGCCTGAATGGCTGCCTCTCGTCCTCGGGGGGTGAAAGTCCTCCGGGCCCCGCAGGCCCGCCCCTATCGAGGGGGGGGGGGGGAACCGGAGTCCCGTTTGTAATGGCACTTCGAGTGCCGGGTTTTTGTTCATTTCGGCTTTCGGGGCCTGAACATATATGTAACGTCGGCACAGAGCCGTATTTTTTCCTCATTTCTGAGCACTAAGACTCGTCTGCTGATTATCTGAACCGCTTCACCAAGCATGAGTCGCCCCGTGTCAAGGTGACGAGTGAGGTATCCGTATCCCGGAGGCGTAGGAGTCCCTCGGCTTGGTAGGCCCTGTTGTCCGAGGCTCCTCTAGCTTAGTTAAAGAGACCCCTCGGCCGCTCTTCGACGAGCCGAGGCCGGGGTAGCGATATCAGCATGAGCAGAGGCGGAGTTGGCTCGAAAATGAAGCCTGGTTGGCCGGAGCCTAGCCGAGTTGTCCGTTGGCAGGATCGACGCCGGAGTTGGTCAGCCGAGGCTTCGGACCGGGCTGGTGCCCTCGGAAGGTGGTTGGCCGAGGCCCCGGAGGTGGCCGGCCGAGCCGCCCGCTCGGGCCGGATTCCCGGAGAAGTCCCTGACAGCGATTGCCCGGGCGTGGTGATGACGTCGTCCTTCGGAGCGGAGGCCCTCGGACCGCGTCGCCGTCCGCGGCTAGGTCGGGCCTCGCCGAAGGTGCCGTCGATGCCGAGGGTGTCGCCGTCCCCTTCCAGCGTCAAGACCCGAGCCTGCAGGATCAGATTGTCTTGTAGCGTGGGCCTTGTGCGGCCGTCGAGGCCAGAACACACACCCTTGCTGCGTTGTAAAGCTGTGTCTCTTTTCCTCTTGTTTCGAGTATCTGGACTTTTTGTCGGTAACAGGGATGTTAGTGCGAGCGAGAGTTGCTTCTCGCGGAAGGTGATGAGTGAGGTATCCGTATCCTAGAGGCGTGGGAGTCCCTCGGCTCGGTCGGCCTTGCCGCTTACGCGTACTTTCACCCGTCCATGAGGCCCCGTCACCGACTTGGTCGAGAAGGCCCGAAAGATCGCTTCGGTAGAAGGGCTTCCGAACGTAAAGACTTGTTCAATCCGTGGAGCCGCTTTATCCGAACGTGAGTTACTTATCGCATAAGGTGATGAGTGAGGTATCCTTATCCCGGAGGCGTAGGAGTCCCTCGGCTCGGTCAGCCTTGACTGCTTACGTGTACCCCGTCGTTTCCGGGACCCACTTTTCGAAGTAGTCAAAAACCACGAAAGACATTCTGGTAAAAGAGATTTTTTTTCGAGGAAAATTTTGACGCAGAGGGGTTTCCCCCCTTTTAGCCCCCGAGGGAGGGTCGGGCTTTGCCGAGGCGAGGCCGACCCTTCCTTGTTGACTAAACTTTGCGTGGGTGCGAGGTATATGAACAACTTGGAAACATCTTAAGGGTAGAAGCGACGTAGCTGTTGGATGTTCCAAGCGTTGCCGTAGACCTCGCCTTGACTGTTGGCCAGCTTGTACGTTCCGGGCTTCAGAACTTTGGCGATGACGAATGGCCCCTCCCAGGGGGGCGTGAGCTTGTGCCTCCCTCGGGCGTCTTGCCGCAGCCGAAGCACCAGGTCGCCCACCTGGAGGTCTCGGGGTCGGACCCCTCGGGCGTGGTAGCGTCGCAGGGACTGCTGATACCGCGCCGAGTGTAGTAAGGCCTTGTCCCGAGCCTCTTCCAGCTGGTCCAGCGAGTCTTCCGGCTAGCTTGGTTGCTTTGATCGTCGTAGGCTCTCGTCCTCGGGGAGCCGTATTCCAGGTCCGTGGGCAAGACGGCCTCGGCCCCGTAGACCAGGAAGAACGGCGTGAAACCCGTGGCTCGGCTCGGCGTCGTCCTCAGGCTCCAGACCACCGAGGGGAGTTCCTTCATCCATCGCTTGCTGAACTTGTTGAGGTCATTGTAAATCCGAGGCTTGAGCCCTTGTAGAATCATGCCATTGGCGCGCTCTACTTGCCCATTCGACATGGGATGAGCTACGGCGGCCCAGTCTACCCGGATGTTGTGATCCTCGCAAAAATCCAAGAATTTTTTGCCGGTGAACTGGGTGCTGTTGTCGGTGATGATGGAGTTCGGGACCCCGAAGCGATGGATGATGTTGGTGAAGAACGCCACCGCCTGCTCGGATCTGATGCTGTTCAGGGGTCGGACCTCGATCCACTTGGAGAATTTGTCGACGGCGACCAGCAGGTGCGTGTAGCCCCCCGGGCGCCTTCTGCAGAGGGCCGACGAGGTCCAGACCCCACACAGCGAAGGGCCAGGTGATGGGTATTGTCTGCAGAGCCTGAGCGGGCAGGTGGGTCTGCTTCGCATAGAATTGGCACCCTTCGCAGGCGCGAAACAATTCTAGTGGCGTCAGCCACCGCCGTCGGCCAGTAGAAGCCTTGCCGGAAAGCGTTCCCGACGAGGGTTCGAGGTGCTGCATGATGGCCGCAAGCCCCCGAGTGTATTTCCTGCAGGAGTTCCTGACCTTCGGCGATGGAGATGCATCGCTGGAGGATGCCCGAGGGGCTACGGTGGTAGAGCTCCTTCTCATCGCCCAGCAAGACGAACGACTTGGCGCGTCGCGCTACCCGCCGAGCCTCGACTCGGTCGAGGGGCAGTTCTCCTTGGCGGAGATATTGCAGGTACGGGGTCTGCCAATCTTGATCTGGCGTGACCCCGCTCCGCTCCTCCTCGATGCGTAGTGCTTCGCCCTCGGGGGCCGAGGGTTCCTCGGGCTGAACCGAGGATGGCTCGGGCTGGGCCGAGGTCACCTCGGACGGGGCCGAGGGCGCCTCGGGCTCGGACGTTGTCGCCGATCTTGACGGAGGGTTGGTGCAGATCCCGGGAGAAGACGTCCGGGGGAACCGTCGTTCGCCCCGAGGCTATCTTTGCCAGCTCGTCCGCAGTCTTCGTTGTAGCGCCGGGCGATGTGGTTAAGCTCGAGCCCGTAGAACTTGTCTTCCAGGCGTCGAACCTCATCACAGTAGGCCTCCATCTTCGGGTCGCGGCAGTGGGAGTTCTTCATGACTTGGTCGATGACGAGCTGCGAGTCGCCGCGAGCATCAAGGCGTCGGACCCCTAGCTCGATGGCGATTCGCAATCCGTTGATCAGAGCCTCGTACTCAGCCACATTGTTGGACGCCGGGAAATGGAGGCGGAGCACGTAGCGCAGGTGTTTCCTGAGGGGCGAGACGAAGAGCAGGCCCGCGCCGGCTCCCGTCTTCATCAGCGACCCGTCGAGAAACATGGTCCAGAGCTCCGGTTGGATCGGAGCCGTCGGCAACTGGGTGTCGACCCATTCGGCTACGAAGTCCGCCAGTACCTGGGACTTGATGGCCTTCCGAGGGGCGAACGAGATTGTCTCGCCCATGATTTCCACCGCCCCACTTTGCGATCCGTCCCGAGGCCTCTCGGCACCGGATGATCTCCCCCAGGGGGAAGGATGACACCACAGTCACCGGATGAGACTCGAAGTAATGTCGCAGCTTTCGCCTCGTCAGGATCACTGCATACAACAGCTTCTGGACTTGTGGGTAGCGGATCTTGGTCTCAGACAGCACCTCGCTGACGAAGTAAACTGGCCTCTGAATGGGCAAAGCACGCCCCTCTTCCTGCCTTTCGACCATGATCGCGGCGCTGACCACCTGAGTGGTAGCGGCGACGTAGACCAAGAGGGCTTCTCCATCAGCTGGGGGTACCAAGACGGGCGCCTGGGTGAGGAGCGCCTTCAGGTTCCCGAGAGCTTCCTCGGCCTCGGGAGTCCAAGTGAAGCACTCGGTCTTCCTTAAGAGACGGTACAGGGGCAGGCCTCTTTCGCCGAGGCGCGAGATGAAACGGCTCAAGGCCGCGAGACATCCCATGACCCTCTGTACGCCTTTTAAGTCCTTGATGGGCCCCATGCTTGTGATGGCTGCGATCTTCTCCGGGTTGGCTTCGATGCCCCGCTCGGAGACGATGAATCCCAGGAGCATGCCTCGGGGCACCCCGAAGACGCACTTCTCGGGATTGAGCTTGACGCCCTTCGCCTTGAGACACCGGAATGTCACTTCAAGGTCGGAGAGAAGGTCGGAGGCTTTCCTTGTCTTGACTACGATGTCATCGACGTAGGCCTCGACCGTGCGACCGATGTGTTCGCCGAACACATGGTTCATGCACCGCTGGTACGTTGCACCCGCGTTCCTCAAACCGAACGGCATGGTGACATAACAGTACATGCCGAAGGGCGTGATGAAAGAAGTCGCGAGCTGGTCGGACTCTTTCATCTTGATTTGATGATACCCTGAGTAGGCATCGAGGAAAGACAGGGTTTCGCACCCAGCAGTGGAGTCCACGATTTGATCGATGCGAGGTAGAGGGTAGGGGACCTTCGGACATGCTTTGTTGAGACCAGTGTAGTCTACACACATCCGCCATTTCCCCCCTTTCTTCCTCACAAGTACAGGGTTGGCAAGCCATTCGGGATGGAATACCTCTTTGATGAACCCTGCTGCCATCAGCTTGTGGATCTCCTCGCCTATCACCCTGCGCCTTTCCTCGTCGAATCGGCGCAGAGGCTGTCTGACCGGTCGGGCTCCGGCCCGAATATCCAGCGAGTGCTCGGCGACATCCCTCGGTATGCCGGGCATGTCCGAGGGACTCCACGCAAAGACGTCGGCGTTTGCGCGGAGAAAGTCGACGAGCACTGCCTTCCTATTTGGGGGTCGAGCCCGGAACCGATCCGGATCTGCTTGGAGGTGTCGCCACTGGGGTCGAGAGGGACGACCTTAACCGTCTCCGCTGGCTCGAAGTTGCCGGCGTGTCGCTTCACGTCCGGCACCTCTCGGGAGAGGCTTTCCAGGTCGGCGATGAGGGCCTCGGACTCGGCGAGGGCCTCGGCGTACTCCACACACTCCACATCGCATTCGAATGCGTGTTTGTACGTGGGGCCGACGGTGATGACCCCATTGGGGCCCGGCATCTTGAGCTTCAGGTAGGTGTAGTTGGGGATGGCCATGAACTTCGCGTAGCATGGCCTTCCCAATACTGCGTGGTAGGTTCCTCGGAACCCGACCACCTCGAACGTCAAAGTCTCCCTTCGGAAGTTGGAGGGTGTTCCGAAGCAGACAGGAAGGTCGAGCTGTCCGAGGGGCTAGACGCGCCTTCCCAGGAATGATCCCGTGGAAGGGCGCAGCGCCTGCTCGGACGGATGACAGATCGACGCGCAGGAGCCTGAGGGTCTCGGCGTAGATGATATTGAGGCAGCTGCCCCCATCCATCAGGACCTTGGTGAGCATGACGTCGCCGATGACAGGATCGACGACGAGCGGGTACTTCCCCAGGCTCGGCACGTGGTCGGGGTGGTCATCTTGGTCGAAGGTGATGGGCTTGTCGGACCAGTCTAGGTAGACTGGCGCCGCCACCTTCACCGAGCAGACCTCCCGACGCTCTTGCTTACGATGCCGAGCCGAGGCATTCGCCGCATGCCCTCCGTAGATCATGAAGCAGTCGCGGACCCTCGGGGAACTCTCCTGCTTGGTGATCTTCCTTTTTGTCGTCGTCGCGGGCCCTGCCACCCTCTGCGGGTGGCCCGGCCCGGTGGAAGTGGCGCCGTAGCATGACGCACTCCTCGAGGGTGTGCTTGACGGGCCCCTGATGGTAAGGGCACGTCTCCTTGAGTGCCTTGTCGAAGAGGTTGGCGCCTCCGGGGGGCTTCCGAGGGTTCTTGTATTCGGCGGCGGCGACAAGGTCCGTGCTGGCGGCGTCGCGTTTCGCTTGCGACTTCCTCCTGCCTTTCTTCTTGGCGCCGAGCGGAGTAGACGCCTCGGGAGCATCTTCCGACGGCCGGCCCTGGTGGCTGCTTGTCCTTTCGGAAGATGGCCTCGACCGCCTCCTGACCAGAGGCGAACTTGGTGGCGATGTCCATCAGCTCGCTCGCCCTGGTGGGGGTCTTGCGACCCAACTTGCTCACCAGGTCACGACAGGTGGTGCCGGCAAGGAACGCACCGATGACATCGAAGTCGGTGATGTTGGGCAGCTCGGTGCGCTGCTTCGAGAATCGCCGGATGTAGTCCTGAAGAGACTCTCCCGGCTGTTGTCGGCAGCTTCGGAGGTCCCAGGAATTCCCGGGGCGCACGTACGTTGCCCTGGAAGTTGCCGGCGAAAGCTTGGACCAAATCCTCCCAGCTAGAAATCTGCCCCGGAGACAGGTGCTCCAACCAAGCGCGAGCAGTGTCGGAGAGGAACAGGGGGAGGTTGCGGATGATGAGGTTGTCGTCGTCCGTTCCACCCAGTTGACAGGCCAGGCGGTAGTCCGCGGGCCACAATTCCGGTCTCGTTTCCCCCGAGTACTTTGTGATAGTAGTCGGGGGTCGGAATCGGGTCGGAAACGGCGCCCGCCGAATGGCCCGGCTGAAGACCTGCGGACCGGGTGGTTCGGGGCGAGGGACTCCGATCCTCCCCGCTGTCGTAGCGTCCCCCACGCCTGGGGTGATAACCTCGGCGCACCCTTTCGTCGAGGTGGGCCTGACGGTCGCGATGAGGGTGCTCTTTGCCGAGGTGGCCCGGGGCCGCAGGCGCGGTGTTGCGCGTGCGCCCGGTGTAGACCGAGGCTTCCCGCAAGAGCCGGGAAGTCGCGGCACGAGGCTCCGAGGGGTACCCCTGCCTTCGAGAGGCAGAGCTCTCGGCCCGCCGGGCCGCAGCGCCTTCCAGGAGATGCTTGAGCTCTCCCTGGATTCGCCGACCCTCGGTGGTTGATGACTCCGGCATCGCGCGGAGGAGCATCGCTGCGGCTGCCAGGTCCTGACCGGTTCCGCCGGATGCGGGTGGCGGTCTGCCCCTGGCATCGTTGGCGATGCGGTGCTGGAGACCCTGGGGCAGGTGACGTATTTCTCCGGCCGGGGGGCTGGCCCGCCCATACCTGCCCGACGTCCCGGCGGATTGCCTCGAGCGCTCCTGCTCCCTCATCGAGCCCGGCCTGCGCCCCGCGGACTTGCTCGAGCTGTGGGTCGTGACCCCCCGCCGGAACGGGGACCACAGCTAGCTCCCGCGGGATGTCGGCGCGAGGCGCTGGCCTAGGGAGATCACCATCCTCCGGCATGCCGAGACAGCTGCCTCCGGAGGGATCCCCTAGCTCGACGTGGAAACATTCGCGGCTCGGGCCGCAGTCCTTGTCGTCAAGGCTGCGGCTGCCGTCGGAACAGTCGGAGAGGCAGTAGTTGCATGCGGTCATGAAGTCCCGCATGGCACTGGGGTTGCCAGATCCAGAGAAATCCCAGCAGATGCTGGGGTCGTCATCTTCCTCGGACCCAGAGGGTCCGTAGGTCGAGACGCCCGTCAATCGGTCCCAAGGCGACCGCACACGAAACCCGAAAGGGGTTGCACTCGCCTCAACGTGAGCGCCCGCCAGAGCGAGGTCACTAGGCGGGTTGAGGTCGAGTCGAAATGACAAAGGATGGGAAGCAACCGGTACCTTTTGGTCGACGAGGAGCGACGAAGTCACATCGGGGGCTGATCGCGCCGTCGTCCTGGGTACGAGGGCGACGTCCTGCAGGCCCTCCATGAGCGCGCTGGCGTCGTCCACTTGCTCGGGGTTGGCGTGTTGCGGGGGGACGGCGCTCGCCTTCGCCTCAAACGCGAGGGTGACGCCCGACGCGTCCTCTGTTGGGGCGCTGGGGATGTCGATTTGCTCGACAGCCGACTGAGCGCAGCCTCCCGCTCGGCCCTGGTTGCCCCGCCTCCTCCTCCGATGGCGAGGGAGAGGATGGGGCGAGCTCGAAAGTTGTCCTTCCCCCACGCGGGAAAGACGTCGTCGATTCCGCCGCCGGCGGGCGGGCTGTCCGCCACCATTGTCGCTGTCGCGCGGCGGTGGAAGGAGTATCATGTCGTAGCTGCCGTCGAAAGACATGAACTCGAGGCTCCCGAAACGGAGCACCGTCCCGGGTTGAAGAGGTCGTTGGAGACTGCCCATCTGGAGCTTGACGGGAAACTGCTCGTCAACACGCAGCAGGCCCCTACCTGGCGCGCCAACTGTCGGCGTTTCGAGACCGGGGGGGTCCCCGAGCCGACGAGTGAGTGTGCCGCGTGCCCCAGCCCAGATGGGTCGAGCGCGTGGGCGAGCGCGAAGGGGGGAGAGCGAGGTGGCCGGAGCCGGGTCGTGAGGGAGGCGGAGATCCCGCGGCCTTCGTGTTCGTCCCGCGCCCAGGTCGGGTGCGCTTGCAGTAGGGGGTTACAAGCGTCCGCGCGGGTGAGGGGAGCGAGCGGCCCCAAGAGAGCGCCTGCCCCTGCCCTCGTTCCCGCGAGGCCAACCTTCTCTAAGAAGGCCCTGGTCCTTCCTTTTATAGGCGCAAGGAGAGGATCCAGGTGTACAATGGGGATGCAGCAGAGTGCTACGTGTCTAGCGGGGGAGAGCTAGCGCCCTGGGTACATGCCAATGTGGCAGCCGGAGAGAACTTGGCACCCAGCTGGTGTGGTGTCGTGGCTGTCGGAGGAGTAACGGAGCCTGGTGGAGGGACAGCTGTTGGAACAGTTGGGCTCTTGCTGACGTCTCCCTACTTCCGTAAGGGAGCCGAGAGCCGCCGTCGTCATGGGTCTAGCGGGGCGCCATCATTGCCTATCTGGCGGAGCTAGCCAGATGGGACGTCGGTCTTGTTCTCTGCGACCCAAGTCGGCTCGGGGCAGGGTGATGATGGCGCTTCCTGTTGATGTGGCGGACTTGTGCCCTAGGTCGGGCGACGTGGAGGCTCCTCCGAGGCCGAGGTCGAGTCTGTCTTCCATGGCCGAGGCCGAGCCCGAGCTCCTGGGTCGGGCGAGGCGGAGGTCGTTCGGCAGAGGCCAGGGCGGAGTCCGAGCCCTGGGTCGGGCGAAGCGAAGTTCGTCGTCTTCCGGGGCCTTAGCCCGAGTCCGAGCCCTGGGTCGGGCGGAGCGGAGTTCGCCGTCTTCCGGGGCCTTAGCCCGAGTCCGAGCCCTGGGTCGGGCGGAGCGGAGTTCGCCGTCTTCCGGGGCCTTAGCCCGAGTCCGAGCCCTGGGTCGGGCGGAGCTTCCTATGGCGCCTTTGGCAAAGCCTGGCCGCCCGTCAGTCTCACTCTTTGCGTTAAATGCCCCAGTGACTTGGTCGGTCGGCGCGGTGATTTAGTCAGGGTTGCTTCTTAACGAAGGCAAGGCCTCGGGCGAGCCGGAGATGCGTCTGCCGTAAAAAAGGGGGCCTCGGGCGAGACGGAAACACCTCAGGGTCGGCTGCCCTTGCTCGAGGCTAGGCTCGGGCGTGGCGTGATCGAGTCGCTCGTATGGACTGATCCCTGACTTAAATCAAACCCATCAGGCCTCTGCAGCTTTATGCTGATGGGGGTTACCAGCTGAGAATTAGGCGTCTTGAGGGTACCCCTAATTATGGTCCCCGACAAGTTGCCTTTCTCCCTAACTATATATGATGCATAATCTGGAAACCTCTGCGTCATACCATCATGCCTTCTTTCGGTCACAACATTGTGCCTCTTGTCTCCTATGTCGACATTGTCCCAATAACCTCCCTTGCACATCCCTCCACTAGGTTGACTCCATCTACTCTGATGCCTCTCTCACTCTCAAATCCATGGTAGGTGCATCCTATTAATCACGTGTCTAGATCTAGATCGCGAGTAAAGTGCTAGGACATCGACGAGTCCATAGAACATTTGATTGGATTGCCCTTGGATGCTTCTCTCTTTACTTTGGTCTCTCTTGGCCCATGTTCTCTCTTTGTTGGTTCTCCTCTTACTTTCTCTAGGCCATCACCATGAAGAAGATACCACTAATGAAGCTCATTAAGTTTGGTCTCATCCACAAATTCTGTCATATAAGTTGTGGGTTCTCACATCCATATCTAGTGGGCTGGGAGGATGAGGTCTCCATGGGTGATGACTATTCATCAAGGCTAGGGTTGCATCACATGGCAGAGCATAGGCATAGGTCGATAGCATGACATAGGTGTGGACAACACAACGATGACCTGCTCTCCTTTAGAAACTTGTTGCGTTTTTCTAGGCCCTAGCTAGGCTAGATGCTATTACTATATACGCCTTTGAAAATCTATTTTGCCTAACTCTGAAGTAGGTTTTTATTGTAGTGCATCCTTTAAATTCACTTCTCCATGGATTTCATAAAAATACTATGCTTGTGTACCATTGTTGTTTTGCACACACTACCAATAGGTGATGTGGATTACCAACATCTTAGGCACATGATGCTTGCATTTATTTCTTAAACTAAACACCATGTTTATTTTCAAAATTTCCTAGTGATATCCAGTTTGTATCCAATAGAGATAAGTTTTTTCTAGCACCCACACAACCAACTTTAAGGCTATTTCTTTACTAACTATGTTGATAAGAATATAGTAACCAAAGAATCAAAGGTATTGGTGTTCTTCGTATAATTAGAAAGAAATAAATATTTTATATTTTACAAAAATAACTTATCACTATTATAGAAAGATCATCACTACTCATTTTGGTCCTCATCAATGAATTCTTGATGGTGACAAGCATACCGAGGATTTCCAAAGGAGCCAAAAAAATCAAAAATCTTCTACCCTGCATGATGGTGTGATTTGAACCTATGACTTGTGGCCTCACGCAAGCTCCTCTAACCACCCCCACTTTAAAATGACCTAAGTTTATATGACATATTCATTACCCTTGTATTCAAATTTTAGGGTTTTTAAATTAATATTTGGGATCCTAAATAAATTCAAATCGAAAAGGCATTAATCACAAAGTTGTAGTTCTCATCAAGATCAACAATTTCGGTTTTTCTCATTTCATCATTTGAGGTTGTTCGATAAATTTTAATTTCATATTATGAGAACTTAACACATAATTTTAAGACTTAAAATGATTTCAAATGAAAAAAAGCCATAAACTACAAAGTTATAGTTATCAACTCTGGTTTTGGTTCATTTTTTATGTGAGGTCACTCGGAAAAAATGAATTTAAAAGTGTTATAGCTTGTTTATTTGGATGAGCTATTTTTTATAAACCGCAATCAATATGCTCTAGCTATTCTTCAAAGAGGGGGTTGTGGCATATTGCTTCTCCTAGGATACCTTGGTTTGAGGGCGAACTCGGATGAGATAGGGTCATTCATGGATTTTGGATGAGATTATCCATGCTACCTGTTTGGCTATAGATGAATGAGACGAGAATGGTTAACTAATTATACCTATTATTTAAACATAGTAGCAATTATTTAGACACTAACAAATATAGAATAATACTATTTTTATCATGATAATTACTAATTAAAATAAAATATGTTAACTAACACCATATATGCTAATTGACCAATAAAACAATTATCAATGAAGAGCTGCGGCAACAACAAATGACATTTCTCCAACAGCAATCAGAGTACATGGCTGCTTACAACGCACAGGCGCAACAAGCAATGAACGTGAGTGTCTTATTTATTCTCAACACGCTCGATATTGGTTCTATAACTAATATATTATATTTGCAACAGTCTTGGTTTCCACAGCAGGCACAACAGCAACCATTTGTTTTCCCTCAATTTCAGCCGCCGATGCCTCAGTGGGGATTACATGCTCCACCATCTCCACCTCCACATCAGGTTATTCAATTTAGTTAAGACTTGTCGTTTGTATCAACCTAATTTCAAATATTTACTAAACTTGCTTTTGTAGGGATCCGGGGTCATGGGCCACAACACGCCACCACCGGTCATACCAGCACCAGGAGGAGCTTATGCAGGGGAGGGAGCTTATGCAGGAGAGGTTAGTTTGAGAAATAATTTGTTTGAATAGTCGTTATACATGTAACCAATGCCGTTATTAATGTCTTCTTTTTTCTTTAGGATCCAAACCCGTCACACGACTTCGTCAACCAGTTCTTGGCTTCTGGAGGTAGTGGACACAATTCCAACGACCCCGATATGTGATTAAGTTAGCTTTGTGCCGCACTGTGCGTTGTAATGAACTATTATTTGTGGATTTTATGTTTGTATGGACTATTTGTGGACTTTATATTTGTATGGACTCAAGTTTTATGTTGTGAACTCAAGTATGAATTTTCTGTTATTGTATGAAATTTCTGTTATTGTATGAATTTTGTATGAAATTCTATTATTTTTCGCATTTTTCAATTTTTTTGCTCTGAAATTATTAATTTTCGGCGGCCTCCCTAGCCGCCGAAAAATAGGAATACTATTTTTGGTATTTTCGGCAGTGTTAATTTTCGGCAGCCAGTGAGCCGGCCGCCGGAAATTATTGGTTATTTTCGACGGCCAGGGAGCCAGCCGCCGAAAATAAGCTGTTTTCGGCGGCCAGGTCCTGGCCGCCGAAAATAAAGCCTTATTTTCGGCCGGTTTTTTGGCGGCCAGACGCCGCCGAAAATAAACTCTTTGCCGGCGGCAAAGGGTTTATTTTCGGTGGTGTCTGGCCGCCGAAAATGCCTGTAGCTCTTGTAGTGGCAAGCACTGTTCAATATATTATTAGCAATTACTAAAATTAATCTTACCATCATAATTAACGAGTAATAACATACTAGCATACTAATAATCCTTAATTTATTTACTAATAATAAGGTTAGAAAATATGGACATGGTTAGTCAATAATTTTTTATTGATAAATTTATCCAACATCTATAAAAATATTATTCTATAGTAGATATATGCATCCAAGTCAGCTGTAAACTAATAGCTACTAGTCCATAACCAGCTATCTCGCTTCCAAAGATGTCCACCAAATCAACACACGCCTAATCCCCTTTGGAAGGCGTTTAAGATTGTCTCCAGTAAGGGCGCTAAAATGTCTGATACGCTATATTCACCATTTTTTTAAATTTGACCATTTTCGAAAAAAATCACGTTTGGACCCCTGAATAACTTAATGTCGTTTTAGATTCTTCGCTCGTATCATAGGCTATGACGTCGAGATAACACGTCTCTGACGCCAAAGCCTACGACGCCGAGGTGTGCTAACATGTTACGGTGGCGCCTACATGGTCGAGCTCAACGCCAATGGCAGGCACTCAGGCAGGCTACCCGCGGACTACGCGAGCACAAAGGGCTTCGTGAGACTGGTGGGAAGATGTAGAGTGCACAGTGAAGACAGTTAGCACGTTGTTCGAACCAAAAATGAGCCGGCGGACTGTCCGGCCCTGAGGCCGGACGGTCCGCGGTCCGGACGGTCCGCGCCTGTGGGCCGGACGGTCCGCGCGTGCGCAGAACAGATTAGGGTTCCGAGTTTTGTGCTACGGTTGTTAGCTAAAATCATGGGATAAGCTCGGAAATTAGTTTGTAAAGGGTCCAGCCCCCCTCCTCTATAAATAGAGAGGTATACGGCCGATTTGTAATCAACAATCGAATCAATACAACTTCTATTTCGCATTTATCTTAGGAGTAGTTCTAGTCTAGTTTAGGTTTAGCCTCTCGATCCCCAAATTCTTCGTCTCTCTTCGACTCTACGTCGATTAGAGGAGTCTAGGTCGGTCGGCCCGAGCCTAGACACAACCTAGGATCTCTACTCCCCGACGGGGTCCCTCCCGGGAGCGAGATCCAGGCGCCGTCGGCGATCTTCCGCCGTCCCTGCGTACACGCGGACCGTCCGGCCCCAGGCCGCGGACCGTCCGGCCGTCAGGCAGGAGCCCTAGCCGCGCACCAGGTCGCGGACCGTCCGGCCCCAGGCCGCGGACAGTCCGCCCTTGCGCAGAGAGCACCATCGCGCCTCGCACCAGGCCGCGGACCGTCCGGCCCCTGCGCGCGGACCGTCCGCCCCTGTGCAGAAGGCACCGCCACGGTTCTTGTTGAGTGTTTGGCGCTCCAAAAAGGCGTCAACATACTTTTTGGCGACTCCGCTGGGGATAACACATCTAAGCTCATCAAATCGGCCCTCAATGGCCGGTTCAAAGGATAGCTCCGAAGTTTCCACCAGCAATATCATCACACCGATATGGGAAAATTTGCCGGCTGAAGAACAGCTCCTGTTCGAGGAGCGCCAGGAGCGGCTGATCCAAGAAGCAAAGGCGAGGTTCCTGGCCGACTTCAAAGTGGACAGGAACAACAAAGTCGTTCGACATCGGGCGACGGATCCGGCTTCGCTCCAACCCACGCCAGACATCCCCAATGTAAGTAATACGAACGAGCTGCAATCTCTTAAGAATTATGTAGATGAACAGCGCGAACAGATGCAAAATATCATAGGGGTTATGCAAAACGATTGTAGGAGACTAGTACGTGCATTTAATAAATCTAGTATAGCAAATTTTCCTTCACCCGAGGTTGAATTAGGAGATAATACACGTAATACATCGGTTAAAGGTTGTCACGACCAGTCACAACCCCCTTATGGGATGCCGATGGACACGTACCCTGAGCAGACGCAAATCGGCAGCAAATCAGCCGATCTGCACATGCCCGGACCGTCCGCACGTGAGCGCGGACCGTCCGGGCCAGCAACAGTCGGGCCTATTTTTAATGAGTTACCTAGATATGCGCCCGAGCCACCACATACGGCACAAAATCTAAACTACCAAGTCGGACCGTCCGCATACAACGACGGACGGTCCGCATATAATCACGGACGGTCCGGGCCAATGTCCGGACAGTCCGCGCATGACCTTTTTGAGGAGGATTGTTACCTGAATCCTCACTCGTCCCAGCGACACGTCCCATCGCGCTATGCAATGCACCAGCCCATTAATTCAGGATCCAGAGCCCAGGAAAGCTTTCCTGCCCCACCTAGAAGGCCGGAAAGAAACGATCAAACATATGAGCCATATAGGGCAAATGGAAATGCACCACGTAGCTCAAACCAATGGGGGGAACGACAACATACTAACATGCAACCAACCCCACCTATGTTTGACCAGAGAGCCGGTGGTCTTGCACCGGCTGCAATTGGTATAGTGAGGGAAGAAATAGCCGGGGCGTTCCGAGATAAGCTCGGAGTAAGCATGATCCCTGGGGGGCAATCATATCGGAAGCCTTATGATAGCCGATTTGATCGCCACCCATACCCACAGGGAACCAGGATACCCGAGTTTGCAAAGTTCTCGGGTGACCAAGGAAAGAGCACGCGTGAGCACATAGGCCAGTTCCTAGCACAATTAGGAGAATTGGCCGACACCGAAGCATTCCGTGTGCGTTTATTTTCATTATCCTTAACAGGGACTGCATTTACATGGTATGCCACGCTCCCTCCTAATTCCATTTTGTCATGGGGAGACTTCGAGCAAAAATTTCATGAACATTTCTTCTCTGGTGATTATGAGCTAGATTTAGTAGACTTAGTGACCCTACGACAAGAAAGGGATGAATCGGTCAGTGATTATATCCGGAGATTCCAGGATACGAGAAACCGATGCTTTCAAATTCATTTAACAGATAAACAACTGGCGGGAATAGCCTTTGATGGATTGCGCTATTATTTAAAAGAGAGATTAGAAGGCATCCAGTTCTTTACTCTAGCACAATTACATCAGAGAGCTTCGGCTTGTGAAAGCCGAAGCAAAGAACTAGTCAGAACGGTTCATCATAATGTCCCTATAGTAGAACACAATCAAAGTAGTTCGGACGATAAACCAAAGAAAGTTTACACTGCCGAAATAGTCTGGCCCGAGCAGGCCAAATCTTCGGCTTGCTACTCCTTGCAGTCAATTCAAAAGGAACGACAGGAGGAGGTTAAGTTTACATTTAATGTCGGCAAATGTGATAAGATATTCGATGAATTACTAAAAAAATGGTAACATTAAAATTGATTATATCGTTCCACCTGCCGACGAACTAAAGCGTCGCGCATACTGCAAGTGGCACAACTCATTTTCCCATGCCACTAATGATTGTAATGTGTTCCGACGACAAATTCAATCGGCCATTAATGAGGGACGATTGAAATTTCAGGAGGACACGGAGCCCTTCCCAATGAATGTGATCGACTTTAATGGCAAAAAGGTCCTAATTCGGCCCAACACAGCCGATAAGGGCAAAGACAAAGAAGTCATCATCGGCAACGCACGGGAGGCCGATGGAAACAACAAAATTTCTTGCAGGAAAGTGATGGCCGAGAAGACTCCTGATGGAGGGGAGACACTGAAGGTAACCATCACAAACTCCAGCGCTGGGGGGCAAGCACAGACAAAGGGATATGCGCGAGAACCCATACTACGCATCGCGGACGGTCCGGTGTCTAGGCGCGAACGGTCCGTAACATCACCGGACGGTCCGAAGCGTTCCGACGGACGGTCTGGCAACGTCGAAGAGCCGCGGCGACCGCGTACCTTCAAACCACGACGACCAGAAATAGGTACGTGGAAAACTAACACGTTCAAGGCAACTGGTCGGTTGGTAAAATCTAGCCCGACCTTTGATCAATTATTGTCTAAATATGTGAAAAAGAAGGCTGGCCCCAGCGACCGGCCACCAAAGGGACCTCGCTTACCCACCCAGGTGCGACGGCAGGTTAGGCCGATTGGACCACCACACCAATCGGAAAGGACGGGAGGTCATAATGTTCAATTAATACCTAACGTACCTGCATGGACACCTCCACCACCATATCCACCTATGCCATATCCATACACATACATACCTCCACCATATGTCCCAAATCAAATGTGGGGCATGCCACCATACTCATTTGGGATGCCACAGTACCCCGCTTGGGGGGCACCCCAAACATCTGTATTCAATAGGTTGACACCTCCAGTACAAGACCGATTGAGAGCCCCTCAATCTGGTCCACGAGCACATGCCCAGCAAGATTGCCGAACAACTCGGCCCCAAAGGCTGACTAATCCGGCAGGGGGGCATACAGCTACAACCTCCAACAATACGAAAAAGGAAGATGTCATTAAAATAGGAACGACAGATGTCGTCGTACAACAAAATAACGAAGGGCCGATGATTTTTGGTGAATCGGCCAATACAAACAAAAAAGAAAGTACGACTGTCAATAAAATAGCCGATCCAAAATACTCCATGCCCCGATGGTGCCCATCGGGATTGACACGATCGCAAAAGCGAAAATTACAGCGCCTTAGGGCAAAAGAGAATCAGGAGAAGGAGGCGGAAAAAATATTCAATGACACACATCCGCAATATCCGCCACCACAAAAGAGATGGAGACCAAAGGCCGTTGAAGAAAATCAAACGGCCATAAAGACAGAAAATAAAACAGCAACTGTGCAGCTCTTTGCAGGTATAGCAGACAGTCCGACTATAAAGACCGGACCAACCGCACGGGGCGCGGACCGTCCGACCCCTGAGGCCGACTCATCTGCAATAAACCATGACACCTCCGACGACGTACCGACGCCCATGGAGGAAGACGACCTGCAAGGAGAAGACCTGGTCGACTACGGAGCTACACCAGAACACTTAGAGAATTAGGAAGGCAATGTGACGAACTGGTCAGGACCAGTATGACGCTCGGCGATGTTGGGACTGACAGTTCGATCAAATCTAAAGGGATCACGTCCGTTGAGTCAACCATCGAGACCAAGGCCACTGCGTACCATCCTAGTAAGTGGCAAGATGCCTAAGAAAACCGATGTGATAACATCGAGTTAGTTGCTTTTGGTTCGCTCAGCTCCACCAAAAGGCAGGGGGGCATATGTTCGAACCAAAAATGAGCCGGCGGACTGTCCGGCCCTGAGGCCGGACGGTCCGCGGTCCGGACGGTCCGCGCCTGTGGGCCGGACGGTCCGCGCGTGCGCAGAACAGATTAGGGTTCCGAGTTTTGTGCTACGGTTGTTAGCTAAAATCATGGGATAAGCTCGGAAATTAGTTTGTAAAGGGTCCAGCCCCCCTCCTCTATAAATAGAGAGGTATACGGCCGATTTGTAATCAACAATCGAATCAATACAACTTCTATTTCGCATTTATCTTAGGAGTAGTTCTAGTCTAGTTTAGGTTTAGCCTCTCGATCCCCAAATTCTTCGTCTCTCTTCGACTCTACGTCGATTAGAGGAGTCTAGGTCGGCCGGCCCGAGCCTAGACACAACCTAGGATCTCTACTCCCCGACGGGGTCCCTCCCGGGAGCGAGATCCAGGCGCCGTCGGCGATCTTCCGCCGTCCCTGCGTACACGCGGACCGTCCGGCCCCAGGCCGCGGACCGTCCGGCCGTCAGGCAGGAGCCCTAGCCGCGCACCAGGTCGCGGACCGTCTGGCCCCAGGCCGCGGACAGTCCGCCCTTGCGCAGAGAGCACCACCGCGCCTCTCACCAGGCCGCGGACCGTCCGGCCCCTGCGCGCGGACCGTCCGCCCCTGTGCAGAAGGCACCGCCACGGTTCTTGTTGAGTGTTTGGCGCTCCAAAAAGGCGTCAACACACGTCATCTCTAAATCTGCAAAGCCTAGCTCTAGTCCTAGCCCTTGCCCTACACCCTGGTGCTGCCTGCCGCCACAGACATGCAGACGCCATTGTCGTGCTAAGGGGAGCCCAGGATTGCACGGTGGACAACAGGAGTCGCCCTCTTCGATTGATTTTTTATTTGGAATGAAGCATATATTGTGGTATTGGTTTATACTGGTTTATAGGTCTAGACTTCACTAAAAGTGAATATATATTTATGTATAAATAATTGTAGATGATAAATCTATGCACGACTCTTGTAAAATAATATTATAAAATATAGTTACTCGTTGTCATGTTGTTCGAAGAGACGTTATAAAATAGTATTGTAAAAGTGAATATATCTATCCTAGTAATTGGGGTTAGATATATTTTTATTCTAACGTCTCTTCAAATTCATGCATGCGCGATGGTGTCTACAGAGTTGTGTATAGATTTTATAATATTATTTTACAAGAGTCGTGCATAGATTTATAGTATTGTGGGCAGCAGTTAGAGCGCCGGATTGAAGCTTTCGTATTTACGTTATGGCTTTTATTTATTTTATTGGTAGTTTATTGGTTATTAAATGAATATATTATGTTAATTAGAGGAAGCTGTTGGAGATGGTGAAGATATTAAAAACGAAATCATTTAAACTGTGCTGTAAAAAAAATCTATAAAAAATGAAATAGAGGACCTAACAGAAATGAAGAATAACTTGAAGAAACCGAAGCTCACAAGCCGAGGACGGCCGTACATCGGCCAATGGGATCAAGGATCGAGTGATGTGACGGCCATACTGTCCTGCCCCTGCACCTGCACCTGCACCAAACGTCCTGTAGGAAACAGCATCTGGAGTCGATTCTTTCTATTCACGTCAGAAACCGAAACAGTTCTCTTACCCAAACTGGATCTTAGTCAAACTTAAAACTATTTGACTCCTCAAAAGCACAAAAAATCGCGCTTCTTTTTTACAAATAGGGTAGTCAGCAAGGTTTTATGAGCAAGATCTGAACGCATAAGTAGAAGAGACAACTAAAAGACTGTATGATACAACCATAAACCCATAAATCATAAATACAGTCAAAATACAATATGTATAGAAAGTAGTCAAGATACAATATGTATAGAAAGTAATGTAGAGACGGGTTCCTTGCGAAAACCTGTCTCTTGTTTTTTTTCACTTAGATCCCTAAAGACCCCTCAAGTGACATCGATCTCATTAAACAGGATTTTATAAGCCCTAAGGACGCTGGTGTGCCAAGTGAAAAGGAGATATTTTATCACATAAACAACTTAGAACGTTTCCTCACCTATATGGTCACTCAAAACACTATTTTGCACTGTAGACTTCACTGTTCACAAAGTGGAGTTTAAATATGAGTACGTGGATGAGTAAATTGCTGGAGATAGCCTAACTAAAGTTACACAAAAAGCACATGCTTTCGATCCTCTTATCTTTTTAAAAATATTAGGACTCCAACTTTTTTGAATTACAATAAAAGATCTCATGGTTTGAGTTTTGAATCTTTTTAAAAATACATTGGGAAAACAAAACCAGAGCTATATGAAGCAGTATTGAGTTTCTACCTGATAATAAGTATACTTATATACTAGTGAAAACAAGCTAGCGATGTTTAGGTTGTCTGAAATTAATCATTCTATCTAAGCTTCAAATATGGATTACTTTTACTTGCTAAGTTTAAATGTTTGGAAGCAATAACAATAGTTTTGTTTTGATGAAAATGAATACTATGAACGCATGTATTTTTACAAATATACTATGACAATTAAAGTTTAAAATGTTTTTTGTGACCATATAGATTTCATTAAGAGGGGAATAATTAAATTTTGAAATGTAACTTTAGACAACTCCAAAATGTCATTCATTTGTGACAAGAGAGAGTAGACTTTTGAAATATATAATACTCTATTAAGAACCTAATGTGCGCATCTCGTGCTACCACGGATTTACCCTCCACGCTGACACTCTGGGCCCACCCCCACACACCTCGTGCTCTCTCAGCTACTGCCCTGTGGATCCTAGTGCCCGCTAATGTGCCTGCCCAGCACCCGACCCTGCCCACACAACTACCACCAGACCACACATATCTTAGTGTTTAGAAATAAACAAAATTATATAAAAAGTAGAGCAAGTCGATACCATTGGAAGCTTAACTATAGCTTAATTATAGCCCATTTGTTCACCAATAATGGCACCTCTTATGTCAGACGTCAAGAAAGTCATATAGAGATTAGAAGTTAGCTAGTCACCCAATAGTGTGGGTGGTGACATACGAGTGCACATGACTAGTACGTCGAAGAACAACAAACATTATATTGCATTGGGTAGATATACCTAAATGTTACATGAGTATTTTAGAGAATAATGAAATTCTTCCCAAGGGAGTGAAGTATTTTATGAAGACAACGATTCTAATTAATTTGCTTTGTTACAATAGATGAGCAAGCAGGGAGGAGGTTGTAGCCAAAAGAATTCCCGCTCTCAACTACAAAGTTTGTTCCTTTGACAAGCAGAGTTTGAGACCTTTTAAAATTCTTCGTTGCCCCGCTCTAGCTTGATTTTTGCTTAACCTCTCCACCACTAAGAGTACCTAGCTACCAAGTTCTAGAATGTGATGATATTTTCACATACAAAACATCATGAATGTGGTTGTAGATGATTGTTTTTATCATTTATTGGACTATTATAACTTATCAATAATTATATCTAGACCAACATATATGCACGTTTATCTTCTCCATTTCTCAGCATAGAATTTTCTTTCGGGTCATTGTGAAAGTAAAATTTCGCTAGGTCGTACTGAGGTCGAGTTTTAAAAATTTTGGTTACAGGTTGCAGCATAAACTTGAAGTCTAGAAGAATATAATGGGATGTGATTTACTATGTCCATGCCTTTTGCACATACGATGTATGGGAACTTGAGCAAGACAAAGTTCTTGGTAACTGGTGGAGCCCATGTGAGATAGCATATGACGATGTTCCCAGCCAATGAGCAAAAGGAGCTGAGGATGTATGACTCAGCATCTCCTAAAAATAAGCGACCAACAGGACTTTGATCCAATTCTTTTTTATGTAATAGCAAGTATAATAAAGTGATATAAGCAGGCTAAATGACTTGTTACATTAGATTTTTGCAAAGAGAAGAAAGAAAAGAAACGGTCTGCTAATTATCAATTGACTGGTATAGCTAACTATAGCACACATTTTAAAATATGTGGTGGACTCGTGAGACTGACAATAGAGTATGGAGGTGGATCTAGTAATATTTGCTTAACATTCTTTTAGCCAACAAAATAGTCAATCTATTATATGCAATGACTATATAGTTAGCTACAAAGGATATATCAACGACTTATAGATGTCTGCCGACTAAACCATTAGTCTTGATATCTAATCTAACATCCGTCTCAATACGAGTTATACGGTTTTTAGGAAGTTTCATGAACATTAAATATTTTGAAGGGGCTTGTATTAAGAATAAGGTTAATAATATAGCCGACGGCTAGCTGCAAATGTGTAGTAGTTTGCTCTTCACTATCTCTACTATCTATTAAGTGAATAGTGTAGACCGCACAACCATGCCCCCGCTCCCCTCCCTCGCGCGCGTTTCCGAACCCCCGTCCTCTTCGCGCCGCCGCCCTCTCCCCGCTCCTCCCCTCGACGAGAGCCATCACAGAAAAGTGGAGACAGATCGCATAGTTGCAGCCCCCACCTCGCCGCCGCAACCCTCCGCGTGACGCAATAACCCCTGCCTTTCACGACGTCGGCATCTCAAGAGCATTCCCCTATGGATCCGACCACCACACCTTGCTCCACTCCGCCGCCGCAACCCTCTACGCGTCGGAATAACCCCCGCCTCTCGCGACGTCGACATCTCAAGAGCATCCCCTATGGATCCGACCACCATGCCTTGCTCCACCCCACCCGCTCGTCATCCCTGACATGGGAGATCCGAGGACGCGGGTCGCAGACCTTTGCATAGCTCCTCGGGGCCCATTGACACCTTCTTCGGCGTGCTCGTGGCGGTCCTGCTGCTCACCTTGGTGTCCTGCGTCTTCGGCCGGGTGTGCGCGGGCCATGCCGAGGGGCCCAACGAGCGGTATGACTGCAGGTATGACTGCAGGAGGCTGGCTCCACGGTGGTGCGGATGGCGGGCTCCTCGATGGACCGTTCTGAAGTGGGAGGCGAAGGCGTCGCCCGTAGTAGAAGTGCCCGCCGCATCACTGCCGTCCGAGGAGCCGTAAAGAAGCTCCTGACGTCGAGGTTTATTTTGGTCCTTTTACTTCCTTCTCTTCATGGCCATTCACTCCATTCTCTCCTGAGGATATCGTTTATCACAGATGGAATGTCTTTTCTTATAATATATTTCAGGCCTCTCAATTGTTTTGTACGCCAACAGCTCTGAAATTGTACGCCAACAGCTCTTAAGTGAGATATGTATATTAGTTACACTGATTTTTTTTCTTAAAAACGTTAAAGTGGGCTTAATGCATTTGCAGCGATGAGAAGGCTGCCTGTGCAGCGATATGTGATAGAATGGGTTTGAAAGAATATCAGGTAGCCTATGATTAGTGAATATGGGAAATAAAACAATCGTATACAGAACTTTCTTTTTTCAAGACCTTTTTTATCGGTGCCTCAAATTAGACATTTTTATGTATATATATCAGATAGGGAAAACTAAGGTATTCCTAAGAGCTGGTCAGATGGGAGAGCTGGCTGCTCGAAGAGCAGAAATTTTGGCTAATGCTGCGCGACTAATCCAAAGGCGTATAAAGACACATCTTATGCGAAAGGAATTCATCAAATTAAGAAAAGCCTCAGTTCAATCTCAGAAGTTCTGGAGAGGTATTTCTTCACAAGTTTGAGCACCTTGTGCCCTAAATTTCAGTTGTCAGCAAAACTGGCCTTAACTGAAACTGACATACAATTTAACCAAATCCTGCAGCACGACTAGCTAAAAAGATTTTTGAGTATATGAGGAGAGACGTTGCTTCAATTAGGATACAAAAGCACGTGCGTGCGCATTCTGCCAGAAAAGTGTACCTGCAAGTATATGAATCAGCTACAGCAATACAAACAGGATTACGAGCAATGGCAGCTCGCAACGAACATAGATTCCGAAGAGAGACCAGGGCATCCATAATTATCCAATTATCCAGGTTTGCACTATTATGCCTATCATGATTTGCAAATGGTTTTTCTAGGAAAAACATAATGAACAGTTCCTTGAATCACAGACTCGGTGGCGCCAACACAGAGCTTATGCTGCTTACAAACAGCAACAGAAAGCTTCTTTGATTCTCCAATGCTTGTGGAGGGCACGCATTGCAAGAAAGGAACTTCGGAAACTGAGAATGGTCTGTAGTACAATTATGCATCTTCAACACAAGCACACCATTCATTGTTAATGCTCATAAAGTAAGCATAACCATGTGAACAGGAAGCAAGAGAGACCGGCGCACTGAAAGAAGCAAAAGACAAGCTAGAAAAGAGAGTAGAAGAACTGACATGGCGGTTAGACATCGAGAGGCGTTTGAGGGTAATTCACTTGATCAATATAAGTAGTTTCTATAGTGTTTAGTATGTCACTTGGTCCCGAATGACTTTATCTACTATGTCTTGCCGGTAGGCTGACCTTGAAGAAGCAAAGAGCCATGAAATTGAAAAGTTGCAATCTGCACTGCAAAAAATGCAAGAAAATCTCAAGGAAGCCCATGCAGCAATAGTAAATGAGAAAGAGGCTGCAAAGTTAGCGATTGAACAGGCACCACCAAAGATAGTAGAAGTGCCGGTTATTAACAATGCAAAACTTGAGGAGTTGACAACCCAAAATAAAGAACTTGAGGTTCAGGGTCTTGAAATTTTATTCAGATATAAGATTCATAATTTAATTATTTAGATCCACCAAATTTGTATCAAGGAGGAACTAAGTACGTTTAAACAGAAGGCTGAGGATCTTGAAAATAAGCTTATTGAGTTCCAAAAACAGTCTGATGAACTGTCACAGGAGACACAAGAACAAGCATCCAAAGTTACTCAACTTCAAGAGCTGGTCGAAAGGTAATAAGGACATGTTTGGTTCGTTGCCTAACTAAATCGTGTATATTACAAATTCTGCTCACATACTACCACCGCAATATGGTGCAGGCTTGAAGCAAGTTTATCCAATATGGAATCTCAAAACCAAGTTCTACGACAATAGTCATTGGTTGTTGCATCAGCTGATGAGGATAAATCAAAACAGATAGAGAGGTACATTCTACAATACGCATACTTCACATTTACATTTTTTTCTTCCTGGACTGTACTCATGTCCTATGAGAAAGTCTCATAAACTAAAAAGAACAATACATTTAGATTGGAAAGCAAGATCGCCACCTTGGAGTCAGAGATCGAGTTGCTCCACAACAATTCTGCACTAGCTATTCAGGCCGTGGTTACTCCTGAAATGAATCAGTCAACAATAATTGAGGTAAATTTCCTTGAAGAGAGCTTTGTGAAAACACTACTTGGGAGCATTGACTATTTGATAAATAAAAACGTTTTCATTTAATTCTGTCTAAAACCTCATTCATATTCAGGAATTTGACAAGGGACACCAGCTTGAAGAAGTTAAAACGGTCAATGTATGTGCTATAAATTTTACCTGGCAAACATTTATACAGTATAAGATAGAGCAAAATCTCATTCAGATATCACATTAATGTGTACATATGCTATGACGCAGGAGCAAGTGGTTGTTCCTCCTGTAAAGAATCTAAGCAAACAAAAATCCCAACAAATCCAAGAAGACTAAAAGAGGAGAATTACTATCTGTGTTGTTTTTTCTACCAAATTGGGAGAACTATGTTAGCAGTTTCACGATGAAGTTGCTTGAGGAAGGTTTTGATCTTTGTGCACATCTACTAGCTCTACGACGCTACCATTTCATGGAAATATCGTATTTATCTTAAAGTAATGACGCAATGTTTGTTTAATCATAGCATTTTAGTCATAGGTCATGTGTTTGGGGGGATCCTGTTTTGAGACTGGCAGCAAACATAAGCAGTTAGCTTAGGTTCTGAAGTTTGTCATTTGCAGCAGCAAGCTCAAGCAGTCATTTTAGGTTCTAAACATTGTTATGCATGCGATTTTTTTCATATTTTAGGTTGCAAGTTATTTTCTTTATTTACCAGTTAGTTTCATTTGCCTAAGTTGTATTGGTTGTAGCAGTTAGCATGCATGTTTGTTGATATAAACAAAGTAGTTCATACTAGATATGGTCACTATTTTTAGAGATTTTTTTTTGCTTTGGTGCAATTTTACTGCCTCTGTTGCCATCTGAAGAAAAATAATAAGAGATAAAGGGAACAAATCAGATGTCAATTTTGCTAACTTTATCCTCAATGCAAGAATTCTTCAGAAAATGGCCATCGGTGTCCCTAAAAAGCGGAATGACAAATGGATGGCTAATCAGCTTTTGAAGCTACATCTGGAGTAAAAAGCTTCGAAGGATGCTCATCTTCAGTTTATGCGCTACTATTTGTTGACTGAAATGGACTTGCAAAAGCGCACTTAATACTTGTCAGTTTTGGATCCATTTGTTGCATTGGTCGATGTCTTCAGCGGAACAATCTCAGTTAGGGATATTTCCTTCTGATTCGTTAGTGTTCAACATTATAAGAAGTGGTTTATTAGTTCTGTTCAGATTTTTGTAATTATTTATGACATTGTAACCTTCATCAATCATACATGCATGTCATCGCTTCGTTCAACTACACAACGTGCATCTGTTAAGTTCTGTAAGTTTTGAATGTGCACATCATAAATTGATCGTTGTCTTATCTTATTGCGAGCTTGGCAGTTTTGAATGTGCAGATTAATGCACTTTTTTTCCTTTCTTATTTGAAATCTCTGTCACCGTCACCTAGACCAACCAGATGCTCGAGGACCTTTTCTCATAACAGAATATCATACATTTGTACATAAGTTATCATGTTATTATATGTTTCCGTTGCAACGCACGGGCACTCACCTAGTTAATACATAACACACTTAGCTTGTTTCCCTCACTCTGCCACTCACCATCAGCGGCAGACTATATATATATATATATATATATATATATATATATATATATATATATATATATATAGTATTTCATTTGAACAATTTGTATCAAGATTTGTCGTCGTACTGTATATGGTTTTGCCGAATTGCATAAGATATTTTTTGTATCGCATACCCTGTGGTCAAATCTTAGGTCTGCCATTGCTCACCATGTAGCCTGTTTAGAGCCTCCTGTTATACTTAGGGGTATTTGTTCGGGATTATAATTTGCCTAGATTATATAATCTAACAAATTTTAAACTAATATGTTAATTTAAAATTTGTTGGATTATATAATCTAGATAGATTATAATCTCAAACAAACACCCCCTACTCTAATCCCTTACTCTAATGAAACCAGATGGTAAATATTTAATAAGTACGATAAAACCCTCCGATACTGTTTCTAACATATAGAAACCCGCACTCATCAGACTGCCACTCATCACAAGTGTCGATCACCAGCAATACGAAAAGGGCAAGATTCTCGAGATCCGCCCCACCCAATGCAACAAGAGAAGTACCAAATGGAGGGGTTTTCTCTTTCAAGTTTTCGTGCTACTCGAGCACATGCACTACTGATGCACATACGACCTTTTGATATGGAACTGCACGCCACTCGAATTGTTCATTACCCTTTTGAGAAGAGCAAGGGACCACAGCTGGTGGTCTGGAGGCCATTTGTGATATGAAGACGTACAAAATAAAATAATCTATGTGTAAGCGCTCATCAGAAGATAATGTTGTCACACTATACTAAAATATTCATGTGCCTGTCGGTGTCACTAGTTAGCACATGTTGATCACGTTAGATGTTTCGTCAGTTAGGTGTGTATCTGATGACGATGCGTGTGATCTCTCTTTTCATAACCATGATTATTCAATCAGGAAATGGGAAATTAAAGAACAGAGAACTCCTGTAGGTTGTAGCTAGCTAGCGCTGGGACACAGCACGCCACATATATAGACTATAAACTGTCTTTCCAGAACGGGAGTTTCTCCTAACTAGTGTTTTAGTTACCTGCTAATTAAGCCATATGTATAGATCATGTCAAACATTTTGTATCATCATCAAGCGCATCTGATGCCGGTAGGAACTGTTGTCTCTTGCAAGACATCTTATGCACACCCCCTATCAATTGTGTGATCTTTGATACCAATGTCTATTCATTGGAAAGAAGGTTGTTTGTATCCAAAAAAGATGGTAACTAAATCATATTTGAAGAATTTAGAAAAACAACAATCTATATCTAGTGGATTTGAATTTCGAAGATGTTAACTTAAGGGCATGATTATTCGTCAAAACATCACTTGGGTGGTTATGACATATAAGACATGCTTACGTTGGAATTGGGATACTCAAGAAACTATTGAAAAAAATAAATGATCAGATGTTTGAAGAATGCTGTGTTTGAAAAGGAGAATTTTTTATGTTTGTCAAGCTGACAAGCAAGTTGCAAATACACATCCTATAAAAGCATTTGTGTTAATATTAAGGCCACTAGAGCTTCTACACATGTATTTGATTGATCCAACACATCATATGAAAGTATAGGTGACAACATCGACCGTTTAGTGGTTATGGATGATTATTCAAGGTGTTTTTCCTTTAATAAAAGTCTAAAGTTGCCAATAATAGATGACCCCAGTCGTTTAGATTTGGAAGTAGCCTTTTGAATTTCTTGTTTCTTTATTGAAGCTATGACATCTTAAATCTGGCCGGTAAAACTATATTTTTGGGGCTAGTTTGGCAACCTTATTTTTTCAAAGATTTTTTATTTTTTTAAGAGAAATTAGTTTATTTTTCTTGGGAAAATGGAGTTGCCAAATTAGACCTTGTAGGGTTTGAAAATTTATTATATTATCTTGTGAATGGGAGGAGGCCGAGAGGGTGACAAAAAGGTAAGTAGTGGCAGCGGCAAAAGTGAAATTTACTATATATGAAAGACGGTACAAAACACGCCCTGATAGCCTATCCACGTCGTTCTATATTTTCTCAGGCATCTGATCCCAATCCGATGGATGATGGATACAAGCGTTTGATAGCGGTGAATCTGTAGCTCTCGCCACAACATGGTCTGGAACCTTCGATACCCGTCGTCCCCCGCCGTGTGCCGCCCCTCCGTGGCACAGCACCACCCGGCACTCGGTGCTGGTCTGTGACTATGTAACACCCGGGTTTCGGGGCACCAAAACCCGGGGTTAACGTAAACACCAGGTATGCTGGGACCAAGTCTCAAACATATGATGTATAGTGGCACAGGATCGAATGTCACATCTTTATACATAACAGGAGTTCTATACAAAATAAATAATTACATTATAAGGAGACAACGGTCCAGCAACCCAAAAGTTGACTGGGAGACGACGGCCTAGACCTCTCACGAACTCATCGCAGCATCCTCCTTGAGCATCATCCTGCAGTACCTGGTCTTGACCTGTGGTGTATGTGAGACAGCAAGAGTGAGCTCACATACGTTCATCGCTCAACAAGTTGTGGGGAATAATGTGCATGAACTCGCCAAAGGTGGGAGCTCACGTGAATTGTAAGGCTTACCAAAGAAGATGGTTAGAGCTGAGCATTGCTTTTAAAGTTGGTCAAAATTTTATTAGCAGTTACTAAGTATAAGTAAATACCAACCCAATTAATTAGTAGAACAAAAGTAATAACATCACCACCTGCTATGCAATGCATATGACAAATTGAATTTAGTTCCATAAATTAATCATGTGAGGGTCCGAGCTGCTCATGACCGTGAGCACGGCTAGTATACCAGTTTTACACTCTGCAGAGGTTGCGCATCTTTACCCACAAGTCATGTTACCCATCTGCCAAGGGATCGCGACTTCCCATACACCTCTACCGAGGAGGCGAGGCAGGGTAACACTACGAGGCCTTTACAAAGTTCCACTAGCTTCAGAAAACCCGCTACAGTTTATAGGAAGATCCAGTGCAGGAATCCCTTGCAGGACCGCCATCGCAGCAAAATCCTCCCGAGGGCCTCCCTACACTGACCTCTCCCCTACTGCCCTTGCCCCTTTCGGGTAAGGTAGTCTTCCACTAGCTTTCCTAATTAATCAGCCAAGGGCGTCCCATACCACCCTTGTGGTAGCACTGTTTTCCCGGGTGGTCGCTCCATGTTCCAATTAACATAATGATCTTATCATGAACAATAAATATCAACTGATAACAAGAGTATAATCATGAATAGTGTAATCTTCATACCCAAAACCACATAAAGCACTAGCAAGTACTACCCAGAAAGTTCAGTGGTAAACAAGGTATAAAGATAATCAAACTAGGGTAACCTATTGGGTCCCATCAGAATTAACCTATGCAGATCATTATGATTAATTAGAACATGGCTGGGTAAAAAGAAGTGATCAAGGGCACAACTTGCCTGGGCCTTGAGATTCCAGGTACCAGGATGATCTTCAGGTGATTCGTGGCCTCACTGCTAGTCGTAGCAATACAAACATACATGGTATAGGCAAAATTAACATTACACCAAACATATATGCAAAATACATATTAATAATCTACATATTAAAATAAAACCATAGGAACTGGAATCACTAAATTTGGAGTTGTAGATTTTAAGTTATGATTTTCCAAAGATTATATGTGCTTATTACAAGATTAGTTAAGATAACAATTTAAATGTGACTTTTATGTAAAACCAGTGGCACTAATTGATAAACAATAATTTTACAAATTTATAGGAACTGGAATGAATTAATTTGGACTAACTATGCATTTTCTATGAATTAAACAACTTCTAGGAATTATTTTTATATTAAAAACTCCTTTTCTAATTCATTTAATCAATTTCAGAACGCACTGGACTGGGCGCACTATTACAGAGGAGTGCAGGGGGCTCTGCGCAAATGTTCTCAACACACAGAACCACATCCGAATGGACGGCGGGTTAATTCTCATTAATTCCAGGGGCTCTTTTGTAGTTTTAGCTCTACGAAGGGGTACGGGGCTCTAACAGCCGTCAGATCTAAATTCAAAGGGGGAGATTAGATTTCCCCAACGATAAACGTGTACGCGATCGAGACCACTGGATCAGGGATCAATGGTCGGGGTGTTTTATGAGCCTAGGCCAGCGCGTACGCGTCCGATCCGAATCGGGCGCGCCAGATCAACCGCGCGAAGGAATACCACGAAACTAATCCTAGCCGTATGAATCCCGATCGACGGTACCCAGCACGCCCCCCACTAGCAGAGCGGCGACCAGGCAGAACACGCCGGCGCACAGGGCCTCCGCGGCGGCGAGCTTGCCGGCGACGGCCAAAATGGCCCGCTGGCGACTAATCCCCTACTCTAAAGACTCCAACGCGATGCAGCGGGGATAGCGAACCTAGGGAGGGGTTTATTACCAGCGATGGAGATGGCGACCGGTCAGGCCACGATGAAGGGCGGCCCGCGGCGGCCATGGAGCGACGGTGAGCAATCCCGGGCTCCCCCGCCATTGATTTCGCTGATTGAGGGCACGAGCAAGTTCCAGGCGACCCAAGGAAAAGTTCCGGTCGGTTCTCGAGGCCTGGGAGACGACAAATCGCTTGGCCAACGACGGCGGCACCCTTTTCCCCCGCTGGGCGAGCAGTCCACGGTGGGCGGACTGGTTCCATGGGGCACAACATCGACCATGGGTTTGAGGAGGGCTGCGGCTTTAGCTTTTATAGCCCAGCGAGGATTTCAGCCAACCGAACTCCCCGACAATCGCGCAGTGGTCTTCGCGGTGTTCGTTGAGCCGGTCGCGTGATTCACGGATCGCGCAAACCTGTTGTAGGGCGCCGAGAAGGGAGGTTCCAGCGTACAGGGGCGGCGTACATAGCCCGGGAGCTCGGCGTGGTTTTCGGGTCGAGTGCACCCAGGGAGCTCCGGCGGCGCGATTCAATTTCCTGGACGCAGGCGCGACGCGGTGGATTCGACAACAGGGAAAGAAGAAGCTTCTGCCATCCCGGCCCGCACGTCAGTGACACAATGAATAATGTGATGACCGTGGATATCAGCCTGACCGAGGGGGCCCACATGACAGTGGCGTGACGCGCGTGGGCAAGCGTGAGGCGCAGTGGAAGCGCGAGTTGGGCCGCGCGTGTGTGGAGATGAACAACAGCAATGGGCCGAATTCCAGGTAGCCGGCCCAGGTAGGTCTTTATTCTTTTTCCTTTTTAATTTCTGTTTTCTTTTCTTTCTTTTCTTGTTTTCTATTTCAATTCAAATCCAGGTTTGAATTTCAAAATTTTGTTTAAGTTAGATGCACAAACAAACTCCAACATGTATATAACTTGTTTACTTTACTTATTATACTATTTAATTAAATGCTTTCAAATATAAAATTCATACATACTAACCAAGAGAATGGGTATTTTAAGAAATATATTCTCTAACATAAAATTTCTTTAGAGAATAATTATAAATATTCATTTTCACCAAGGGGTAACAAATTCATATAGAGATTCTTTTATTAGGAACGTGTTTGTTTTAAGTGATGTTGTTTTAAATGTAACAAAATTTTATTGGAAGGCGTTCTAATATCAAAATCTTTGGAGAACTTTTACTAAACTTTCAAAGTAAGATTTTGGGTGTTACAAATCCTACCCCCCTTAAAAAGAATCTCGTCCTCGAGATTTGTAAGAAAGAGGATATAGGAAGAGTGATTAGCTTTTAGTTTCTAATTAGTTCAAAATCAAGAGTTTCTCTTCTTTTTTTTTATTAGTAAGTGATAGGAGAGCATGGGTAATATATGTATGTCTACTTTATTATGTAGGATAGAAGATGTCTTTAGGGCATATATAGGTTTGGTTAAGAAAGTGTAGGGTAAGAAAAGATTCCAACCTAGATTGTGGCTTTTGACTCATCTGGTGATCCCGCTTGATCCTTGAAGACTTGAGTTGGTGTTTGTCTTTTCTCGATGAAGTTGATCATCTTCTTTGGTCTTGTCTCATTGATTCGGGGTCGGTGTATATCATCAGAGTTTGGGGGAATATGGCTAAGATAGTTATGGATGAAATAGGCTACATGATGTAAGTCAAAATTTGGTTTGATGTCAGGTGGTGGTTGATAGATTATGCAATCCATTAAGACTCTATTGATTGGGTAAGTTATGTAACTTGTTTATAGGTCGAGTTGTTGTGTATGGCCAGGTTGATATAAGTCTCCAAATTAGGCTTAAGTGATTTAGGAGTATGGCCTTATCCTTTCTACCAGCATTAAGTAACTCACACTAGATTAGACCATATTAAATTGGATATGATCTAGATTAGACTAGTTTAAGTTAGATAGATTTTATCAGGGTAAGATATATCTTGTTAGGATATGTTAGAATCTTTTGAGATAGGATGGGGTATACGGTGTAGGTAGGTCAGAAGCTCTATTAGGTTAACACAGAGGGATTATGCACTATCGGATGGGTAAGGTAGTTGCATATGTATATGGTCAAGTTAATCTAGGGCATCAATTTAGGTTAACACACATTTTTTTATAGGAGTAAGGTCTAATCTATTTCATCAGTATTATCTAACATGTTTGATAGGTCACTTTAGATTAGATCAGATCTAGGTTAGATTGGTGTGACTAGTTTGACTAGATAAGATCTAATTAATTTGCATTAGATCATGGTTGTTAATCTAGGGTGGTTAAGTATGCTTATTAAGATAACTTCAATCCATAATGATAAGATAGAATCTTTTAAGGCCAGTTAGATCTATTAGGATGACATAAAATCTTTTCAAGCAAGATGAATCTACAAAGGTAATAGAGTACCCTTTTAAGATAAGATGGATCCATAAAGATAGGATATAATCTTTTTGAGATCAGTTAGATCTAGTAGGATAGGGTAGAATCTTTTTCGAGATAAGATGGATCTATTAAGGTAAGAAAGAATCTTTTAATATAAGATTGATCTATTAAAATAGATACACTTTAATGGAGAGTAATCTAGGCTGTTTAATTATCTTATGAATTTTATATATGTATGCCTATATGTATATGTAGATGTAATTGTGGACATTACTCCACAACCCATCGCACTCAATCAAAGATCCAAATCAGACAAATATCATAAGAACAAACATTCAAGTGCATAGATAACCATAAAAAAATAGTTTTGTTTTTGTTCCTAAGATTAGGTCTCCTATTCCTAAAGGTCACTTTATGCACAGGATTTCAAAGTGTGAAATCCACATTTGTCTTTAGAAGAAAAAGGTAAGAATAATCAGAGTAAAGCGGAAATAGATGAGAAAAGATTAAGATAAGCTTAGAAAAGAATCAGAGTAAGGTAAGTAAAGAATGGTTGTCCAGTTCTATCTAGGTTTCGTCCTACAGTCAACATTCCTCTGATACCACTTCTGTAACACCCGGGTTTCGGGGCACCAAAACCCGGGGTTAACGTAAACACCAGGTATGCTGGGACCAAGTCTCAAACATATGATGTATAGTGGCACAGGATCGAATGTCACATCTTTATACATAACAGGAGTTCTATACAAAATAAATAATTACATTATAAGGAGACAACGGTCCAGCAACCCAAAAGTTGACTGGGAGACGACGGCCTAGACCTCTCACGAACTCATCGCAGCATCCTCCTTGAGCATCATCCTGCAGTACCTGGTCTTGACCTGTGGTGTATGTGAGACAGCAAGAGTGAGCTCACATACGTTCATCGCTCAACAAGTTGTGGGGAATAATGTGCATGAACTCGCCAAAGGTGGGAGCTCACGTGAAGTGTAAGGCTTACCAAAGAAGATGGTTAGAGCTGAGCATTGCTTTTAAAGTTGGTCAAAATTTTATTAGCAGTTACTAAGTATAAGTAAATACCAACCCAATTAATTAGTAGAACAAAAGTAATAACATCACCACCTGCTATGCAATGCATATGACAAATTGAATTTAGTTCCATAAATTAATCATGTGAGGGTCCGAGCTGCTCATGACCGTGAGCACGGCTAGTATACCAGTTTTACACTCTGCAGAGGTTGCGCATCTTTACCCACAAGTCATGTTACCCATCTGCCAAGGGATCGCGACTTCCCATACACCTCTACCGAGGAGGCGAGGCAGGGTAACACTACGAGGCCTTTACAAAGTTCCACTAGCTTCAGAAAACCCGCTACAGTTTATAGGAAGATCCAGTGCAGGAATCCCTTGCAGGACCGCCATCGCAGCAAAATCCTCCCGAGGGCCTCCCTACACTGACCTCTCCCCTACTGCCCTTGCCCCTTTCGGGTAAGGTAGTCTTCCACTAGCTTTCCTAATTAATCAGCCAAGGGCGTCCCATACCACCCTTGTGGTAGCACTGTTTTCCCGGGTGGTCGCTCCATGTTCCAATTAACATAATGATCTTATCATGAACAATAAATATCAACTGATAACAAGAGTATAATCATGAATAGTGTAATCTTCATACCCAAAACCACATAAAGCACTAGCAAGTACTACCCAGAAAGTTCAGTGGTAAACAAGGTATAAAGATAATCAAACTAGGGTAACCTATTGGGTCCCATCAGAATTAACCTATGCAGATCATTATGATTAATTAGAACATGGCTGGGTAAAAAGAAGTGATCAAGGGCACAACTTGCCTGGGCCTTGAGATTCCAGGTACCAGGATGATCTTCAGGTGATTCGTGGCCTCACTGCTAGTCGTAGCAATACAAACATACATGGTATAGGCAAAATTAACATTACACCAAACATATATGCAAAATACATATTAATAATCTACATATTAAAATAAAACCATAGGAACTGGAATCACTAAATTTGGAGTTGTAGATTTTAAGTTATGATTTTCCAAAGATTATATGTGCTTATTACAAGATTAGTTAAGATAACAATTTAAATGTGACTTTTATGTAAAACCAGTGGCACTAATTGATAAACAATAATTTTACAAATTTATAGGAACTGGAATGAATTAATTTGGACTAACTATGCATTTTCTATGAATTAAACAACTTCTAGGAATTATTTTTATATTAAAAACTCCTTTTCTAATTCATTTAATCAATTTCAGACCGCACTGGACTGGGCGCACTATTACAGAGGAGTGCAGGGGGCTCTGCGCAAATGTTCTCAACACACAGAACCACATCCGAATGGACGGCGGGTTAATTCTCATTAATTCCAGGGGCTCTTTTGTAGTTTTAGCTCTACGAAGGGGTACGGGGCTCTAACAGCCGTCAGATCTAAATTCAAAGGGGGAGATTAGATTTCCCCAACGATAAACGTGTACGCGATCGAGACCACTGGATCAGGGATCAATGGTCGGGGTGTTTTATGAGCCTAGGCCAGCGCGTACGCGTCCGATCCGAATCGGGCGCGCCAGATCAACCGCGCGAAGGAATACCACGAAACTAATCCTAGCCGTATGAATCCCGATCGACGGTACCCAGCACGCCCCCCACCAGCAGAGCGGCGACCAGGCAGAACACGCCGGCGCACAGGGCCTCCGCGGCGGCGAGCTTGCCGGCGACGGCCAAAATGGCCCGCTGGCGACTAATCCCCTACTCTAAAGACTCCAACGCGATGCAGCGGGGATAGCGAACCTAGGGAGGGGTTTATTACCAGCGATGGAGATGGCGACCGGTCAGGCCACGATGAAGGGCGGCCCGCGGCGGCCATGGAGCGACGGTGAGCAATCCCGGGCTCCCCCGCCATTGATTTCGCTGATTGAGGGCACGAGCAAGTTCCAGGCGACCCAAGGAAAAGTTCTGGTCGGTTCTCGAGGCCTGGGAGACGACAAATCGCTTGGCCAACGACGGCGGCACCCTTTTCCCCCGCTGGGCGAGCAGTCCACGGTGGGCGGACTGGTTCCATGGGGCACAACATCGACCATGGGTTTGAGGAGGGCTGCGGCTTTAGCTTTTATAGCCCAGCGAGGATTTCAGCCAACCGAACTCCCCGACAATCGCGCAGTGGTCTTCGCGGTGTTCGTTGAGCCGGTCGCGTGATTCACGGATCGCGCAAACCTGTTGTAGGGCGCCGAGAAGGGAGGTTCCAGCGTACAGGGGCGGCGTACATAGCCCGGGAGCTCGGCGTGGTTTTCGGGTCGAGTGCACCCAGGGAGCTCCGGCGGCGCGATTCAATTTCCTGGACGCAGGCGCGACGCGGTGGATTCGACAACAGGGAAAGAAGAAGCTTCTGCCATCCCGGCCCGCACGTCAGTGACACAATGAATAATGTGATGACCGTGGATATCAGCCTGACCGAGGGGGCCCACATGACAGTGGCGTGACGCGCGTGGGCAAGCGTGAGGCGCAGTGGAAGCGCGAGTTGGGCCGCGCGTGTGTGGAGATGAACAACAGCAATGGGCCGAATTCCAGGTAGCCGGCCCAGGTAGGTCTTTATTCTTTTTCCTTTTTAATTTCTGTTTTCTTTTCTTTCTTTTCTTGTTTTCTATTTCAATTCAAATCCAGGTTTGAATTTCAAAATTTTGTTTAAGTTAGATGCACAAACAAACTCCAACATGTATATAACTTGTTTACTTTACTTATTATACTATTTAATTAAATGCTTTCAAATATAAAATTCATACATACTAACCAAGAGAATGGGTATTTTAAGAAATATATTCTCTAACATAAAATTTCTTTAGAGAATAATTATAAATATTCATTTTCACCAAGGGGTAACAAATTCATATAGAGATTCTTTTATTAGGAACGTGTTTGTTTTAAGTGATGTTGTTTTAAATGTAACAAAATTTTATTGGAAGGCATTCTAATATCAAAATCTTTGGAGAACTTTTACTAAACTTTCAAAGTAAGATTTTGGGTGTTACAGACTACCCCTTCGCGTAGTGTCTATTAGTGGCCTGACGTCTCAATGCCGCGAATATTCCAGAGCAAACCCGAAGTGTCGCGTCCTCCATGATTGCCCAACCCATCGTCTCCCTGGCTTGCTCGCTCTCGTTTGTTTGGTCCTAGCCACCGCGACGGCGTTCCCCCCACCCAACGGAGCACTAAGGTCGCCATTCTCCTCAGCAGCAGTCGAGATTACCAGGGCCATCGCGCCGCCACGCCAAGTAGTAGTAGATTGGCCCTGCCATGGCCGGAGTGGGGGCATGTACCATGGAACCGAGGCAGCCCAATGCACTGTCCTCACTAATGTGATCCACGGCTTCGATGTTACATCACATCACCGCTGATGGATGCGCTGGAATAGGGGTTCGATCTCTCTTTTCTCCCTTTGCTTATTAGGGAGGATTCTAACCACACACTTTGCAAAAAAGGTTATTTGATAGCGTGTGTAATTACTGCTCTCTTCACTTCTCCAATCAAGTATTCATGTGAGTAGCCAATTTCATATATGTTTTTCAACTACTCAAATACTTCTGAAAGTGAGAACAAATAAAAATTCCTGAGTGTATTAATAAGCTATAACGAAGAGTGTCTCAAACGAATGTAATAATATGCTACAATAAAAATGTCTTAGACGTTGTTTCACTTCTAAAATACTTCTCTCTGCTCCTTTTGCCGGCGTAATAAGGTGTGTTGGAGCAGCATAATTCGTTGTAGTATTCCAGCCCTAAATATTCTACCCTACATGTTGTTTCAGTTCTAAAATTCTTCTCTCTGTTTCTTTTGCAGGCAAAATAAGGTTTGTCGAAGCAACATAACTCATTGTAATATTCCAGCACTAATTATTCTGACACGCCTTTGTTTCATAACTTTTTAAAGATATAATGCTTGTATGTGTTCATACAAAAACAGATCGAACAAGGCCACCAAGGGGAACAAACGAAAGAATAAGATTGTAGATAAACATTGGCCTCTGTTTTAGGACACCAAGGTAAGACATTGGATGTCAACATTTCTTTTTTTCTTCTTGTTAGAAAAGTAGTTGTTTATGTTAGCTTATGGCCCATATAATTCTAGAAAAAATGAGAGATAAAAAAATGTTTGCAATAAGGTAGATCTATAATTTGGCGCCCATAAATGATGCAGTGTTGCCAAATTTCTAGCCAATTACTATTTGCTTCATATGATTTTCAGTAAAGAGCTGCTAATCTACGGTATGTAGATATCTCAATTGAAATCAAAACAAAAGTTTATCTGCTGCATTGTTGGCGCTCTAATCAACAAAAATGGTTCCGTGTTGTATTCCTCACGCTAGACTATTTTAAGTTAATGAGAAGGATCATGATGCACACATCTTCAGCCATATTTAGGAACAATTTCACCATGTCACATGAACATTTCAGTTCAATGGGGCCATTTCTAATATATTTCAACCCCAACTCTATCCAAGATTTACATACACATGTACACTTATAATAAAACAATGTCCATCTATAATATTCGTCATATTGCTTACAAAACTAACATGTGTTGTCGTTTACAACTACTCTATGGTTCAGACTTATTGTACCTGTTAAGATACTATGCATCAAAACACCAAACAAACTGCCTTATAATTTCTACTCTCTCAGAGATAAAGAAAATAAGGTTGACCCTCCAATTCAATCTCCTCCAAAAAGGTGAGCTTCTATACAATTAACTCCCTACCAATCAATACAGATATTTGCTTACTACAAATCAAACACACACACACACACACACACACACACACACACACACACACACACACACACACACACACACACAGTAATAACAACCAGTACAAAAAAACACTTTCAATGAATATATACATACCTACACATGTTCTATAAAGTTGACACAGGTTTAATGGTAAAATGAATCACAAGAATCGTCTGATAGACAAAACATGAATCACACCAACGAAGTTGTATCGACCACACTAAATGATAAAATGAATGACGCAATTATATCAATTGTTTCGGTGGATGGTACAATTTTATCAATTTTACCAGTTTTACAATTCATTTTACATGATCAAACAGGAACCACTACGCATCAAAGATTTTACAATCCAGAAGGACCACCAGGAATGATAGACAAACCATAAATTTCAGCACTTCTTAGCAGTGTCTCATCTTTTGCTATTATAACCTTACCATTTTTAAATACATGTACATAGCCCTTTAGTTGTGCCACTGAATAGTAGAAGCAACTATACACTATAAAGGACAATGCACCCTTTAAATATGGCATGAAACCACGGATGCCATAGTCCATAGTTTAGGAGAGAGACCGCATAACTGTTTTTTCTTCTTGATGGACCTTTTCTGTATGCCTGCTACTGGCCTCCATAAGGAGGTGTTGTATTTGGTCCATCTTTGGGCCTAAACTTTTGTTGTTTTCTTCTTTTTAATATAATAATGCGTAACTCTCGTGCGTGTTTGAGAAAAAAACTACATATGCCATCATTTTGTCCAATTAGCCTCTAGACCGTGCTACCTACTATCCAACTACTATCCAAAGGTAAGTGATGAATGTAGTATTTTTGACGATGAACAATTTAGAATTGATATTAGTATTTACAACTATGTTCTATTTGCATAACAAGAGTTATTAATACTGATTTACACCTAGACATAACGTGCGCAAGGCGCGCGTCAGCCACCAGTGTTTCTTTCAACCGACAACTAGTTCGTCAACAGACTACGCCCACGGCCCACGTGCATAGGAGTCCTCGGCCCCTCGTGTTTCTATCAGGAGCTCATGGTCCTCCCCACCCAGTCGCAGATTGAGGGTGCGGCTAGCCTTGTAAGTTGAACTTCCAATGAGTAACTGGTGCGCACGAGCGCGTGTTCTTAATTGTAATTAAGTTAAACCACATTTAATTGTAACTATCAATAATAAAAAAAATGGTTAGATGAATGATAAAAGTTGATTCAATAGATATTTACATGTAAATGTTATAGAAAACACATAAACATTACTATTTACAAATAGCAAAAAAGTGGGATAAAAATAATGATAAGTGGACAGTATGTAGAACATATCCAAAGTCGATAATTGAGTCAAACAACAATCTTAACCAACATTTTTTGAAGGGCATCCAGAATTGGACATGCTGGGGAACTTAACCTATAAGCAACTAATGTAAAAAACTCAAAATGTAACAAAAAATTGTAGCGGGTCAATGGAGGGCAAGTTGTAATATCTACACATTCGTGAAATGTCAGTTTGAAGTGTCAAACATATAACTATATTTCAAGTTTTCAACTGTCCAATTTCAGTAGCTTTCCCAGTAGTTTCAAAATAGAAAGTATAATAATACAATAAAAAGGATCAGATAAAGCCAAAAGAATTAGAGAAAACTCCAGAGGACCCATCGTCGTGACGTTTGCCTTTATGATGTGCACTCGTTGGGTGAATTTCCAATCTTTTGATAAGAGGGTGTGGAACAACTCGATTGGTGGAGGAGACGACGTTCACGGCCTGACTATAGCCTTCCAAGTACGTTGCGCTTTAGCAACCGATACACCACCTCATATGGCTATCACGATCTTGTGGAGCTCGACACCCCGGCCACTAGGGCACTCGTTCTGCAAGCAATCGAAGAACTAACAAGAACAAGTAGAACAAGTACTGAATTACCAGATGTAAATATATGTTTCAAACACAATCTCCAATAAGGTGTGGTTCTAAAGACAAGAAGACGGACGACTGAACCAGCACGCACGCTTACAAGCAAGTAGAGAGAGCTAAACTTGACCTAAACAAAACATGTTGTTCTTGGTGGCGGCTAGGGGGTTTATAAACTTGGGAGGACCGTCACAAGTTGGTGTTCTTCTGCAGTCCGAATCCAACCTGCTCAAATCCTTTTCCCTTTCGGTCTTCTCCTTGGTTCCTAAACAAAACAAGAGTACACGGATCTCCATGGTCTAAATATGATGGACATGAACTCATCAAGAGTGTACTCACCTCATGGTTGAGTTGACGAACACGAGCGCGATTAATGGGATCAGAAATTAATACTTGTATTGGCATGGATATATCAATGGTGTGATGTCCTCGTCACTTCGGCGCGTCATCAAATAGCCATAGAGTCAAATAGTCCGAAACATCATGGTTAAGGTATAGTAGGTTTCTAGCGTCATATGCACATATAATTGTGAATACTGAAATAAAGAAAACATGTGGGATTACTATCAAAGCTTGCAAGTTATAGGTGCCAACAATATATCAAAGGTCAGAGTCACATGATCAGCGCTCATGAAAGTTCATCATGGTAGTTTGTGAAATAGCAGTATACCATGTTTAAAGCAAGTTGATTATATGTCCAAGAGAAAGATTGTGTCGCATCTTTGCGTTTTATGCATGTCGGTAATGTAAAAATAGAATGACATATGGATCCTACGAAATCATTTTACAGACAAAAAAGTGTGTAGTATATATCTGTTATATAGATTGAGGTAATGAAACATAATGTTATTTACAGTGACCGGCTAACGTAACACCCTAATACCTTTTTAATTCACTTTTCACAAGAGATTTTCATTTTTCTAAGAAAAATTAGGAAAATAAAAATTTCTTAGAAAATAGAGTTCGCAGACTGGTCCTTAGAACTAGTTTGGAAACTCCATTTTCTTAAGGGATTTTCATTTTCCTAAAGAAAAATAACTAATTTTCATTGGGAAAATAGAAATCCCTAGAAAAAATATTGTTTCTAAACTAGCACTTAATGAATTTTTTTCCTATGTTCTAAAAAAGCTAACGTCCTGATTCTAAGCCCATGGCAGCTCACTTTGTGATGCTGAAATTGCTGGAGAAATAGTCATTTTCAGTTTTAATTTAATCCAGAAAATCACAGCGATGTATGTGACAACATGTGTGTATCACTACTCACATAAGCAGTAAACAATACTAAAACATGAACAATTACTAAAAATAGAATGTACCCTGCGGAGGGACCGATGCTTAAGGCATCAGTGGCTTCATTCACACGAGACAATCTCGTTGTATGTTCGATGTAGTCGTACGCAGTCGATGCAGGCAGATGTACGCAGTCCAGACCCTCGAGCGGCGCCGGCGACGAGGAACTTGATCAGCGTTGGTCGGGCGGATGAAGCGAGCAGTCGCGAGTACGCTCCCCAAAAACATGATCGCCTGCACACCCGTGCAAGTGTCTCTCTGCGGACGGCGATTTCGAAGGCCTGCTCTCCCACACTGTTTGTGCTCGCAGAAGGTGGGACGGGAATGGCTGTGTGCAACGCGTCTGAGACTGTACGTGTGTATTGTGTTGTCAACCCAGAAGCAGTCTCCCCTCCTCGCATATATACACACGCGTAGAGGGAGGCCAACAGACAGTAACGATCGCCATCAGAGCTAGCCAGAAACTGACGCCATCAGTGACATCCTTACTAGCTGACAGCCATTACAACTCATTCGTTACTAGCCATAACACAGGAAACATACGACAGTAAATGGACGGCCATCACTCTAGGCAAAATGTGCAACCGTTAGGAAGGAATATTCGGACCAAGGTACGATCTACCACGGCCACGACCTCGGCCCGGCCGCATCTAGAGGCGCGCGCGCGTGTGGCAGTCCTTCATCTTTTTCTTAGCTTCTCAATAGATGCATCAATGGTCCACCTATTTAAGTTGAGTGAATTGTCCCTTGAACTTCCGGTATGATACTAAAGTACTAGTACATTGTAGCATTAAAGTGGGCCTCTAACATTGATTATTATTGAATATTAATATGGGCCAGACCTACATTAATTCAACAATCCCCACCAAATGCTAAGTCACACTAAAATGCTCTCATCATCTCAAACGTTTGATATACTGGTGTTTCGATGGAGACTGTTAAGTTGAACATCCACCTAGAATCTAGACTACACTTGATCACAACTGCACAATGGACTAGGCCTTGAATTGGTAGTTTTGCGTGAAATAAGTTTCATCTAATCTCTTTTCCAGTACTAGGTTGCCAAGTGCATCCCCTCTGGTTGGAGCCTATGAGTCAAACTCCATAGCCTTTCATGGGTATCTAGAGACCACCCAGATCTCAAAAATTGTGACTTGCAGTTAACCCATATAGGTATGTTCCTCTAAAGATGTTATGTAGGACAACATCTTTGCTTCACAAAGCCACTTGGAACATATTAAGGTGTAAACACCAACCTACCTTACGGTAAGGAAAGATGTGCATCTGAAATGAACCTTATTAAGGGTCTTTCCTCTCGGTCTACCACTATCTTGTTTCACCATTCTAATTCACGGGATCTCCGATCATGTACAATAGGTTACCACTATGATAAACTTTAGGTGGGTCTCAGGCCCATCTCACTCGATGCACTATCTATCACACTACGTGATAGCCCCTTAGTGAATTGATCTGCCAGATTTTCAGACGTATGGACATAGTCCAACGCTATTACTCCGGAGTTTCTCAATTTCCTGACAGATTTTAAACGCCTCTTTATGTGCCTTGTCGACTTCATGTTATCCTTAGAACTATTTATCTTGATTATCACAGTCTGATTATCACAGTTCATAGAAATAGTCGGCACAGGTTTTTCAACCACCGGTAAATTCATAAGGAGTTCACAAAGCCACTCAGCATCAACTGAAGCGGTATCTAATGTCGTGAGTTCTTCTTACATAGTCGACCTCGTTAAGATGGTCTGCTTACAAGACTTCCATGAAACAGCGCCATCTCCAAGTGAAAACACATATCCACTTGTGGCATATATATCATCAGCGTCGGATATCCAATTTGCATCACAATAACCCTCCAGTACTATTGGGTACCTAGTATAATGGATTTCTAAACTCATCGTACCTTTTAGATAGCGCAGAACTCTCTCAAGAGCATGCCAGTGATCATCTCCCGGATTTAAAACAAACTGGCTAAGTTTGCTCACAGCAAATGAGATGCCAGGCCTCGTAGCGCTAGCTAAGTACACGAGTGAACCAATTATTTGGGAATAACTCAATTGATCCCTACCTATCCTTCGATTTTTCTTCAATAACTTATTAGGATCATAAGGTGTTGGAGCAGGTTCACATTCGCTATACCCAAAGCGACACAAAACCATTTCCACATAATGGGATTGCACCAATGTGATCCCACCATTGCCTTCTCTCAGTAGCTTAATGTTAAGAATAACATCATCTTCTCCCAAATCTTTCATTTCAAAATTATTGGATAGAAAGTCTTTTGTCTTTTTAATCACATCAAGACTCGTCCCCAAGATTAGAATGCCATCAACATACAGGCATAAAATTACTCCCTCGCCCCCACCATACCAATAGTATACACATTTGTCTGCTTCGTTCACAACAAAGCCGACAGATGTCAAAGTTCTATCAAACTTTTCATGTCATTGCTTAGGTGCTTGGTTTAGGCCATATAAAGATTTTAATAACTTACACACCATGCCATCTTGACCGTTTGCTACAAACCCAGCTGGCTGCTTAGATTGCACACACACCTGGCACTTAGAACCTTTGACTAAATCAAATTTCGGGATTAAATTTAAATTTGCTAACCGCGAGACACAACCAAAATTGGTGTGACAAAGTCGTGAATGCCAAATATACGACTCATTAGAAATCACATTGTTCACAGACTTATTACACACATCATGCAAAGATAAGCGAAACAAGCCTCTACTGTCATAGCCTTTCCAACAAATGTCTCATACTTTGATAATATACATTTATTGGACTCAAACACAGGTTTATAGCCATCTCGACATAGCAATGAGTCACTAACAAGATTCTTTTTGATGGAAGGGACATGTTGCACGTTCTTCATTAGCACCGTCTTTCCCGAAGTAAACTTCAGAATGACTGTACCAACACCAAGAACACGCGCATGTGATCCATTCCCCATTAGCAAGGCTCCAGCCCCTTCGCACTGATAAGAAGAAAACAAAGAAATATCAGCACACACATGAATGTTAGCATCAGTGTCAGCCCACCACTCAGGGGATTGACACACTGAAAGAACAATAGGTAAAAGATTACCATACCCCGATGTTCCTTCTGCGGCCTCACTAACAACCATGTTTGTTGTTTTCTTTTCTTGAGCTAGTTTTTTCTCTTGCTTAAATATGTGGTCTGGGCAAACGCTTGCCCAGTGGTCAGTATTCCCGCAAACTGTAACACCCAAAAAAATTTCAATCCTGATTTTGGGACAAAAAATCATCAAATAAGATGCCCTTTAAGAATAATTAAACTTTGGAATTCACCCTTTCTAATATAAAGGGTCATACAAAAAAAATGTTAGTTAAATTGTATCTTAATAAAGATTAGGCAGTGGAAAATATTTTCTATAAAAACAAAGGGATATTAACTTTTGAATATACGTATAATACAACTACACACTCAAAATAATGTTTTCTTAAGCAAATAATATGTGTGTTTGCGTAATTGCAACATTTGTGTAGGAGAATGAGTAAAGAATTTACTATAAATATATATATTGCATCATTCTGGGATTATACTTGTTGTTGCATATAAACTGGGCTTTGAAATTCAAACAAATTTGAATTAGTGACTCATTTAAATTTAAAATAGTTAGAACAAATGGAAATTTAAATCAGAAAAAGAAAAAAAAGAAGGAAACCTGCGCTTGGGCCAAATCTGTCCCTGGCCGGCCCAGCTCCCTACCCCGCCAGCCCACTTATGCGCCCTTTACTGCCTTGTGGGCCGCCCCCGTCAGCCGCCCCCTCTGCGCGTCGTATCTCTGTTGGGTGGGCCCCAGTTGTCAGTTTCTTCCTCAACAGAACACCGTGAAGACCGCCGCGCGCTCACCCGCGATTGCCGGGGAATTCTGCTGGCCTGGTTCTTTCTCCCCCCCCCCCTCCTCGGACTTCCTAGGCTTGGAGAATAAGACCCGCAGACATGTGGACCCCCCCAGCATGGGAGCTTCTCGACCCTGTTAATCGGAACGGATTTTGCGGCCGTCGCATGGTTGTTACGGTCAAACCCCGGTCGAGATCCTCGCTGGGCTATAAAAGCCAAAGTTGTAGCCCCTCCTCGACTCACATGGTTGATGTTGCGCCCCTTGGATTCCGCGCCCCGCCGTGGCTCCTAGTAGTGCCGCCGCAGTCACCTCTCTCGCTTGTCACCGTGGGGCTATTGCTCGGTGTGCCTGTCTGCTGCTCGCGGTCCGGCTCAGTTGCTGCGACGTCGAGCTCAAGCAGCCGTGGGGGGGATTCACCATCGCACGCCAAGCGGGCGTACCGTACACACGAAGGACCGTCGTGGTTGGCTCCTCACCGGGTCGGAGCTCCATCGCCGATCAGTGCTGCTGCCAGAACCTCTGGTGAGAATCTTTTCCCTCCTTGCCACTTCTGCTTTGCTCGTCCGTGCCGGTAGTACTCCGTAGGCTCAGATTCTGGGGTTCTAGCAATCTATGGGTCGGTCGCCGGTGCAAGTCGTGCCCTGGGGCGAGTGCAGCGGCGCCGCATGGCGAGTCAGAGGTAGAAGAAAACATGGTGGCCGTTGACGCGAAAAGCAACGGTCAGGATTCAATCAGGGACTTAAGGATGCGATAACCGGCCTCGGCCGTTGATTTGCTCGTATGCGGCTGAGATTAGCTCATGTAGAGATGGATTTGTGCCCTCGGATCTTGATCCAACGGCCTGTAGATGGCGCTGGTTCATTATGTGGAATAATCTGATCTGGGCGGTCCGTTTTCGATCGGACGGTTGATACTGCCCGATACCCCTTCGCCCTGGCTTTCTTTCTAAAGAGCCCCTGCACTTTTTCGTATTCAACCTGCAGTCCTGTCTGTGGGAATCCTGAGTCTCATGAACTTTTGCGCGATAGCCCCTGTGTCTCTCTGTTATTTGCGCCCAGTTCAAATAGTTGGAAAAATTAGAAAAATAAATATAGAAATTGATTTTTAATATAGAAATAAATGCTAGAATTGGTTTAATTCATAGAAAATTCATATGAAGTCCAAATTAATCCATTCCAGTTCCTATAATTTTGTAATAATATTGTTTATCATTTTGTGTCACTGTTTTAACATAAAAGCCATATTAAAATTGATATCCTAATTAATTTTGTACAAAGCACATAGAATCTTCAGAAATTCATAACTTAAAATCTACAACTTCAAAATTAATGACTCATGTTCCTAGAATTTTATTTTAATGTGTAGATTATTAATATGTATTTTACATATATGTTTGGTGTAATGTTAATTTTGCATATACCATGTTTGTTGTATTGCTACGACTAGCAGTGAGGTCACGAGTCACCCGAAAATCATCCTGGTACCTGGAATCTCAAGTGTCAGGCAAGTTGTGCCCTTGATCACTTCTTTTTACCCAGCCATGTTCTGATTAATCATAATGATCTGCATAGGTTAATTTTGATGGGACCCAATAGGTTACCCTAGTTTGTCTATCTTTATACCTTGTTTACCACTGAACTTTTTGGGTAGTACTTGCTAGTGCTTTATGTGGTTTTGGGTATGAAGGTACATTATTCATGATCACACTTTTATTATATGTTTATTATTACTGTTCATGATAAGATCATTATGTTAATTGGAACATGGAGCGACCACCCGGGAAAACAGTGCTACCACAAGGGTTTAATGGGACGCCCTTGGCTGATTAATAGGAAAGCTAGTGGAAGACTACCTTACCCGAAAGGGGCAAGGGCAGTTGGGGAGTGGTCAGTGTAGGGAGGTCCTTGGTTGATTTTGCTGCGATGGCGGTCAGGCAAGAACCCTGCATTGGAGCTTCCTATAAACTGTAGCGGGTTTTCTGAAGCTAGTGGAACTTTGTAAAGGCCTCGTAGTGTTACCCTGCCTCGCCTCCTCGGTAGAGGTGTATGGGAAGTCGTGATCCCTTGGCAGATGGGTAACATGACTTGTGGGTAAAGATGTGTCGGGGACCATAATTAGGGGTACCCTCAAGACGCCTAATTCTCAGCTGGTAACCCCCATCAGCATAAAGCTGCAGAGGCCTGATGGGTGCGATTAAGTCAGGGATCAGTCCATACGAGCGACTCGATCACGCCTCGCCCGAGCCTAGCCTCGGGCAAGGGCAGCCGACCCCGAGGGGTTTCCGTCTCGCCCGAGGCCCCCTTTTAATGGCGGACACATCTCCGGCTCGCCCGAGGCCTTGCCTTCGCTAAGAAGCAACCCTGACTAAATCGCCGCGCCGACCGACCAAGTCGCAGGAGCATTTAACGCAAAGGTAGCCTGACACCTTTATCCTGACGCGCGCCCCCCGGCAGAGCCGAAGTGACCGCCGTCACTTCGCCGCTCCACTGACCGGTCTGACAGAAGGACAGCGCCGCCTGCGCCATTCCGACTGCAGTGCCACTTGACAGAGTGAGACTGACAGGCAGTCAGGCCTTGCCAAAGGCGCCATAGGAAGCTCCGCCCGACCCAGGGCTCGGACTCGGGCTAAGGCCCCAGAAGACGACGAACTCCGCTCCGCCCGACCCAGGGCTCGGACTCGGGCTAAGGCCCCGGAAGACGGCGAACTCCGCTCCGCCCGACCCAGGGCTCGGACTCGGGCAAAGGCCCCGGAAGACGGCGAACTTCGCTCCGCCCGACCCAGGGCTCGGACTCGGGCTAAGGCCCCGGAAGACGGCGAACTCCGCTCCGCCCAACCCAGGGCTCGGACTCGGGCTAAGGCCCCGGAAGACGGCGAACTCCGCTCCGCCCGACCCAGGGCTCGGACTCGGGCTAAGGCCCCGGAAGACGGCGAACTCCGCTCCGCCCGACCCAGGGCTCGGACTCGGGCAAAGGCCCCGGAAGACGGCGAACTCCGCTCCGCCCGACCCAGGGCTTGGACTCGGGCTAAGGCCCCGGAAGACGGCGAACTCCGCTCTGCCCGACCCAGGGCTCGGACTCGGGCTAAGGCCCCGAAAGACGGCGAACTCCGCTCCGCCCGACCCAAGGCTCGGACTCGGGCTAGGCCCCAGAAGACGACGAACTCCGCTTCGCCCGACCCCAGGGGTCGGACTCCGCCGTGGCCTTTGCCGAACGACCTCCGCCTCGCCTGACCCAGGAGCTCGGGCTCGGCCTCGGCCATGAAAGACAGACTCGACCTCGGCTTCGGAGGAGCCTCCACGTCGCCCGACCTAGGGCACAAGCCCGCCACGTCAACAGGAAGCGCCATCATCACCCTACCCCGAGCCGACTCGGGCCGCAGAGAACAAGACCGGTGTCCCATCTGGCTAGCTCCGCCAGATAGGCAATGATGGCGCCCCGCTAGCCCCGTGACGACGGCGGCTCTCAGCTCCCTTACGGAAGCGGGGGGACGTAAGCAAGGACCCAACCGCTCCGACAGCTGTCCCTCCGCCAGGCTCCGTTGCTCCTCCGACAGCCACGACACCACACCAGCTGGGTGCCAAGATCTCTCCGGCTGCCACATTGGCATGTACTTAGGGCGCTAGCTCTCCCCCGCTAGACACGTAGCACTCTGCTACTCCCCCATTGTACACCTGGATCCTCTCCTTATGCCTATAAAAGGAAGGACCAGGGCCTTCTTAGAGAAGGTTGGCCGCGCGGGGACGAGGACGGGGGCAGGCGCTCTCTTGGGGCCGCTCGCTTCCCTCACCCGCGTGGACGCTTGTAACCCCCTACTGCAAGTGCACCCGACCTGGGCGCGGGACGAACACGAAGGCCGCGGGATTTCCACCTCTCTCACGCCCTTCTCCGGCCACCTCGCTTCCCCCCTTCGCGCTCGCCCACGCGCTCGACCCATCTGGGCTGGGGCACGCGGCACACTCACTCGTCGGCTTAGGGACCCCCCGGTCTCGAAACGCCGACAGTTGGCGCGCCAGGTAGGGGTCTTGCTGTGTGTTGACGAGCAGTTTCCCGTCAAGCTCCAGATGGGCAGTCTCCAACGACCCATCCAACCCGGGACGATGCTCCGTTTTGGGAGTCTCGAGTTCATGTCTCTCGACGGCAGCTATGACATGATACTCCTTCCACCGCCGCGCGACGACGACAATGGCGGCCGACAGCCCGCCCGCCGGTGGCGGAATCGACGACGTCTTCCCCGCGTGGTGGAAGAACAACATTCGAGCTCGCCCCGTCCTCTCCCCCGCCATCGGAGGAGGAGGCGGGGCAACCAAGGCCGAGCGGGAGGCCGCGCTCCGTCGGCTGTCGAGCGAATCGACGTCCCCAGCGCCCCAACGGAGGGCGCGTCGGGCGTCGACCTCGCGTTTGAGACGAAGGCGAGCGCCGTCCCCCCGCGACACGCCAATCCCGAGCAAGTGGACGACGCCAGCACGCTCGCGGAGGGCCTGCAGGACGTCGCCCTCGTACCTAAGACGACGGCGCAATCAGTCCCCGACGTGACTATGTCGCTCCTCGTCGACCAAAAGGTACCGACTGATTCCCATCCTACGTCATTTCGACTCGGCCTCAACCCGCCTAGCGACCTCGCTTTGGCGGGCGCTCACGTTGAGGCGAGTGCAACCTCTCTGGGGTTTCGTATGCGGTCGCCTTGGGACCGATTGACGGACGTCTCGACCTACGGGCCCTCTGGGTCCGAGGAAGATGACGATCCCAGCGTCTGTTGGAATTTCTCTGGATTTGGCAACCCCAGTGCCATGCAGGACTTTATGACCGCATGTGACTACTGCCTCTCCGACTGTTCCGACGGCAGCCGCAGCCTTGACGACAAGGACTGCGGCCCAAGCCGCGAATGTTTCCACGTCGAGCTAGGGGATCCCTCCGAAGGCAACCATCTCGGCATGCCGGAGGACGGTGATCTCCCTAGGCCGGTGCCTCGCGCCGACATCCCGCGGGAGCTAGCTGTGGTCCCCGTTCCGGCGGGGGGTCATGACCCACAGCTCGAGCAAGTCCGCGGGGCGCAGGCCAGGCTCGACGAGGGAGCAGGAGCGCTCGAGTCAATCCGCCGGGACGTCGGGCAGGTATGGGCGGGCCAACCCCCGGCCGGAGAAATACGTCACCTGCCCCAGGGTTTCCAGCACCGCGTCGCCAACAATGTCAGGGATAGGCTGCCACCCGCATCCAGCGGGGTCGGTCAGAACCTGGCAGCCGCAGCGATGCTCCTCCGCGCGATGCCAGAACCATCAACCACCGAGGGTCGGCGAATCCAGGGAGAGCTCAAGAATCTCCTGGAAGGCGCTGCGGCCCGGCGGGCCGAGAGCTCTGCCTCCCTAAGGCAGGGGTACCCCTCGGAACCTCATGCCGCGACTTCCCGATTCATGTGGGAAGCCTCGGTCTACACCGGGCGCACGCGCAACACCGCGCCTGCGGCCCCGGGCCACCTCGGCAACGAGCACCATCGTCGCGACCGTCGGGCCCACCTCGACGAAAGGGTGCGCCGAGGCTACCACCCCAGGCGTGGGGGACGCTACGACAGCGGGGAGGATCGGAGTCCCTCGCCCGAACCACCCGGTCCGCAGGCCTTCAGCCGGGCCATCCGGCGGGCGCCGTTTCCAGCCCGGTTCTGACCCCCGACTACTATCACAAAGTACTCGGGGAAACGAGGCCGGAATTGTGGCTCACAGACTACCGCCTGGCCTGCCAACTGGGTGGAACGGACGACGACAACCTCATCATCCGCAACCTCCCCCTGTTCCTCTCCGACACTGCTCGCGCCTGGTTGGAGCACCTGCCTCCGGGGCAGATCTCCAACTGGGATGATTTGGTCCAAGCCTTCGCCGGCAATTTCCAGGGCACGTACGTGCGCCCCGGGAATTCCTGGGACCTCCGAAGCTGCCGGCAACAGCCGGGAGAGTCTCTTCGGGACTACATCCGGCGATTCTCGAAGCAGCGCACCGAGCTGCCCAACATCACCGACTCCGATGTCATCGGCGCGTTCCTTGCCGGCACCACCTGCCGTGACCTGGTGAGCAAGTTGGGTCGCAAGACCCCCACCAGGGCGAGCGAGCTGATGGACATCGCCACCAAGTTCACCTCTGGCCAGGAGGCGGTCGAGGCCATCTTCCGAAAGGATAAGCAGCCCCAGGGCCGCCCGTCGGAAGAGGCTCCCGAGGCGTCTACTCCGCGCGGCGCCAAGAAGAAAGGCAAGAAGAAGTCGCAAGCGAAACGCGACGCCGCCGACGCGGACCTTGTCGCCGCTGCCGAATACGAGAACCCTCGGAAGCCCCCCGGAGGTGCTAACCTCTTCGACAAGATGCTCAAGGAGCCGTGCCCCTACCATCAGGGGCCCATCAAGCACACCCTCGAGGAGTGCGTCATGCTTCGGCGCCACTTCCACAAGGCCGGGCCACCCGCAGAGGGTGGCAGGGCCCGCGATGACGACAAAAAGGAAGATCACCAAGCAGGAGAGTTCCTTGAGGTCCGCGACTGCTTCATGATCTACGGAGGGCATGCGGCGAATGCCTCGGTTCGGCATCGCAAGCGAGAGCGTCGGGAGGTCTGCTCGGTGAAGGTGGCGGCGCCAGTCTACCTAGACTGGTCCGACAAGCCCATCACCTTCGACCAAGCTGACCACCCCGGCCACGTGCCGAGCCCGGGGAAATACCCGCTCGTCGTCGACCCCATCATCGGCGACGTCAGGCTCACCAAGGTCCTGATGGATGGGGGCAGCTACCTCAACATCATCTACGCCGAGACCCTCAGGCTCCTGCGCGTCGATCTGTCCTCCGTCCGAGCAGGCGCCGCGCCCTTCCACGGGATCATTCCTGGGAAGCGCGTCCAGCCCCTCGGACGGCTCGACCTTCCTGTCTGCTTCGGAACGCCCTCCAATTTCTGAAGGGAGATTTTGACGTTCGAGGTGGTCGGGTTCCGAGGAACCTACCACGCGGTATTGGGGAGGCCATGCTACGCGAAGTTCATGGCCGTCCCCAACTACACCTACCTGAAGCTCAAGATGCCGGGCCCCAACGGGGTCATCACCGTCGGCCCCACGTACAAACACGCGTTCGAATGCGACGTGGAGTGCGTGGAGTGCGCCGAGGCCCTCGCCGAGTCCGAGGCCCTCATCGCCGACCTGGAAAACCTCTCCAGAGAGGTGCCAGACGTGAAGCGACACGCCGGCAATTTCGAGCCAGCGGAGACGGTTAAGGCCGTCCCTCTCGACCCCAGTGGCGACACCTCCAAGCAGATCCGGATCGGTTCCGGGCTCGACCCCAAATAGGAAGCAGTGCTCGTCGACTTTCTCCGCGCAAACGCCGACGTCTTTGCGTGGAGTCCCTCGGACATGCCCGGCATACCGAGGGATGTCGCCGAGCACTCGCTGGATATTCGGGCCGGAGCCCGACCGGTCAGGCAGCCTCTGCGCCGATTCGACGAGGAGAAGCGCAGAGTGATAGGCGAGGAGATCCACAAGCTAATGGCAGCAGGGTTCATCAAAGAGGTATTCCATCCCGAATGGCTTGCCAACCCTATGCTTGTGAGAAAGAAAGGGGGGAAATGGCGGATGTGTGTAGACTACACTGGTCTCAACAAAGCATGTCCGAAGGTTCCCTACCCTCTACCTCGCATCGATCAAATCGTGGATTCCACTGCTGGGTGCGAAACCCTGTCTTTCCTTGATGCCTACTCAGGGTATCATCAAATCAAGATGAAAGAGTCCGACTAGCTCGCGACTTCTTTCATCACGCCCTTCGGCATGTACTGCTATGTCACCATGCCGTTCGGTTTGAGGAACGCGGGTGCGACGTACCAGCGGTGCATGAACCATGTGTTCGGCGAACACATCGGTCGCACGGTCGAGGCCTACGTCGATGACATCGTAGTCAAGACAAGGAAAGCCTCCGACCTCCTCTCCGACCTTGAAGTGACATTCCGGCGTCTCAAGGCAAAGGACGTCAAGCTCAATCCCGAGAAGTGTGTCTTCGGGGTGCCCCGAGGCATGCTCCTGGGGTTCATCGTCTCCGAGCGGGGCATCGAAGCCAACCCGGAGAAGATCGCAGCCATCACCAGCATGGGGCCCATCAAGGACTTAAAAGGTGTACAGAGGGTCATGGGATGTCTCGCGGCCTTGAGCCGTTTCATCTCACGCCTCGGCGAAAGAGGCCTGCCTCTGTACCGCCTCTTAAGGAAGGCCGAGTGCTTCACTTGGACCCCTGAGGCCGAGGAAGCTCTCGGGAACCCAAAGGCGCTCCTCACCAAGGCGCCTATCTTGGTACCCCCAGCTGATGGAGAAGCCCTCTTGGTCTACGTCGCCGCGACCACTCAGGTGGTTAGCGCCGCGATTGTGGTCGAAAGGCAAGAAGAGGGGCATGCATTGCCCGTTCAGAGGCCAGTTTACTTCGTCAGCGAGGTGCTGTCCGAAACCAAGATTCGCTACCCACAAGTTCAGAAGCTACTGTATGCAGTGATCCTAACGAGGCGAAAGTTGCGGCATTACTTCGAGTCTCATCCGGTAACTGTGGTGTCATCCTTCCCCCTGGGGGAGATCATCCAGTGCCGAGAGGCCTCGGGCAGGATCGCAAAGTGGGCGGTGGAAATCATGGGCGAGACAATCTCGTTCGCCCCTCAGAAGGCCATCAAGTCCCAGGTATTGGCGGACTTCGTAGCCGAATGGGTCGACACCCAGCTGCCGACGGCTCCGATCCAACCGGAGCTCTGGACCATGTTTTTCGACGGGTCGCTGATGAAGACGGGAGCCGGCGCGGGCCTGCTCTTCGTCTCGCCCCTCGGGAAACACCTACGCTACGTGCTGCGCCTCCATTTCCCGGCGTCCAACAATGTGGCTGAGTACGAAGCTCTGATCAACGGATTGCGAATTGCCATCGAGCTAGGGGTCCGACGCCTCGACGCTCGCGGCGACTCGCAGCTCGTCATCGACCAAGTCATGAAGAACTCCACTGCCGCGACCCAAAGATGGAGGCCTACTGCGATGAGGTTCGGCGCCTGGAAGACAAGTTCTACGGGCTCGAGCTTAACCACATCGCCCGGCGCTACAACGAGACTGCGGACGAGCTGGCAAAAATAGCCTCGGGGCGAACGACGGTTCCCCCGGACGTCTTCTCCCGGGATCTGCACCAACCCTCCGTCAAGGTCAACGACACGCCCGAGTCCGAGGTACCCTCGGCCCAGCCCGAGGCGTCCTCGGTTCAGCCCGAGGTACCCTCGGCCCCCGAGGGCGAGGCGCTGCGCATCGAGGAGGAGCGGAGCGGGGTCACGCCTGATCGAGATTGGCAGACCCCGTACCTGCAATATCTCCGCCAAGGAGCGCTACCCCTTGACCAAGCCGAGGCTCGGCGGGTAGCGCGACGCGCCAAGTCGTTCGTCTTGCTGGGCGATGAGAAGGAGCTCTACCACCGCAGCCCCTCGGGCATCCTCCAGCGATGCATCTCCATCGCCGAAGGTCAGGAACTCCTGCAAGAGATACACTCGGGGGCTTGCGGCCATCATGCAGCGCCTCGAGCCCTCGTCGGGAACGCTTTCTGGCAAGGCTTCTACTGGCCGACGGCGGTGGCTGACGCCACTAGAATTGTCCGCACCTGCGAAGGGTGTCAATTCTATGCGAAGCAGACCCACCTGCCCGCTCAGGCTCTGCAGACGATACCCATCACCTGGCCCTTCGCTGTGTGGGGTCTGGACCTCGTCGGCCCTCTGCAGAAGGCGCCCGGGGGCTACACGCACCTGCTGGTCGCCGTCGACAAATTCTCCAAGTGGATCGAGGTCCGACCCCTGAACAGCATCAGGTCCGAGCAGGCGGTGGCGTTCTTCACCAACATCATCCATCGCTTCGGGGTCCCAAACTCCATCATCACCGACAACGGCACCCAGTTCACCGGCAGAAAATTCTTGGATTTTTGCGAGGATCACCATATCCGGGTGGACTGGGCTGCCGTAGCTCATCCCATGTCGAATGGGCAAGTAGAGCGTGCCAACGACATGATTCTACAAGGGCTCAAGCCTCGGATTTACAACGACCTCAACAAGTTCGGCAAGCGATGGATGAAGGAACTCCCCTCGGTGGTCTGGAGCCTGAGGACAACGCCGAGCCGAGCCACGGGTTTCACGCCGTTCTTCCTGGTCTACGGGGCCGAGGCCGTCTTGCCCACTGACCTGGAATACGGCTCCCCGAGGACGAGGGCCTACGACGATCAAAGCAACCAAGCTAGCCGAGAAGACTCACTGGACCAGCTGGAAGAGGCTCGGGACAGGGCCTTACTACACTCGGCGCGGTATCAGCAGTCCCTGCGACGCTACCACGCCCGAGGGGTCCGACCCCGAGACCTCCAGGTGGGCGACCTGGTGCTTCGGCTGCGGCAAGACGCCCGAGGGAGGCACAAGCTCACGCCCCCCTGGGAGGGACCATTCGTCATCGCCAAAGTTCTGAAGCCCGGAACGTACAAGCTGGCCAACAGTCAAGGCGAGGTCTACGGCAACGCTTGGAACATCCAACAGCTACGTCGCTTCTACCCTTAAGATGTTTCCAAGTTGTTCATATACCTCGCACCCACGCAAAGTTTAGTCAACAAGGAAGGGTCGGCCTCGCCTCGGCAAAGCCCGACCCTCCCTCGGGGGCTAAAAGGGGGGAAACCCCCTCTGCGTCAAAATTTTCCTCGAAAAAAAATCTCTTTTACCAGAATATCTTTCGTGCTTTTTGACTACTTCGAAAAGTGGGTCCTGGAAACGACGGAGTACACGTAAGCAGTCAAGGCTGACCGAGCCGAGGGACTCCTACGCCTCCGGGATACGGATACCTCACTCATCACCTTCTGCGATAAGTAACTCGCGTTCGGATAAAGTGGCTCCACGGATCGAACAAGTCTTTACGTTCGGAAGCCCTTCTGCCGAAGCGATCCTTCGAGCCTTCTCGATCGAGTCGGCGACAGGGCCTCACGGACGGGTGAAAGTACGCGTAAGCGGTAAGGCCGACCGAGCCGAGGGACTCCCACGCCTCCGGGATACGGATACCTCACTCATCACCTTCCGCGAGAAGCAACTCTCGCTCGCACTAACATCCCTGTTACTGACAAAAAGTCCAGATACTCGAAACAAGAGGAAAAGAGACGCAGCTTTACAACGCAGCGAGGGTGTGTGTTCTGGCCTCGACGGCCGCACAAGGCACACGCTACAAGACAATCTGATCCTGCAGGCTCGGGTCTTGACGCTGGAAGGGGGCAGCAACACCCTCGGCATCGACGGCACCTTCGGCGAGGCCCGACCTAGCCTCGGACGGCGACGCGGTCCGAGGTTCTCCGCTCTGAAGGACGACGTCATCACCACGCCCGGGCAATCGCTCCCAGGGACTTCTCCGGGAATCCGGCCCGAGCAGGCGGCTCAGCCGGTCACCCCTGGGGCCTCGGCCAACCATCTTCCGAGGGCGCCAGCCCGGTCCGAAGCCTCGACTGATCAACTCCGACGTCGATCCTGCCAACGGACAACCCGGCTAGGCTCCGGCCGACCAGGTTTCATTTTTGAGCCAACTCCGCCTCTGTTCATGCTGATATCGCTACCCCTGGCCTCGGCTCGTCGAAGAGCAGCCGAGGGGTCTCTTTAACTAAGCTAGAGGAACCTCGGACAGCAAGGCCGACCGAGCCGAGGGACTCCTACGCCTCCGGGATACGGATACCTCACTCGTCACCTTGACACGGGGTGACTCATGCTTGGTGAAGCGGTTCAGATAATCAGCAGACGAGTCTTAGTGCTCAGAAATGAGGAAAAACACGGCTCTGTGCCGAAGTTACATACATGTTCAGGCCTCGACAGCCGCAATGAAAAACACGGCTTGTTACCACTTGCGCCACCACCGCGCCTCCTCGATTGCGGAACCAATACCGCGACTCGAGGCGACCCAGCGCGCGACCCAGCAGCACCAGCCTGACGCAGCGGTCAACGCGGTCAAAAGTGGGTCGGCAGTGATGACGGTGGCAGGCGCGCGGGAGCAGCGGTCACGTCGTCAGCCAAGCTCACGTCTCGTCCAGAGGCAGCGAGAGAACCCCCTCTCACGGCGTGAAGACAACGCGCCCGTGATCCGTTCCTCGAACGGCTCGCGCACGCGCAACGGCAGCCCCGCCAACTACTCGCCCCGTCGCATTAACTCCGCGGCTGGACAGGCGGCGCTTCTGGCAGGAGCAGCGGGCGACGCTTCGCCTTCGCCGAAACAACCGCGCCAAAAAAGGTACGCCGCGTCGTTCGGTTTCGTATCCTTTTTCCTTTTTTCCTCTTTCTCTATCTCTTGCGACAGGGACCGGGAAAGGGGGATACCCCGAAAGGGATCCTTCCCCGTGGAGGAACTAGGCTCCGAGCCTCCTTACTGATCAGGGGTTCGAAGGCTGGCCCCCCGAAGGGTTCAACAGCCGCCTCAGATCGCGTGGGCCCTACACCCACTACTGGTCAGAGGTTCGAAGGCCGGCCCCCCGAAGGGTTCCACGGCCGCCTCAGGCTACTCGGGCTCCGCGCCCATTACTGATCAGGGGTTCGAAGGCTGGCCCCCGAAGGGTTCACAGTCGCCTCAGACGTCGAGCGAGGGATGACCAGGGGTACGTTCGATACATAACCAAGGCTCGGGCTGCGCTCCCGAGGTACCCTAGGACATTTCCGAGACCAGCGGGAGCGATCTTGTAACGGAATCCCATCGGAGGGAGGCATCGAGCCCTCGGACCCCGTCGCCAGGGGACCGGGTCCGGCAGATCACCCGCAGGTACTTTTGGGCGTGCCTCTGGGCCCCTAGCCGACCCCCAACGAACGGGGCACGGACGTCCACTCGGATTACCCGCTTGCAGCTCACCGGAGACACCATGTTCGGTGCCCATCGAGGGTAACATGGCGCTCTCCCCCCCTCCTCCTTGCGGAAAGGCGACGTAGGGGCGTATGTAAAAAAGCCGAGTCTGTCCCTGATCGCCCTCTCGCCCTGTGCGGAGGCTCAGGGGCTGCTCTCGCAAACCCGGCTCCGGCCGAACCGTTGACAGCGTCAACATACCAGCCCGAGAACTTGGGCCCGACCGTGCACCCGGGCTACGACCAGTTCGCATGAGGGAACCACCAGACCAGCCGAAGCATTACGCAAGGCATTAAGACCTCGAAGGAGTGAAACCACTCCTCCGAGGCCTCGGGGGCTACACCCGGCGGGTGCGCTCGCGCGCACCCACCGGAACAAAATGCAACCGAGAAAGGCTGGTCCCCTTGCAAAAAAGTGCGACGAAAGCCTCCAAGCGAGTGCTAACACTCCCTTTGAGGCTCGGGGGCTACTGTCGGGGACCATAATTAGGGGTACCCTCAAGACGCCTAATTCTCAGCTGGTAACCCCCATCAGCATAAAGCTGCAGAGGCCTGATGGGTGCGATTAAGTCAGGGATCAGTCCATACGAGCGACTCGATCACGCCTCGCCCGAGCCTAGCCTCGGGCAAGGGCAGCCGACCCCGAGGGGTTTCCGTCTCGCCCGAGGCCCCCTTTTAACGGCGGACACATCTCCGGCTCGCCCGAGGCCTTGCCTTCGCTAAGAAGCAACCCTGACTAAATCGCCGCGCCGACCGACCAAGTCGCAGGAGCATTTAACGCAAAGGTAGCCTGACACCTTTATCCTGACGCGCGCCCCCCGGCAGAGCCGAAGTGACCGCCGTCACTTCGCCGCTCCACTGACCGGTCTGACAGAAGGACAGCGCCGCCTGCGCCATTCCGACTGCAGTGCCACTTGACAGAGTGAGACTGACAGACAGTCAGGCCTTGCCAAAGGCGCCATAGGAAGCTCCGCCCGACCCAGGGCTCGGACTCGGGCTAAGGCCCCGGAAGACGGCGAACTCCGCTCCGCCCGACCCAGGGCTCGGACTCGGGCTAAGGCCCCGGAAGACGGCGAACTACGCTCCGCCCGACCCAGGGCTCGGACTCGGGCAAAGGCCCCGGAAGACGGCGAACTCCGCTCCGCCCGACCAAGGGCTCGGACTCGGGCTAAGGCCCCGGAAGACGGCGAACTCCGCTCCGCCCAACCCAGGGCTCGTACTCGGGCTAAGGCCCCGGAAGACGGTGAACTCCGCTCCGCCCGACCCAGGGCTCGGACTCAGGCTAAGGCCCCGGAAGACGGCGAACTCCGCTCCGCCCGACCCAGGGCTCGGACTCGGGCAAAGGCCCCGGAAGACGGCGAACTCCGCTCCGCCCGACCCAGGGCTCGGACTCGGGCTAAGGCCCCGGAAGACGGCGAACTCCGCTCCGCCCGACCCAGGGCTCAGACTCGGGCTAAGGCCCCGGAAGATGGCGAACTCCGCTCCGCCCGACCCAAGGCTCGGACTCGGGCTAGGCCCCAGAAGACGACGAACTCCGCTTCGCCCGACCCCAGGGGTCGGACTCCGCCGTGGCCTTTGCCGAACGACCTCCGCCTCGCCTGACCCAGGAGCTCGGGCTCGGCCTCGGCCATGAAAGACAGACTCGACCTCGGCTTCGGAGGAGCCTCCACGTCGCCCGACCTAGGGCACAAGCCCGCCACGTCAACAGGAAGCGCCATCATCACCCTACCCCGAGCCGACTCGGGCCGCAGAGAACAAGACCGGTGTCCCATCTGGCTAGCTCCGCCAGATAGGCAATGATGGCGCCCCGCTAGCCCCGTGACGACGGCGGCTCTCAGCTCCCTTACGGAAGCGGGGGGACGTCAGCAAGGACCCAACCGCTCCGACAGCTGTCCCTCCGCCAGGCTCCGTTGCTCCTCCGACAGCCACGACACCACACCAGCTGGGTGCCAAGATCTCTCCGGCTGCCACATTGGCATGTACTTAGGGCGCTAGCTCTCCCCCGCTAGACACGTAGCACTCTGCTACTCCCCCATTGTACACCTGGATCCTCTCCTTACGCCTATAAAAGGAAGGACCAGGGCCTTCTTAGAGAAGGTTGGCCGCGCGGGGACGAGGACGGGGGCAGGCGCTCTCTTGGGGCCGCTCGCTTCCCTCACCCGCGTGGACGCTTGTAACCCCCTACTGCAAGCGCACCCGACCTGGGCGCGGGACGAACACGAAGGCCGCAGGATTTCCACCTCTCTCATGCCCTTCTCCGGCCACCTCGCTTCCCCCCTTCACGCTCGCCCACGCGCTCGACCCATCTGGGCTGGGGCACGCGGCACACTTACTCGTCGGCTTAGGGACCCCCCGGTCTCGAAACGCCGACAAGATGCGCAACCTCTGCAGAGTGTAAAACTGGTATATCAGCCATGCTCACGGTCATGAGCAGCTCGGACCCTCACATGATTAATTTATGGAACTAAATTCAATTTGTCATATGCATTGCATCGCAGGTGATGTTGTTATTTTTGTTCTACTACTTAATTGGGTTTGGTATTTACTTATACTTAGTAACTGCTAATAAAATTTTGACCAACTTTAAAAGCAATGCTCAGCTTCAACCATCTCCTTTGGTAAGCCTTACACTCCACGTGAGCTCCCACCTTTGGCGAGTTCATGCACATTATTCCCCACAACTTGTTGAGCTATGAACGTATGTGAGCTCACTCTTGCTGTCTCACACCCCCACACGTCAAGAACAGGTACCACAGGATGAGGCACATGGAGGATGCTGCGATGTGTTCGTGAGAGGTCTAGGCCGTCGTCTCCCAGTCAACTTTGGGTTGCTGGACCGTTGTCTCCTTATAATGTATTTATTTATTTATTTTGTATAGAATTCCTGTTATGTAGTAATGATGTGACATTTGATCCTGTGCCATGATTCATCATATGTGTGAGACTTGGTCCCAGCACACCTGGTGATTATGTTCGCGCCCGGGTCTCGGTGCCCCTAAAACCCGGGTGTGACAGAAGTGGTATCACAGCAATGTTGACTGTAGGACGAAACCGAGATAGAACTGGACAACCATTGTCTACTTACCTTTGCTACTCTGATCTTTTCTAAACTTTCCTTAATCTTTTCTCATCTATTTCCGCTTTACTCTGATTATTCTTACCTTTTCATTCTAAAGACAAATATGGATTTCACACTTTGAAATCATGTGCCTAGAGTAACCTTTAGGAATAGGAGACCTATTCTTAGGAACAAAAACAAAACTATTTTTTTATATATAGATATCTATGAACTTGAATGCTTGTTCTTATGATATTTGTCTGATTTGGATCTTCGATTGAGTGTGATGGGTTGTGGATCAATGTCCACAATTACATCTGCATATACATCTAGGCATAAAGGATAGTATTTGTAAGACAACTAGACAATCTAGATTATCCCCCTTAAAAAAATCTAGCATTTCGTATCTATCTCGTCTTGACAGGTTCTATCTTACCTTTGGACATTCACCTCATACAATTAGTTACCCTAGTCTTGACATAAAATATCTGGTCAAGCCCTGCCAAAGAATTTTTAGTACATAACCAACTATTAGCTTATTCATTCTGCCTACAAATGATTCCTTTGACTATCTTACCATATGTATCTAACTCAGATGGTCAATACCAGGCGGGGTGGTGGAATTGATTTACCTCCTAATCGACACACTCGGTGGATATATAGACAACCCCAACCACAGCCAGCAGAGATGAATCCTCCTAATCCTCCAACAGGCGGAGTTGACCCACTGATTGCAGCTCAGATGAGTATGATGCAGCAAATGGCGGACACTATGGCAGATATGCGCGCTCAGATGCAGCAAGAACGCCAGGAAATGCGCCAGGAAAGAGAGGTTGCACGTCGGGAGATGCGCCAAGAGCGGGAGGAGATACGTCAAGAAAGAAGGGCGCAACAGCAACAGCAACAGCAACAAGCGCCACTGCCTCCACCTCCACCACCAGTTCCACCCCGGGACAAGCATCGGGAATTCATGAGCCACAAACCACCAACCTTCTCCAACTCCACGGATCCGCTGCAAGCAGATGACTGGCTAAAGTCTGTAGAAAAGATGCTCAACATAGCTCAGTGCTCGGACAGAGAGAAAGTACTCTACGCATCAAGTCGTCTTGCTGGTCCCGCTGCGGATTGGTGGGATGCGTACTGCGCTGCTCATGCTGCTGTCGATACAATTACCTGGGCAGAATTCTCCACTCAATTCAGGAATTACCATATTCCTGCTGAGCTCATGAAGATTAAGAGGAAGGAGTTTCTATCCCTCAAGCAAGGAAGTATGTCTGTGAGTGAATATAGGGACAAATTCATCCAGTTATCTCGATATGCTCCTAGAGATGTTGAGGATGATGAATAAAAGCAGGAGCTTTTTCTAGACGGTTTGATTGGACCCTTGCAATATCAACTGGTATCACACACATTCCCATCCTTCCAAAGGCTACTTGACAAAGCTATAGCTGTAGAAAACAAGAGGAGTATATTTGGAGAGAAAAGAAGGGCGACCAACCAAGGGCAGGCTGGAAGTAGTTCCCGTCCTCGCTATACTACCACTCCAAGTACACCAGCTAGTGGCAGTTCTAGGCAACAAACTCAATGGGCACCAATTGCTCCTCCACAAGCAAGCACCCCAGCAGGACCTGTTGCTCCTAACACAACCACCAACAGGGCATGCTTCAAGTGTGGACAACCGGGACACTACGCCAACTACTGTCCCAACAGGGCTGCCTACACTACATCAGCTCCAATGAAACAAGGCCAGGCTTCGGCAGGAAAGAGTCAGCCCCTATCTATCAACCGGGGACAAGCCCATCATGCAGAAGTAGAAGCTGAACCAGGTGAACATGAAATTCAAGAAGAAGATCTAGTTGAAGATGAAGTAGTCGGTGAAGAAGTCAACGAACAACAAGAATAGAGATAAACATAAACATAGATACATATATATATTTTACTATTTGTAAGACCTGAATATTAGTTTAGCTATTAGTTAGTATTTTACTATTTTAGTGATAATAACTAGTTGAGTGCCCGTGCGTTGCAACGGAACCGTATAATAACACGATAACTTATGTATATGTGTGTTATATTGTTAGAGGTATGTGTCCATGTGTTTCAACGGAAGTAAAAAATTTATATGAAACATTGATACGGAACGACAAACATCACTATAATAAGTATGTGCCCGTGCGTTGCCACGAGAGTTAAAAATTAATATAAAACATAGATACGGAACGATAAACATCACTATAATATGTAAAATCTGTATGACAAATATCATCATAACTTTAATATTATATTGACGATACAAATATGTAATATTATTATAGATACGCCGACTTAAATGGAATGAACTAATGTCAAACGAACATTATAATATCGTATAAATTATTTCTAAAAATCAATATAGAATTTCGAATAATAGACAAATATATCGATAGATATGCAATAGACCCAAACTAAACAGGCGCATAGCATCTTCAGTTCAGGTCCTCAATCTTGGTATCTCTTCCCTAGGTTGCTGCAGGCTGCTCAAAATACGGTAACAAACCCAAGTGAGTTCGATTAAATCCAATGCCACATGAGCAAAAGAACATGCAATCCATCATCACATGAACGAATTATGGGCCGAGTAAGTCAAACATGTTGTACATAAAAATTTTATCGAAGAGCAGAGGGTCAGCGAGGAGCTGAGGAGCGACATCTTCTTCCTTCGTCAGCAAGGAGCTGAGGAGCCAAGTAAGTCAAACATTCTGTAATGAGTCTGTGAAGAAGCTCTCAATCTCAGGCCATGTTTGAGTAGCAACAATTGAACATATAATAGAACCAACATTTGATCCTGCTATAATCCGAGGCAGAAGCTTATGCTTGACCAATGTTTTCACTACACCTACATGGAAAGACCTGGTGAAGCACCCCCACTCAAGAGCAGCGCTGTCCTCCCAAAGGCATGTCTGGTCTCCTGGACAGAGGCAATCTTCTCTTCCAATAGCTATGACAGATAACTACAGAAGTCCAGATCTTACAAGTGGAGGTAGTGCAATAGTCCAAGATCTTTTCTCTATAAAACCATGAGTCGTACAAGAATACTCAAAATGAGCAATCCTAGATTAAAACCATATTAGCATTATTGTAACGGTCCAATATTTTTCTCTAGAAAACCATGAGTCATACAGGAATACTAAAAAATGAGCAATCCTAAGTTAACACCTTATTAACACTATTGTCTTAATGAGCAAGACTAAAAATGCAAAGATCCCATTTCTGAGTTGGTTTCTTTGTTGTATAATTCTTTGAAGAATTAATCTGTGACTTACATAGCCTTATAAGTTATAAAAACTATGAAATACATGTCCAATACTTTATACAGGTTTCTACACACAGAATACTAAGCTATCACTAACTATAGTTTCCTCAACCAAGAAAAATTATGGTCAGCTATAGCTAAAAGAAGAGCAACAGGCCAACAAGTATTTACTTACCAACAGTTTGATCGTGCCAAAATCGCATGTCTCCCTGAGTTATATGTTAAGCTAAAAAATCCAGTCAAGTAAATTTTGCAAACTGAATGTGAAGAATATGGAAGTTAGTAGGTTGACGATAGAGGTAGTTTATTTCAGTAGTGATAGCCTAATAATCGATGCAGTTTGTTTCAATAGAACGTTGCCATCTTGCTCGTCCCTCCACCCATTCCTCCTTCACTGCAACACATGCAAAGATAAATGAACACCAAACCCAAATCAATTTGGAACCATGAATGCGACACAGAAATGAACACACCCTAATTTCCAAAATAAATCCAACAGTTTAAAAAAGTAATTATGACATAAACTTGATATGGAAACAGAAGCTAAGCATTAGAATCCTTGCTAGGCCATTTCTGTGTCGCATTAGGTTTTTTTCTCTTTGAAAACAGGTTACCCCGCCAGAGGCACTCTGATCCAATCTCTGGTTACAGTGCAACCTGATTTCATTACCATGTGCGTGTTGAACCAAACATGTGATAAATGGCATAGCGCATGCAGTTCGTTACCATTTGTGTTGTCACAATCGAAAAAAGACAGTGCATGCAGTTCAGTGACAGAGAAGGAAAAAAGGGACTTATTGATCTCCACGGTGAGATACCAGCAAGGCATTCTTTTATTACAGGTGGCCGCTGACAAATTTCTCAGAGCTACTCATACAGTAACGCAAGTACGCAACAGGAGTTTCTTCCTCGCAGCTTCTCACCAGAAAAGCCTACACAGCACAGCAACATCTCGCGCGGTCACTGGTACTGACTGGCGAGCTGGCCTTCCTTGACGATGTAGTTCTGCATCGGGAAGTCCTCGCCCTTGAAATACCTATCCAGCATGTCCCTCACACCATCCGCATACCGCAGCTGTATGAATTGTTTGTTTGCCCGCAATAGTCAGCAGCATGCACGAGAACGAATAGAAAATACTCATCATGAAAAATGCGCTATCAGTGTACATGTCATCAAGGACTCAAGGTACACAGACACACTATTAGCTAATTGTTCCAGTTCTCAGTACGATTTTAATCCAGTAAAGCCTTAAGGTGATTGCAATTCTATTGAGTTCTGCTAATGCATGAAGCAGAGACCTAGTGTCCTATGAGGTATTAGAATTAGATAGATTTTCAAACTCAGGTAACAAAACTCAGAACCTGACCTGCGCATCAATTGTAGTCCCAGAGATGTGAGGGGTCATGGCATGGTTAGGCATGTAGCGCCAGGGGTGATCCTTTGGTGCTGGCTGTGGGAACCACACATCACCACCATATCCTGAGAAATGGGAATGAGAAGCTCCATGTTACACAAAGTGCCGGTCAGTGTAGGAATATAGTCGCATTATTTCCCTATTCTTCAGATAAAATGTAGGCAGGGTGTCTTTTCAGGAAAGCAAAACGGCCCATTTGAAGTTTTCATACTGAAGCCACGGAATACAAAGCATGCCAAGCTTAAGGAAAATAATATTAATTCATGGACCCCTTCAGTAGAATCAGACTAACTTATGTAGCAATACTGTTGTGTAAAGAGACAAAGAAAACATATTAACGTAGTAAGTACCAGCAATGTGACCGCTAGAACATGCATCTGCGACTGCTTGAGCATCCATGATTGCTCCTCGAGCATTATTCACAACAATTACACATTTCTTCATATTTGCAATCCTCTCTTTGTTAAACATGCCTCTGAAAAAAACAGCAAACAAAACTCAGAAAATACTGTCAAACTATTCTGGAAATGTCAGGTACATGATGAATACAAACCTTGTTTTCTCCGTAAGAGGTGTGTTGATCACAATCACATCACACTTTGGAAGCATAGCATCCAGGTCCTCCTCAAATTTGGCCCCAATTTCTTTCTCAAGCTCTGGGTCAATCTGAAGTGTGTCATGGTAAAGTAGGTTGCAGTTAAAGGGCTTAAGACGCTGAAGCAAGAGCCTGCCAATACGACCAGCCCCAACAGTCCCAACAGTTTTTCCTTCAAGATCATAAGCTCTGTGGGCAATGCCTGCTACGTTCCATTCGCCTTGAACTACCTGTTGGTACCCAGGCAAGAAGTTCCTGAGTAGAATCAGAATGCGCAAGAGCTCATCTTCTCCACAGAGACAGTGTTGCTTCCAGTGACCTCAGCCACAGTTAAGCCCGTAGCAGCAACTGCTGGAAGATCAATATGATCGGGGCTGATTCCTGCCGTGAGAAGAAGCTCAAGATTCTTCGCCTTCTTTATCCTCTCTGCAATGACATAAGCTGGGTGGAATGGGGTGGTAATCAGGACATGCATGTCTTCAATGTGCTTCTCCAGTTCTGAAAACAGTTACAGAAATCATTTAGTCGAAACAAGTACAGAACAAGTCTCATGAAAATTGTATCAGATTTCTGCCATCTGCTAGAAAAAGGTGATGGGCCAGTTGGCCTCAAGCTCAGCTTACAAGGCCTACCCGCTGGGTTGTTCCCCTCATCACAAGAGTCAGAACTACAAATAACCTGACAACACCACCAGACCACTGGCCCGAGTCCCTCATAAAGAATCAGAGACCACAACTGACTCCGTCCCCAAAACAATTGAATTTTAGATCTGTTCTAAGTAAAATATTTTAAATTTGAACAAGTTCATAGAAAATAATATTTACAGCTATGATTTCAAATGAATATATTATAAAAATCCTATAATGGCAATAGTTTTGGGAATATATTATAAAAAGCCTATCTAATACTCATAATTTTTCAAATGAATTAACCACTAATCTATGGAGGTGAGCTGTGCCATGCCGGACAACAGAGGGGAGAGGACACCGAGTTGGAGGTGAGGTGCGTGACTGAGGGACGGATCTGTTTAACCGGGTTAGGGGTTGATCTCGCGGGGGGAGGGGGTTGCGCGGCGGGGCGGGGGGAAAGATCAAGGGCTCACCACATCGACGACCTCCTCGACTTCCCCACGGAGGACTCCATCGTCGTCGTGCTCCTCTTGAACGGGCCGACGTCGACGAGCCCACTGTTGACGCGCATCATCGACGTGGATCTGCTCCACATCTTCAGCACCCACCTCCTCGTGCAAATGCTAGGGAAGGGAGAGGAGCCGGGGCGGGATTTAGGGGCCACGGGCAGATCGACGCGCCATGGTTCGAGGGGCGCGCATGGATTGTGCTGGGGAGGAGCGCGGAGCAGGGAAGGGCATCGTACCTTGATGTTGCGGAATTCCGCGGCGAGGGAGCAGGAGAAGGCGACGGCGTAGAGGAGCACGACGATGCCACAGATGGCGGCGAGGGAGTAGGGAATTTCGCGCGTGCCTTTATGGCGGAGGCAGACGCGGAGGATCCTGGCGGAGGCGAGGATGTCGGGGGCGGGCGCCACTGCGAGATTGGCGGGGGGGAGGGCAAGGGCGGAGCCATGGTGATGCCGGTGGACGCCCTCGCTATCAACATATAGAGTAGTAGAGATGAGTACTACCAGTAAATAAGGTTACCAAATGTTATTATATTGGTGTACCAATGAAAAATAGATGAAACAAATTTTACAACTTTATGTTTAAAACAATAATCCAGAGTAAGAGAAGAAGATAATTGGTGTCCTGAGCATGTGTACCTGCATAGAAAATTATCATCCTATTTCCTCTTAGCTTCATAACCTACATAGGACAAACTGATAACCAAGTCATATGCTAAGCTATCGCTTAATCCTTAAACCCCAAGAGCCATGCCATCCCTCACTCACCTCATCTTTGATGCCGCACAGCGCCCTGAAGTCGTCCTTAGGGATCTCCCACCCGAACACCTAGATGTTCTCTTTGATCCTTTCGTCCCTGGTCGATTTAGAGATGACGCTTGTCCCCCTCTAGAGCGCCCACCTGACGAGCACCTGCCCCGGGGTCTTGTCCAGTTTGTTGGCTACCTGTGGTTTAAACGCTTGGAGTCAGACCTAGGAACAGCAGCATGTAGTTTAGTTTAGGAGCTTGGGTTCAACTGAAGTAGTAAGGGACCTTTTCGACGAGCGGGTCGTGTGCTAGGTTCTTCTCTGACGAACCCAGCGGAGAGTAAGCCTTGAAGCGTCAAAAAAGAGTATTATTATTAGTGATTATCACTCTGTCCCATATGATTTTCAGAAGAAGAAAAAATCTTACAGTAACATGGATCCCATGCTTTTTGCAGGCCTCAAAGATCCTGTCGTTCTTCCACCCAGGGTGCATTTCCATCTGCATTGAACAATGTCAAGCGAACAAAAACAGATAACTCGAGTTCAGTTTTGTCAGTTCCAGATCTTCAGCATGCTGTAGGCTTGTTTGTAGCTATGGATCAGCTCTGAATATATAAATAGCTCGAAACCTACCTGGCACACTGCCGGTGGAACATTCGCTGACCGCATCAGGCGGTTGAGCTTGGTGACCGTGTAATTGCAGACACCTATATCCTTGACGAGCCCGTCTTTCACAAGGCCTTCCATCTCCCTCCACACCCCTTCCATGTCGAACTCCAGCACCTCCCCGGCTTCCGGGGGCATGTGCGCCCCGTCTTTCAGCCTGAAGGGCCAGTGGATCTGCGTGCGTTCCTTTGTCAATGCAAGCATATAGTGTTTCTATTCTATCAGAAAGAACATATTGCGTTTTAGTAGCTGTAAGCATTAACCTGTCCCTCAGCATACAAAAGTTTTTTTTTCTAGATAACAGTAAGGAAGTTGAAACAATAAAAAAGTCAGTGGTTTTGGTTTCTTACAAGGTAGAGATCCAGGTAATCCAGCTGCAAGTCCTTGAGTGTTTTCTGGAGTGCTGGCCGAACCCTATCAGGAGCTAGTTCGGTGCACCTGAAAGCAGACAAATATCGATCAAATTTCGGAGATTGGAGCAATATATTCAGGTATTTAGCGCAACGGTATAAACTCTGCGTGTAGTGTAGGTACCATAGCTTCGACGTCACAAACAAATCTTTCCTGTTGATCCCAGCGCAAGTGCCTGAGAAACTGAACGCCTCCTTTGCTCCTTGTCTGTCTTGTTTACTGCCGGAGCCGGCACAAGTCACAGCGCGCGAAAGCTGTTCGCGGATAGCACTTGCTCACCTATTGATGGCTTGGGGTCGAGGAGCGCAAACTCGGCGAGCTTGTCGTCGAGCACGACCTTCTTGGTACTCTGTATATATCATACACGAATATTGAACACACCCTAAGCAGCATAAGACGTCACGGATTCCATGATCAAACACCTCATGGTAGTGAACCCTCCACGTAATATCATAGGATGCATACAATGATCTCCACCTTAGTACATCGGAACCGGTAGCACACTGAACTATAGTTGCCACCCACATACTGACAAGAAAAGCTGTTAACAAGATGTGCCTCCTTTAACTCTTCTAATTTTGTCCTGATAAAAGTCAGATAACGTGATTGTCATTAGCACTAAAATCAGCCCATCCTTATATTTATCAGACTCACTCTTTGATAATGAAAAGTTAAACATGAAGCACAAGGGCACCAGAAGAAAGAGTAAAAGAAAAGTTAATTCCTTTAATAACAAATTCTAGTGCAGTGAAATGCACTATAGCACATAGAATCCTAAAGATACCAAAATAATTACATGATCCTGAGGGAGGCATATCATTGTAAGCCTCTTCAAATATCTTATCCAATCTAATCCTGCAAAAATGGTTGGTGTTGATTAGCACAGCTATGCACATTCACACATAGATCCAACAGGAGCAACGGCTTCACCGTGGGAAGCGGGTAGGGAGGCGGACACAAATTGTAGCACTATAATGATCAGTCCAAACCTTGTCCACCCTCTTGTATTGTAGTTGTTCACATAAAGTTTCAGATACTATTACAATAATGGATATGCATTATGTTAATATATAAAATGCTATGTTAATATATAAAATGCTATAAGGCGACTACTTAAAAACAATATGAGAAAAATATTGTTAATGAAGCAGTAATGCAATTGCTCCATGCTGGTGAAGGTAAAACTACCAAAAAGAATTCTCAACAGCATTTCTTATAGTAAGTTTAGAACACACTTTTGAGCAAAAAAAGGAGCAGCCGAGAACACCATTCCCAATTTTCAATGACTGATGATCTCCCATGAATCGTGATAGAGACAAAGATGTCAGTCAGATATGGTAATGCTGCAAGCTGCACACAAGAAATGTATGAACACAACCCTGGCTCTTCCAGTCTGCATAATGAAGTAAATTAATTGCACATTGTTATGCACATACATATTTGTACACTACCAAAGTGCATGAAACATATTTTAAGCATCATAAGCATATCCAATTTCCCGAGAACACAGTACATGCAACATTATAGTTTCAGTCCAGAGAGCAAACTATCACACCCTGGAGAAAAAATATTTCATGGATTTGAGCACAACAAACATTAACACAGCAGAACTATCAATTCAAAAAATAATAGAAAAAGATCTGGCAAACAAAGAGAGATGGGAAATGTAAGGCGACATCCCGTTAATTCTTGAAAGAATTGTAACAGAACTCGACTGACCTGAGGGATCTATGTTGTGCTCGTAGACATAAACCCTGAACCCTCCCTGCGCAGATCGCTGTAGAAAGAATGAGTTTAAACCCACTTTTCCTAATAGTCCGATGCATACTGTATTCAACCCTTGATTGATTTTTTTGCATTAAGATGAATCTTAGATTTGCATGCTTATAAACTAATGGCAAAGATTGTTGCTTCAAAACAGATTATGTTTCAGTCGACTGAAATACTTTCTGATTCTCTGGTGTTAGATTTTTCTCAGAAGCAGACAATCAGGGAAAGGGTGGTTGGTAACCTTTGGTAAGGTTTAAAATGAGACCAATTACCTCTTGTGACATTCTAAATCGGCATTTTTCTTAGCCTTACAAAATGAGACCAATTGGTTGATGGGTCATCTGAACAAAATCTCTATGCTACCAGCTAATACTATGGGATTGTTGAGCATCTAAAAAGCAACAGGGTACCTTACTGCTAGGTGATGATGACACAGGTTCGAAATCGAGTGCATTGTTATGCTAGCAGGTTTCTCAGAAGACCTGTTTTGCTTGGCACTACCAGACGTGGGGGCGGAAGAAGTAGGCGTTGCAGCAGTTGGTGCAAAGGTGGAGCACCTGGTAGCCGCCGGCAGCGCCCACAGTCGGAGGGCCCTAGTGGGGGAGCAGCGTGTGGGCAGTGGGCTTCCGTGCGGATGCAGCATGGCTCGGGCTCGTCAGTGGAGGTTGTAGGTGCTGGTGTCGTCCTCATCCGCCAGCCCCATCTGCAGCACCTGACCCACTCTACAACCTTATCGCGAAACCGAATCAAATCCTGCATCTTACATCGTTTGTGGGGACAGAGGGAAAGAGACGTGGACACTAACCACGACGGACGACGGGACCTAGAGGAGGGTGGTGGCGGCGGGCACTAGAGAGAGAAGGGAGAGGGAGCGAACCATGGCGCGTAGAACTCGACCACGCTGGCGCTGGAGAGAGGAAGGGAGAGGAAGCGAACCATGGTGCCTAGGACGCGAGGCGGGCGGGCCACGGGGCGGGGCATGGTGAAGCCTCCTCATCCGGTGTCAGAGGTTCCATGCGGTAGCCGCCGCTGCCTCCATGGCTGTTCCGGAGATCGTGGCGAGCCACGGGATCATCGTCCCCTTCCCCTGACCCCGCCTACACGACGACCGCGACGTGGGGAGGTATGGCTCTCCCGGCGGCGGCAGACAGAAGTTGGATCCGCGGAAGGAGGTTAGGCTAGGCTCTCTCGACGGCGGCGTGCAGAGGTTGGATTTACGGAAAGAGTCTAGGCTGATGGCGTGGGTGTAGGGCAGCGCTGATGGCGTTGGGTGAGGCGAGATTTGCGGGGGAGGGCGAGGGCCGCGGACGCGCTGCGATGTCGGGGCGGAGGCCAGGCGCGAAGCAGAGGATGTCCCAGGCGAGATTGCGGAGAGCGGGTGCGCGGCGATCTCGGCGCTGGGGGTGCCATGGATGTCGTGGCGAGATTTGCGGGGGGAGGGGGAGGGCGAGGGCGGAGCCGCGGAGCCGTGGTGGACGCCCACACTGTAGCCATATAGAATAGTAGAGATAGAGATAGAGATAAGGTCTATTGACCCTATGTTTTGTTAAAGAATTATGCATCATGCCGAGATTTCTTTGTTTGTGCATATGTTCCGAGAACAATATGTGTTTACATCCCTTTTCTTACAAATCTCGAGGACGAGATTTCTATTAAGGGGGTAGGATTTGTAACACCCAAAAAAATTTCAATCCTGATTTTGGGACAAAAAATCATCAAATAAGATGCCCTTTAAGAATAATTAAACTTTGGAATTCACCCTTTCTAATATAAAGGGTCATACAAAAAAATGTTAGTTAAATTGTATCTTAATAAAGATTAGGCAGTGGAAAATATTTTCTATAAAAACAAAGGGATATTAACTTTTGAATATACTTATAATACAACTACACACTCAAAATAATGTTTTCTTAAGCAAATAATATGTGTGTTTGCGTAATTGCAACATTTGTGTAAGAGAATGAGTAAAGAATTTACTATAAATATATATATTGCATCATTCTGGGATTATACTTGTTGTTGCATATAAACTGGGCTTTGAAATTCAAACAAATTTGAATTAGTGACTCATTTAAATTTAAAATAGTTAGAACAAATGGAAATTTAAATCAGAAAAAGAAAAAAAAGAAGGAAACCTGCACTTGGGCCAAATCTGTCTCTGGCCGGCCCAGCTCCCTACCCCGCCAGCCCACTTATGCGCCCTTTACTGCCTTGTGGGCCGCCCCCGTCAGCCGCCCCCTCTGCACCGTATCTCTGTTGGGTGGGCCCCAGTTGTCAGTTTCTTCCTCAACAGAACACCGTGAAGACCGCCGCGCGCTCACCCGCGATTGCCGGGGAATTCTGCTGGCCTGGTTCTTTCTCCCCCCCCTCCTCGGACTTCCCAGGCTTGGAGAATAAGACCCGCAGACATGTGGACCCCCCCCCCCAGCACGGGAGCTTCTCGACCCTGTTAATCGGAACGGATTTTGCGGCCGTCGCATGGTTGTTACGGTCAAACCCCGGTCGAGATCCTCGCTGGGCTATAAAAGCCAAAGTCGTAGCCCCTCCTCGACTCACATGGTTGATGTTGCGCCCCTTGGATTCCGCGCCCCGCCGTGGCTCCTAGCAGTGCCGCCGCAGTCACCTCTCTCGCTTGTCACCGTGGGGCTATTGCTCGGTGTGCCTGTCTGCTGCTCGCTGTCCGGCTCAGTTGCTGCGACGTCGAGCTCAAGTAGCCGCGGGGGGATTCACCATCGCACGCCAAGCGGGCGTACCGTACACACGAAGGACCGTCGTGGTTGGCTCCTCACCGGGTCGGAGCTCCATCGCCGATCAGTGCTGCTGCCAAAACCTCTGGTGAGAATCTTTTCCCTCCTTGCCACTTCTGCTTTGCTCGTCCGTGCCGGTAGTACTCCATAGGCTCAGATTCTGGGGTTCTAGCAATCTATGGGTCGGTCGCCGGTACAAGTCGTGCCCTGGGGCGAGTGCAGCGGCGCCGCATGGCAAGTTAGAGGTAGAAGAAAACATGGTGGCCGTTGACGCGAAAAGCAACGGTCAGGATTCAATCAGGGACTTAAGGATGCGATAACCGGCCTCGGCCGTTGATCTGCTCGTATGCGGCTGAGATTAGCTCATGTAGAGATGGATTTGTGCCCTCGGATCTTGATCCAACGGCCTGTAGATGGCGCTGGTTCATTATGTGGAATAATCTGATCTGGGCGGTCCGTTTTCGATCGGACGGTTGATACTGCCCGATACCCCTTCGCTCTGGCTTTCTTTCTAAAGAGCCCCTGCACTTTTTCGTATTCAACCCGCAGTCCTGTCTGTGGGAATCCTGAGTCTCATGAACTTTTGCGCGATAGCCCCTGTGTCTCTCTGTTATTTGCGCCCAGTTCAAATAGTTGGAAAAATTAGAAAAATAAATATAGAAATTGATTTTTAATATAGAAATAAATGCTAGAATTGGTTTAATTCATAGAAAATTCATATGAAGTCTAAATTAATCCATTCCAGTTCCTATAATTTTGTAATAATATTGTTTATCATTTTGTGTCACTGTTTTAACATAAAAGCCGTATTAAAATTGATATCCTAATACAAAGCACATAGAATCTTCAGAAATTCATAACTTAAAATCTACAACTTCAAAATTAATGATTCATGTTCCTAGAATTTTATTTTAATGTGTAGATTATTAATATGTATTTTACATATATGTTTGGTGTAATGTTAATTTTGCATATACCATGTTTGTTGTATTGCTACGACTAGCAGTGAGGTCACGAGTCACCTGAAGATCATCCTGGTACCTGGAATCTCAAGTGCCAGGCAAGTTGTGCCCTTGATCACTTCTTTTTACCCAGCCATGTTCTGATTAATCATAATGATCTGCATAGGTTAATTTTGATGGGACCCAATAGGTTACCCTAGTTTGTCTATCTTTATACCTTGTTTACCACTGAACTTTTTGGGTAGTACTTGCTAGTGCTTTATGTGGTTTTGGATATGAAGGTACATTATTCATGATCACACTTTTATTATATGTTTATTCTTACTGTTCATGATAAGATCATTATGTTAATTGGAACATGGAGCGACCACCCGGGAAAACAGTGCTACCACAAGGGTTTAATGGGACGCCCTTGGCTGATTAATTAGGAAAGCTAGTGGAAGACTACCTTACCCGAAAAGGGCAAGGGCAGTAGGGGAGTGGTCATTGTAGGGAGGTCCTTGGTTGATTTTGCTGCGATGGCGGTCAGGCAAGAACCCTGCATTGGAGCTTCCTATAAACTGTAGCGGGTTTTCTGAAGCTAGTGGAACTTTGTAAAGGCCTCGTAGTGTTACCCTGCCTCGCCTCCTCGGTAGAGGTGTATGGGAAGTCGCGATCCCTTGGCAGATGGGTAACATGACTTGTGGGTAAAGATGCGCAACCTCTGCAGAGTGTAAAACTGGTATATCAGCCGTGCTCACGGTCATGAGCAGCTCGGACCCTCACATGATTAATTTATGGAACTAATTTCAATTTGTCATATGCATTGTATCGCAGGTGATGTTATTTTTGTTCTACTACTTAATTGGGTTTGGTATTTACTTATACTTAGTAACTGCTAATAAAATTTTGACCAACTTTAAAAGCAATGCTCAGCTTCAACCATCTCCTTTGGTAAGCCTTACACTCCACGTGAGCTCCCACCTTTGGCGAGTTCATGCACATTATTCCCCACAACTTGTTGAGCTATGAACGTATGTGAGCTCACTCTTGCTGTCTCACACCCCCACAGGTCAAGAACAGGTACCACAGGATTGTGACACCCCAGGTGTCAGTCTCGTGTTATGACGCGAGATTTATCCTAATCTCGGATGCTCAGTGAAAATCTTTATTTCTCGCTCGCGTATGTCTCTGACTATCCCGGATACACATTCTCATTTCACAAATTCAGAATTATTCAGTCTCATGGAAGGCCAAATTTGGAGCCTGTTAAAACTTTTATCCTCAGCACGAATGCAGACTCGAAGATCATTCTCGAACTATAAATCTCATCTGAAGCTCTTTAAATCAAACTCTCGATGACTGTTATCTGATCTGAGCCCGAATCTAAATTCCTCGAACTTCGATCGATGTCCGACTATTTTATCCGAGTCCGTACTCTTAAACGGAATACTCAGTATGTCGCCCTCTAATTAATTCTTACTCGACTCAGCCTAGTATCTTTGTATCTAAACCGAATTTAAAACTCACTCCGACAGCGATTTTAAAATGTCACGATTCGCTTTCTCCGACTAAAAGTCCAAAGCCGATCGAATCTCAGGACGATTTATTTTCAAATCGCGCGTAGGGAATTATTTTCGAGCAAAGTCAAACCAAACTCTCGACCGAGTTAATCGCGTAGTCGTCCGTTCGTCCGAACTCTGTTTCACTCTGTTCTGTGTACAGACAAATTCTGCGGGAATATTTATTCCGGAAAATGTTTAGCGCAGCCCGATTTCGTGTTTGGGCCAGCCCAACCCAGCCAAATTGGGCCCATTTAAAACCCTAACCCTAATGCCCCTTCTATAAATAGCACCTCTCTCCCTTGCAAATTGGCTTTTATTCATCCACCCCCCTAGCCGCCACAGCCATTTCTCCCTCTCTTCTCTTTCAGCCGACGCGCACAGTACTCCCTCTCCTTCCTCAAGCGCAGGCGCACCCAGCAGCCATGGCTCCTTCCTGCTCGCGCCCTCCCCCAGGATCTTCATGCGCAGGGCGCTTCTCTGGCCTTGGGACCGCCTCGCCACTTCCCCCTCTATTCTCCTGTATGTGCGCAGGGGCAGAAACTCCATGGCCGTCGGGCTCCATTCCTCCAAGCAGCAGCTCCCTGGATCCATGGCGTCGGTGAGCTCGAGCAGTCAAGCTCCCAGCCATGGCGTCCAGAAAATCCCGCAGTCGAGCTCCCCCAACCGGTTGTCTTTTCTCCCAGCGCCTCCCTCCACTCGCTCCCCCTCGGCGCAGCAAACCAGCGAGGTGCTCGACGCCGGCCTTTTTCCTCCCTGTGTGCCTTGCCGCAGGAGCAGGAGCTCTTCTCTCCCCCAGCCGAGCCCCCAAGCAGCGCCCTCCCTGCTCCATGGCTCAAGCCCGAGCTCATCCCCTGGCGCTTGGATCCCTGGAACACAGTAGCTCTGCCCTCTCTCCCATGGTTGTCCAGCCCCCTACTCCAAGGGCGCAAGCGCGCAGGGATCTGCTCGACGCCGTAGCGCCCAGCCATGGTGGCTGTAGGCCGAGCCCCTCTCCCACGGACAGCCCCAACCACCTCCTCTCTTCCCCACAAAACAACAGACCCTATGCCGATCCTGTTCCGTCTTGCTGCCGCCGCTGCGCGCGTGCCAGGTGTTCGGCAAAATGTCGAGGGAGACGTGTGGTTGCAACACCGTCGACGCTCACCGGTTGGTCGCTGTTTTGCGCAGCCCCCAATCGCGCCGTCGAAACTCGTGGTGAGAAACCCCCCGCTGTCCTCGCTATTTTTTTAGCGTTTGTAATGTTCGATGGTCTGTCGCCAACAAACATGTGTGTTTTCACAGCTAACGGTCGACGTCGCGCTTCGCGCCCTGCCCATTCGACGAAACGCCGAGCCTTGTGGACAGTCCATGCGGCTAAATCCCGACTCGTTCAGGTTGAATCCATGTGACTGACTTACTTGCACATTTGTCATTGTCCTATATATATATACATGTATGTGAATATGTTGTATGCGAATTAAAACTCATGGAGGAGAAAGTGGTACGCGTAGATGTGTTTGCGATTGGGATGCCAACAAGTGTTTGTGTGCCGCAATAGTTCTTTTGTGCGTCGTAGAGGTTGGTCACGGATGTATTAATTGTTTGCTAAAGCACTTCGTCGTAAAGTAGTGTGTTAATTGTGGTAAATTAAATAAAGCGTAAAACATGCTTAATGATTTCCATAGTCGGCTAATGGGTTAGTCTATGTTAAATATATTTTATGTATTTATGGTTGATGTAGGTTAAAGTGGGTTAAAAATATAAATTATGCCACTTGTGATTGGTGTTTGACGACGAGATGTGTGAATAATCAGTTGGTGTTTCACTCGTCTAGTCGATAATTGTTAACATAAATAATTATGCTAAAATTTGTCATGAGAATGCAGTGGGCACGTGGTGTGTTTGGATGCGACAAGTAAATTGGAAGTGTGGGGTTTGTCGAAGCAATGTGATGTCGAATGTGTATATCAAAGTGCATTGTAGTGGTAATTGCGTTAAGTTAATCGGTAGTGTCTCGAGTGCACGCCACAATATGGTTGTATGCGAGACATAGTAAAATAAGGTGTGCTCGATGGGGATGTTCAGTCGTTGTAGGTGGAAATTGTCTTTGCTTAAATAGAGAGGTGGTGACATGACGAAGTAGTCATCGCCTCCTCTATGTTTATATGTCGAGTCAAAATGCGGGGTACTAGTAGTACGCTAGGCAGGCGGTGTTCCAAATAGATAAATCGGGTGATGTGGTAGTTGTCAAGCGTGATAGAGGTTGAGTCACTTAGGTTATAAATTGATGCTCGACATATGAGGTCTCCTAAATTATGGTGTTTTAAGTGACTTGTGCGTTGTCCAGTTTAAGTTGAGAAAGTGGTTAAGAAAAACTAATTAACCTGCTCCCACCTATGTTTTTGAGTTGCGAAGTCTAAAATACTTTGCTAAGTGTTATACTGGTTAACCAACTTGTTAGATGACTTTAGTTAAGCTCGTAGTCACGATGAATTGTGTATTGTAGTCTATATGCGTATGGTTATGGTCACGGATGAGAAGTAGTAGTGCTCAGGCGATGTCTAAATTAAAAATGCAAACTATTGGTGAAAAGCGCTTCGATATTGATTGTTATAGAGAATGCATCGTTAATTGAGTATGGTGCTTTTAGTGCGCGAAATAACTTGTATAAAAATTAGTAAGTCTACATGTTAGTTCTCACTTAGTTATGTTAACTCTAACAATTGTCAAAGCGTTAGAATAACTCAAGTCTTTAGAACATGGCAATTCTTGAATTATATAGGAGCTGAAATTTGTTGATTGCTGTTTTGGACTGCGCGCGCTGTTTTAGTTGTGATGTATGTTTGATGAACTAAATTTTGTTTTCTGTAGATATGTGCTATATAAAAGTGGTAGATAACTTTATTATCTTGCGGGTGTTAAAATTTGACAGCCATAGGTCTGACAGTTTAGGAGTTATGCTTTTCACAAATTCAGTAACTGAATCTGTCCAAATTCTGTACAGATTTCAGAAACTGCATTGTTTGCTTGAGTTATTGTTAGAATCAGTCCTTGTCAATTATAAGAAAGTTGTAGAGGCTTTTCTTATCTTGCTTGTGTTAAAATTTCATAACTATAAGCCTGACGGTTTAAGAGTTATGAATTTTACAGACTGGTTGTTGTGTTCTGTCCACCGTCAGAACAGATTTCGAAAACTGCAATATTTGATTTAGTTAAATCTGGAATCACTTCTGGGTGATTATAAAAGTTATGTAGTGCTTTTTCTGAGCTTTCCAAAAAGTATTGGATCACTATTTTTGGTGGTCTGAATATTAAGTTATGGATGTTTAATGTGTGAAGACTGAATCTGTCCAGTTCTGGACAGCACAGCCTTCATAGTGTATTTTATCCTTGATACATATTAAACCAGCCAATGATGTTTATAAATAATTTGTAGAACATTTAATTAGCTTTCCAGAAAGTCTAGGATCAATTTGTTTGGATGTCTGAATCTTCAGTTATGAATTTTTAAAGTCACAAGTCTGAATCTGTCCAAATCTGGACAGCGCTGTTGTGTTAACACCTTTTGACCTTGCTAAGTGTTTAATCATGCTGTGATGACAATACCAAAGTTGTAAAGCACTTTTCACGCTTTCTAGAAAGTCCTAGTTTACTATTTTTGGTTAAATATCTTGTGAGTTATGACTGAAACAAGTGACTGCTGTGCTGCTGTCCTAAAAATCTGTATGTGCTCAATTAATTGTTAGTCCACCATTTTGGCTAAAAATGGTTGGTTAGCACTAAATTCATATATAATTACCATGACTAAGCTTAATATTGCCTAAGTGTCCTGTTTTATATGTTTCTTCTCTAGTTGATTGTGATATAGGAGTTCATAGACATGAATGCATAGGTCCTATTTAAACTTACGTTGTATTGGTTGCTCTTGTACGGTCAATAGAAGAACAAATGAACGATTAAGGTGAGCGTAGTAAATGCGTGTACTTGTGATGTCGTGGTCATGTTGCGTAAATAAATAAAATGTTGTCATCTTTTTAATGGTGTTAATGTTGAACGCCGACGACGTGTAGATAACTAAAGCTAACATGTAGTTATCTACGGTGTCTTCCACTTTAATGTTTAGTTCGCCACTGTGTCTTTGTATATTTTGTGCTACTTTCAGTATATTCATACATATGCATCTTGCATCTCATTTAGGACCGAGAGATGATGATCGTGCAAGTGATGTGGTGCCAACCACAAGGTGTCGTTGGTGGACGTACTGAAGGATGGTGGACTTAACCAGTGGATGCTCGCCAAGCGAGTACCTCCCCCAACAAACACTATCTAAGTGTTAAACTAAAGGCAAGCCTCGGTTTTATGCATAACCGTTTATATATGCTATTTTACTACACTTAATGTTTGTAGGCTTGTACTGTGCACTTAAGTGTAGGAGTTGCCTGAAACCCTAGTTGCATGAACTCAGGATTCCCTTGAGATGGATACTAGTATGCTAGGTCGAGTAGCTGCTTTAATAATTAGGGATCTCGGTAGAAGTCGAGTGATTTTTCTAGCACTCGCGCGAGGTCAGGAATTGGTTGTATCCACTTTGATAACAGAATGGTGATGGTCTGTGGACACGGGTCCATGGGGACGCGTGGTCTACGAGATGAAATTGGAATAAGGATTAACGTGCGGATACCTGTGTCAAGCGTTTGAACGTACTAAACACATGCCGAGAAATATGGTAAATCGGTAAGCCTAGTACCTGAGTGAACCTGCCCGCAGACTTTACCCCTCACGCGACCTGAGACGTGGTCTCCCATTCCGGTTATGGTGGGTACAAGTGCGGTCACTGCACGACGGCAGTCGGGGTCAGTGAGGCATTGTACGCCAAGGCGGTGAGCCCTGATCTGTTGCCAGGGAATCGATGGGGACGGTTGATGTGTGTGGGGACGGAGTGCCCCTGCATGTCGTGTGTTTAGGTTTACCTTGCAAGGATAAAAACTCGATTCGAATCGTCTGCTTCTCGCAGCTAATGAGACTGCTTGATCCATTGTACTGCATTGAGTAATAAGTGAAAATGAGTTGATTGGCAAAAGATGTTGATTGTTAAAATTCTTGATACCATGTCTGATTAGCTAGGTACACATCTAGTCTAAAGGATTCTACTAAAACTTGAAAAGCTAAAACTTGTTTTTAGACTCAGCTAGTGCTTTTGGCAAACCAAACCCCTCAGCCAAACAGCTGCATGTCTAGAGGTAGAGGAGTAGACTCCTCACATCGGGTTAGTCTAGCTGAGTATTAGTATACTCAGCCTTACTTGTGGCACAATTTTTGCAGGTACTCCTTAGGATGATTTGTTGCTAGTGTGACTTGGCCTTCGTCCCTGCCACCGGGACAGACGGTCGAGTGGGTTATTGCTTCCGCAGGAGGGGACCAGGAGGAGTAGTGTGGCCAGGCTTCGCCATGTTACTCGGTTCTTCTCCGTTAGTTATTTCCGCTGCATTAAAATTTATGGTTATTATTTCTGAAACTCCGATAATGTAATCACTATTGATACTTATTAAACTTGTGGTATTATGCCTTATTGTATTTCTCTGTGCCTCACCTTCGAGTGAGCTAGTGGTATTCGATCCTGGTAAGTGGTCTCGTCGGACTAGATCCGAGGGACTGACGGGTTATTCCTGTTTAAGTGTGTTGCTGCCCTTAAGGGTGCGACTTGGGCACTTAAGCTGGAATAATTCGGGCAGTTCCGCCACAAGGATGAGGCACATGGAGGATGTTGCGATGTGTTCGTGAGAGGTCTAGGCCGTCGTCTCCCAGTCAACTTTGGGTTGCTGGACCGTTGTCTCCTTATAATGTATTTATTTATTTATTTTGTATAGAATTCCTGTTATGTAGTAAAGATGTGACATTCGATCCTGTGCCATGATTTATCATATGTGTGAGACTTGGTCCCAGCACACCTGGTGATTATGTTCGCGCCCGGGTCTCGGTGCCCCTAAAACCCGGGTGTGACACAAACAAAGCAACCAACTTCTTTGTTCTTCCTTTTAAACGAGGCTGCCTGCTTGGGCTTCATGGCATTTTGTTTCTTGTTCTTATTTTTATTATTATGTGACGCATTGGAGTTCTTCTTTTGTACCATATTGGCACTAAAAGTCTCAACTCCTCTTCCACGAGTGTCTTTTGCTTTCGTCCTCTCCTCAATATCAAGAGAACCAATAAGCTCAGCCACTCTAAACTCTTGTCTCTTATGTTTTAAAGTGGTAGCGAAAATCCGTCCAAGAAGGTGGCAACTTAGCGATAATACCGCCAACCACGAACTTGTCAGGCATGACACATGGGAACTGTTCGAGTTCCTTAGCCAGTGCATGTATTTCATGAGCTTGTTCAACTACAGGACAGTTCTCAACCATCTTGTAGTCAAACAACTGCTCCATGATGTACAACTCGCTACCAGCATCAGAAACACCGAACTTCTCATCTAATGCATCCCATAACTCTTTTGCAGATGTGCACGTTAGATAAGAATCAACATACTTGTAGGCAAGAGCGCCAATCACGGTACCTCGAAACAAGTTATCGACAACGTCGAACATTCTCTCCTCCTCATGAGTGAAATGTTCGGGTTTCCCCTGTACGGCGTGATAGCAGTTTGTTGCAGTCAACCACAGTATCATCTTACTACGCCACCTCTTATAAAATGTCCCATCAAAAGGTTCACTTGGTTTTAACGCAACAGCAAAACCACTAACAGAACATGCCTAATATCAGGTTTTTGGATTGTTGGAGAAATAGGCATTTTCAGTTTTAATTTAATCCAAAAAATCACAGCGATGTATGTGACGACATGTATGTGCATGTGTGTATCACTACTCACATAAGAAGTAAACAATACTAAAACATGCACAGTTACTAAAAACAGAATGTACCCTGCGGAAGGACCGGTGCTCAAATCATCAGTGGCTCCATTCACAGAGACTTCTCGTGTGTATGTTCGATGTAGTCGTACACAGTCGATACGGGCAGATGTACGTAGTGCAGTCCCTCGATCTGCGTTGGTCGGGCGGACGAAGCGAGCAGTCACAAATATGCTCGCAAAAAACCTGATCGCCCGCACACCCGTACAAGTGTCTCTCTGCGGACGGCGATTTCAGAGGCCTGCTCTCCCACACTGTCTGTGCTCGCAGAAGGTGGGGTAGGAATGGCTGTGTGCATCGCGTCTAAGACTGTACGTGCGTACTGTGTTGTCAACCCAGAAGCAGCCTCCCCTCCTCGTATATATACACACACGCAGAGGGAGGCCAACTGACAGTAACGGTCTCCATCAGAGCTACCGTTATAGCTAGCCAGAAACTGACGCCATCAGTGACGTCTGTTACTAGCTCACAGCCATTACAGCTCGTCTGTTACTAGCCATAACACAGGAAACGACCAGTAACGTATGACAGTAAATGGACAGTCATCACTCTAGGCAAAATGTCCAACCGTTAGGAAGGAATATTCGGACCAAGGTCCGATCTACCACGGCCCACCCTGGCCGGCGGCACGCGCGTGTGGCAGTCATTCATCCTTTTCTCAGATTCTCAATAGATGCACCAATGGTCTACCTATTTAAGTTGAGTGAATTGTACCTTGAACTTTTGTTACGGAACTAAAGTACTAGTACACTGTAGCATTAAAGTGGGCCTCTAGGATTGACTATTATTGAATATTAATATGGGCCAGGCTCACATTAATTCAACAATCCCCACCAAATGCTAAGTCACACTAAAATGCTCTCATCATCTCAAATGTTTGATACATTGGTGTTTCGATGGAGACTGTTAAGTTGAACATCCACCTAGAATCTAGACTACACTTGACCACAACTGCACAATGGACTAGGCCTTGAATTGGTAGATAACTCATTTACTTAGAATCCAAATTCCTATCCTTAGCTAGATTGTACTTTTGTCTTGGTGAGGTTATAGTCAAATATTCATCAATCAGTATTAGCCAGAATGATAAAAAATGAGGCATACGAGTTTCTAAAAACAAGCTTTGTTAAACTAATTTAATAAAATATGCGTTGGCCAAAATAAAATGTACAACAACTTTCACCAAAATTATTGAAAACAAGTCATACTTTAATTAGATAAAAAGGCTACAAGACAGAAATATGAACTACTTATATTTTTTAAGTCTTATCTATACTATACTTAAAGCACCAGTTTCAACAGTCGTCCTGCGTCATATTTTTATAGATAACCCCTTATATCTATTTTAAAATTAACCCGCACTCCAACGCACGTCACCCTGATCGCCCCCTCCTGCTTCTTTCTCTCATCTCCTGTCTTCGCCTCCACGCCGCACCGCACACAAGATTGCCCTCATCGCTGACTCCGAACCGTGCCGCCACAACCACATCTACTAGCTCTCCCCCATCCGAACCGAATCCACACACCCACACCATATCTGCACCAGCCATCCTCGTGATCTCTCTGTCTCCCATCGCCAGCCGCCACCGCGCCCTCCTCCCACCGGATTCAAAGGCGATTCATGGGAGTGGTGCGCAGGCTGCTACTGTGGTATCAATGGAGGCTGACTGCCATGGAGGATCTGAGCATCGAGGCGAAGGAGGTCGCGGTACGCATACCCCATCCTCCGCGCGGCAGCCTCCCTCCGAGCACCCACCCACCCCGCCCCCTTTCTTCTCCCTCCATCACGTCGTCATCATACTACAGAAAGTACAAGGGTACGTTTCAATTGAACCAAAAGGCTTATTTTGAGATAATATCTTCATGCACCATGTATGTTTATGCATTGGGAAAAAACATAGAGGACATGTCGATGGTCTCCATGATGGAAGGACCACACCGCACGGAGAAGCCCACCGGTGTCATCTTCCGCAAGGTCCGCTCGGTCGTCCATGTCCGTTCGTCCTCTTCCTAGGCGGTTGGCGCGTGATCTGGCGAGACCTCCCAATGGGTCAAAATCTATTTTGTGCTTGGCGATGTATTCCTTGAGGACCGCCATGCTCTTCTCCTTCGGCGCGGTCAGTTGCTTCGACAAAGGATACCATACTCATTGTTGATAGCAAACGATTGGGTTCCCTAAACCAGGTTTGCTTTTACTCTTGGATCAAGACTCACCTGGCTAGCCGAGTAGTCGTCCATCGCGTTTTGAAGGCAGACAGGAAGTTATGGTTAGCTGCAGGTTAAAGCGAATGAAATGAACCATCATCTGTAACAAGAGTGCTATATCAATGACAAGCAGCAACAAAGCGCCTAACACACTAAAGGCAAGTTTTTTTTAACAACCTTTGGTCTAATATTTGTCATTATAATAGCATATAGTTGTACTTGTAGAATATATATAGCAGATACAAAACATAACAAAGCATACCTTTAGTATATCTTGAAACTATTTAGCGTATAAATAAAAGTACCAATTATTCAGAACATATATCAAAGTTTCATTCCAACATCTGGCTTGAATATGTAGACAAAATGATTTAAAGAGACTAACCAATGATCAATGTTAGTGGTTCTACTTCAGCAATTGTAAAGGGATGCTTATTTTTTGGTCACGATGGGGTGCAGTGCTTTCAGCCGTGGAATTATGTTTAATGGAGTGGTCAAAATTTATGCCGCCATGTTAGTCCACTAGATCAGAAGCATCTGTGTCCTGTGGCAGCATGATGGGCTCACCTCTAAACAAATGGATAAGCCTTCCCCAACCCAGAACGGAAGAGGTTCAATGGTTCGACATATAACATTAGAAGTCGATTGTTTTTTTCTTTATTTTTTTGGAGGGCAGATTCATATTTGGGCGTTTGGCACAGGCTTTGGCTCAAGTCTACGACATCTTAAACCATTTTGTTTGCAGTCATGCACGGAGAAGTACAGAGGAATTGCACCCAACAAGCCCTTGATATCCAAGGTACTACTCACTCTATTGGACCAAACAACATGAATGCTAGCTTATTTAGAAGCTTTGATCACTCCCACTTATATAATTCCTATTGTCATACCTAATGCAGGACCACGAGCGTGCCTACTTTGATTCTACAGACTGGGTCGATCTCTCTATGATTAACAAACACAATAAAAACTATATGTACTAATCGATTTATAATGTTTGTATGTACTAATCGATTTATAATGCTTGTATATACTAATCGAATTTATAATGTAGCTGCTAGGAAAAATTCAGAACTGAAAGAAAGGACACAACAATTTTTGCCACTTCAACAACTTCATAGCATGTTTTCCAACAAGGATACAACTCCAAGAAGAACGATGTAATAATCGCTTGTATCCGCTATGATTATTGGGATTTTCTTGCTGTTTGGTTTTGTTATCTGACTTGCGTGGTGCTGTTGCAGGTTGGTCTGTTATGACAGGCCACCACTATAGGCGCCGGGCAACAGCATAGGCATGCAGATAAGGATTAGAAGATGATAAGGATTAGAAGATTAAGGAGATAAGATTTGTTAGAGAGAAAAGAGGGGATTTATCTCATTAGATAAGGACTAGAAGGGAGTATAAATAATTGTAAGCACCACTCTATAGGGATTAAGCAGAAACAAGATTGTTCCGGCTTCCCAGAGGGAGCCGGAAGATTACTGTGACCTAGCCGCCCCTTTCCTCGCGTCTCTCATCTCGTGCGCGGTGAACACGACGCCCCGCCGTTGTGCATCGCGCCTCAAACCCCGGCCACCAATCACCCACCACTACAACCTGAGATCGATCAGAAAATCCGCCCTGATTCCTATCATGGTCATTGTGGATGAGATGGACTATTTAATAACAAGAGACTGTGTTGTGCTACATGATCTTTTAATGCTTAGAATTTGTTCTATCTCTAGATGCATATTCATAGGTGAAGTTTATTTTCTGTACTGTTTAATTTCTGAAAACTAGATGAACTATCTTGTTCGGTTAATTTTCTGTACTATTAAATTTCTAAAAACTAGAGTTTTTGCATGTACTAATTTCTATGTGTTGGTTTCTACGTGTGCTATCTGCATGTCTCTTTAATTATCTCTATATATCTGGTTAGACGACAACCTTCTATCTATGAATTATATGTCATGTCTCTTTAATTATCTCTATATCGATGTCTACCTATATGATATAAAATACCGTAGCAACGCATGTGCACCTAATTAGTGAATTTGGAAGTGTGACTTTATAAAAACAAATGAGATATATGTTCAAGATAATGTTAGTAGTCATACTATTTAAAGTCCTTTTACTTTCTTATTTGGATGAGTCTTTTTTCACATATCTTCCTTCTTAATGTACCATTCATGGTTCTATTGATAGCTCAAGGTCGTGTGAATGTTGCTGCTGAGTCTACAAACAACAGGTGGAGATGTTAGAGGGTTTTAGTGAGATGGGCGCATTTACAGATCGTGCTTTCCTACCTGTAATGTCCAAGGTATGTTATATATGGACTTTCTGTTTGAACATTAGGGAAGGTAACTTATGTGGATGTTAATAATCAAATTTTCTTCACTATATTTTTTCTTCTTTTTAATAGTGACGGCATCAATAGATATCTGGCCACTTTATTGACCTGCAGGAAGAACACGAAAAAGTTGTCAGGAGTGAACCATTAGCCATATGGCTGTCTAATATTGCAAATATGGTTCTCTTGCTGCAAAAGTGTATGCTTCAGTAAGGAGTGGTTCACTTGCTATTATCGCATCAACTTTGGATTCTCTTCTAAACTTGTTGTCACGATATATCTTGTGGTTTACTGCCTTTTCAATGCAAACGTCAAATCCCTATAGAAACCCAATTGGAAAAAGCGTATGCAGCCGCTGGTGAGTTCTTTTTTGCCATAACATGTACTTCCAAAAATGATGGTTGATGTTGACATCTAGATCTGTTGTCCAGAATGTTTTGTACTCTTTTCTGCGAAAATGTTTTACTTATCTTTTACGTAATCTGAATTATTGTCTCTGCATTTTGAATAGAATGAGCATTGCTTTCCATGTTTCTTTCTGAGGCAAACAATAAAGATCTGAATTGACAGGAAATCAATAAACTTACTCAACACTGTGTGCTCACTACTCAGTAATTCTTACTTACTGGAATATAAATTACCTGTCTATAAATACTAATTGTTGAGTTCATGATTGAAGTCATAGAACCATGGACCCTTTTTATCCAGTCACCTCTGTTTGAATTTTCTTTAAGTTAATGCTGAACTTGTTATGACTTCCAATTTGACATTTGCTTTTGAGATGCGTTGTCACTTGTTGGGGCAACTTCCATGTGTCAAACTTTTGTTTGTCATGCCTTTTTCATATTATTTTTTCTTTCAACTTTACTAGGATTTTCTGATAGATCACCTCTTAGTTATATTGTTGATTTGTGATCCTTCCAAAACCATACTATCACCTAAAAATGATCAGTTCATCCAGCAATGTTTTGTTTGTCTATTTCTTGTCATGGTGCACTTATTAGAATTGTTGCCCACTTTTACTTTTTACATCTGATAATATGTTTAAGAAACTATTTTTACTTGATTCTTGACTTGTAGATACCTTTTTATTTCTGTATTGTATCCCACAAACTTTCCTGCTAGATATTCAGTTGATGTTTTGTACTTGTATATACCTTGTCCACCTAAAACTTGTGTGATATACTTTTATGAAATTGATACATATGATAGGTTGTTTAATGTTTTAGAGAAATGCTCTTGATAACCATAGTTGGTCATATATTATAGTTCATCTACTTAAACATATTGTACCTTTTTTACATCTCTCATTTGAGTACAACTGTAGTATTTGTTCATAACATATTGTAGCTTAACCAGAACACTAAAGTTCAAATTCCTTACCTTTCAATGCTCAAGGTTTTTATGTCTTGTACAGTAAATGCGGCCATTTTTGTTTGGTTTGAGAAAAAAGGATTTTTTTTTTGTTTTGTTTGAGGCAAATTCTCAACCGTGTTGCAGTGTAGTACCGTAGTGGCAACCTTTTACTTCTGTCACGTTGCAGCAGGTGGCCCCAAAGATCTGAGCAGCAACTGTGATTTAGTGAATTAATGGTAACCCTACAATAATAATATCCATTTTATGACAACAACTATTGCTAAAGAATTAGATATTGATGAATATCGTATTGATATACTATCAAATTTTAGAAATATATTTCTTTTTTCAGAAGTATTGTTGAATGCAAACAAAACAATGAGAAATCTATATATGTAAAACAATTCTTCGTCATACTTATTTGGTTCAGTTGTGCTCTACGTTTTAAAGCAGGGCTGTGATGATTGGTTGTTAAATGATGTAGGTTGAGACCATATAAACAGTTGTAATTAAATTCTTTGCTATATAGAAATCATAGCAACGCACGGGCACTTAAAGAAACGGAGAGGGGGAGGCCGTTGTGGCTTTGTGAAGCGCTGCATCCCGAGCGGGCGTGGGTGGGTATGGCACCACACGTCTCAGCCGGCTCTGTTGTGGTATTTTAAAACATATTTTATTTTAATCAATAACACTAGGTAAATGCACGTGCGTTGCTACGGAATGAACATATTCTGATAAGATGCATTAAAATTCAAAAATACTAATTATCATTTTATGTTCTTGTTAACATCTTTTAAAAAAATTTAAAAAAATGCATACCTTAAAAGCATTACACATAGAATAAATTCATCATGCGCAGTAAAATTCAATGTTTATTGGCCACTCAAATAATCTGCTCTAGACATACTATTCAAATGTATAGTTTTTGTTATATATCTAAAAATATTGGAACGACTTATAATTTAAAAAGAAGAGAATGAGTTATAATTTGAAAAGAAAGAGTACAATGTCTAATATTGTTGCCACACAAATATTGTATTCATGGCATCCTTGCTTTATCGCTCTCATGAGTCCTGGATTAGTAGGTTTACAGAACAAGCCTCTCTCTATGTTCAGTGTGAAGTATAGAATGAAGCGAAGAAAACTAACTGCATAACGCGCCCTATAAGAGCCTTGTTTGTAACTGTAACTTAGAATTTATTGACATAAGCCAGCACTCAGTTTCAATTGTGGCTTAGAAATCAAGGCATGCAGATGTATTTGGCTTCGGAACCTCATTTATTCGAAACATGCACATCACCTTAATAGTTTTCTGCTGCTTGTATCAAGTGGACAATATTGGTTACCTATAAGAGCCTTGTTTTAGAACATATATGACACAAATGGTGATGACTGGAAGTGAACTCAGAAAAGAATAAGTCACAAAAAATATTTTCTTTGAAGGAATTACTTCACCATGTGCTTGCACAACAGACATTTTTTCAACTGCTGAATTCACATTTTTTTTGTTTGTAGTGGACTTCAACCTTTGTCAACATGAACTAACCAGATATTTGTACCCCACCAAGTGCATGCTTATCAACCTAGAAGACCAAATCAAGGTATCAACTGAGATGCCTTTGCCATAAACAATCTGTTCTAGTATTGAAGATTCCAAGAGGTAGTAATAAAAAATATTATGTTGACAGGTTTGCTGGTGCAGTAGCTGCCTAATAGGGAGTTAACTAAGTAAAAGGAAATGAGCCACAGAATAAGCAATAATCACCTGCATCTTCATGCCATCTTCAGCAAGCCACAAGTAATCATAGACTCGTGGGATATGAAGTTAGAAGGCATTCGAGTTTGGATCTTCAATCCATCAAGCAAGCATATTCAATACCTCCACAAGGTTCCTTGCAGTAATCTGTCGAACAACATTAAAAAATAAAATAGTGTACACTTATAATAAAAGTTTCTCAAGTTATGAGCATAAAATTCAACAAAACTGACAAATGAGAGTCAGAAACACACTATACTCAAGAGTCAAGACAAAGGAATCCATCCCAGACATCAAGGCACTAACAGAAGGATATTTTTTGTTAATGTAAATTGTTGGAGCAAAAAGAGAAAAGCATTTCCATAGTTTGAACATATCATTCAACTAATGTCTTGTTTGGCATAAACCTATACTGTTACAAAGGACTGTGGATTGCATAACTGGATACAGTTAGCAAAATCACAAGTGCTTGTAGCATAAAATGCATTTACCATGAATACACGATACATATCACATGACAATCATAGTGAATGAGGTGGAAGAAGTGACACATCACATAACCCACGGTGAATATTGTAATATTTAACAAAAATATATGGTGGACTCGTAAAAAAATTTAGTCAGACAATTCAGGAGAGTAGCGCGTTAATGCCATAGTAAGCTAAGACAACACAAGCTGAAAGTTAAATGAAGCACTAAAATCTCAAACAAGACATTAGTTGATGGCGATGAGTGTTGGGCACTTGAATAGAAACCTAAGGCATTTATTCCTCTCAGTTGCTAAAAATCATCCGGCCAACACCCACCTGAATATAAAAGTTATAGAATCAGTTATTAACTTCTTTCATACTTTTTCAGATAGCAATAACTGACAGACAACCAACAAAGGAAAAAAATATAGCTTGTACAAAAACCTAAGGCATTTATTCCTCCCAGTTGCTGAAAAATCATTAGGCCAACACCCACTTGAATATCAAAGTTACATAATTAGTTATGGACTTCTTTCATACTTTTTATAAAAAAAATAACTGATAGACTGGCACCATTAATCTTAGGATTTTGTTAGCTAACAAGAAAACAATAAGGTAGTTTTAAGAAAATAAATTAAATGGATAAAATTCTTACCGTGACTGCACATATATTTTTGCTCTGAAATAAATCTTAAATCCTGGCCTTAGTCAATCAACAAACCTATTCTATATAATCCTAGATAGAATGTTTAGTTAGAATATCTTATGATCTACATTGTTTGATAAATGGAAGCTATGTTCAGAATAAATTACTTTGATCTCAGTAGCCTCTTCAGAAACATCAGAACATCCCCCCCAAACTTTTGTAATGATGAAGCATGGAAATTCTCTCTCTTTCCCTATGTTGGCCTGCCATATTACCAAACTAAGGTTCAGAAGGAAGTGTACAATTAGAAGTCACAATTTCAGTCAAGGTTTTCTGTGCACAAAATAGATTATATTTCATCTTTTTCATCACTATTATTTTGATATAGATCACCGTGTGGAAATGAGAAATAAGTCATAAATGTAACATAATGCTTGTTGTAAGGTAAAATCAAGGAGTGCAGAATGTGTAATGCATGTATCCTATGAAACAAAACAATTTAGAATAATCATCTATCATAACAATATATCCAGGCAAACCCGATCCTATGAAGATATACCCTATAACTTGGTACATTTTTCTTCTTGAAGAAGACACTGGATCATTTACATCGTTATGCATCCTTTCTCAAAAGGAAAGAACCTTCATGACGATATTCAAGGTCTATGCTTAGTTGTTTACCTCATTGATGAAACACCATTCACTGATAGATGTGTGCCTCCATAGAGACTGTGTTGCTTCAGAAGAAAGTACCATTTGAAATCATAAAGAATAACAACCTATAAAGAACCACATGAGTTAAAAAGACGAAAATGTCCTAATATGTACAAGACAAAATTTATAAAATGAATGCTGATCACGTAGTTACCTCAAGATTGTTGCTAGACGGATCAGCTGTTGGAGTTATCTTCATACCACCACCAAAGTACTTGGCAGACATTGGATCATTTAGTTCGTTATGCATCCTTTCTCAAAAAGAAAGAACCTTCATGATGATTAATGTGTTTGCTCTTATCTATCGGTAACGTAACATTGGAATCTTAAATCCTACCATTTTTATAATATTCATTGCTGTCCTGTTGCAGATTTCTAAGGGCTTGGCTTCGAAGCATAAATTCAGTTCTTAGCACTTTAACATAAAAAAGAATGAAAGGGTAAGGCTATGCCAGCTGAACATGTACCTTTAATCTAACTACCTTATCAGTTAGAGGGGCGCTAGGGGTTTAGTGCACTTGGAGGCAGATGATGCTTGCGTCTGTCCTCAGTTGAGGTAACTTGATTGTAACCGGCAGGTTTTTAGGATATACTACAAAAGTTCCTTTTTCCTTAATTGCCTTCAGAAATTAAAGTGGTGTCTTATTTGCCATTGAAACATTTTTCTACCTTAATATTTGAATCAAAACATTCATCATCTTCTCCAACTTTCGCAACACATAGAGGAGATCATGATTGGAGGATAATAAACAATCATTTAAAAAAGATTTGCATTTACTCACCTCTTCAAGTAGAAGGCCAAGAACCAACTCATAAACTATAGCAATTTTTTCTGAAAGAAATAAAATAGACTGAAAAATAATAAACTAACTAAAACCTAATCTCTTTCACAAAATGCCTCTAATTGATCATAGTTTCACGGGTTTCTGGCTAGGCTATATTCTTTAGGAAAATCTCCCTAATAACTACCGTACAAGTGGAAGCAAGCCGTCATCTGCCACACTGTATCAAGCAAGAAAGCATAGAATTGCTACTATTTGTGGACAACAAAAATCCAAATGTACCTACATTTTTTGCAGCAAGAATACACATGTATGTCCCTGGCCATCACTGATCAGAGCAACATATGTAAGGAAGAAACGTTACTTCTCAAATTTATAGTTTATCAATTAGTACCACTAAAACAAAAATGTATTTCAAAACTTGATGATTGCAAGCTTTTATCAAACCAATAGTCATGCTGATCTAAAGTAGGCATTAAATTCGCATCAAAGGGGAGACACCGCATAGGTAGAAACACCACAGATATGATCCAAAGGGAGGAGGGTGCATACCTATAGCCATTGGAGAAAGCGCATAACATGTCATCGCAGTGCGGGCAAGCCAGCTAGTTCCCATATCTAAAATTCTAACCTGCAGAATAGTTTGGTGTTCACAGGGTCATATAACAATGAAAAAACAGAAAGATTGCTCTTGGAAGACCAAACTTCATAAGACACATGCCCCATTGAGAGGAATTTCTTAATATGCTCCTTGGTTTAAGGATCTGCAGAAATAAGAGTGACTCAAATACTTAGATATATATGATATGCCAAAATAAACCCTTCACCATAACATGATTCTTTCCTCTCACTGACAGTTCATGTTTGACCAGCAATCCTCTATAAAGGTATGGAGCTCAAATACCTTAGACATTTTTTTTGTTTTAGTGTGATTATTCTGATTGGTGACTACTCACACACAGATACTTCTAGTTTGCAGTTCAGGAAGGATTCTATTGGTAACCAAAAAGCTTTTCTCTGATGACTTCCTTTGCTTCAGCGACCAGACTTTTGACAACTTGAGCAGCTGGTATGATCTCCGTGATTAGCCCAACACCCTGACCCGAATACATGGCCATGATATCGATATCTCCTGTTGCCGTCACGTTTTGAACATTACCAGCAAACTAACGAATATCCTTGTGCTGGGGTCAGGAATTGTTGGTCAACTGTCTATTTCTTAGATTCAGATGCACAGGTACAGAGTATAAGTAGCTGCTAAATTCCTTAAAATAAATGGAATAATTTGCGCAGCTCTCCAGAGCAAGTGAACAGAAAATTAAGACACGAAAAATGGATGCAGCTCCTAAATTAGATATCCAAATACATACCACAACATGGACGATAGAGTGGCCTATGAAGGGTTGATCTTCCTCTGTTTCCTGGTCTGGGAAATTATTCTTCCACTCATCATAGATGGGTGTTTCCAGGATACTGCTGTGGAGCATCAGGCCATCTAGCACGTCTGAATATATTTGTGTAGTATGTGTGACTCATCTCGATTAGCTTTTGCTTATAAATAGGATATGCAAAGCTTTCCTCGGTAGCAACAAACCTGAAAGTCGTTGTAATGTAAGCATATATAAGAAATTAAGATGATTATGTAACCGCCCTGGACATAGTGAATCAACAGACTGAGTACTTGCCCCACGACCGACGCCGCACTCTGCAGAACTGGGATACGCACTCTGCAGAACTGGGATTCGGCGCAGGCGTCGTTCGACTTCCTCTTCCGCTCAGGGAGGGCCAGCGGTCTGGGCCGCTCCCTCGCCGCGGCCCGCACGGACGGCACCTCCTACTTTAGCGCTCGCTCCAGACGGATCTCCTGGATGTAGCGCTTCACCCTCTGCGGACCTGCTTCACCACGGGCGGCGAGCACCACGGACGGCGCAACCTTGACTCGGATGGTGGCCCTTTCCACCATCAGCCTTGACTCAGATGGTGGCTCCCTGTCGCCCCTCTTCTGCACCAGCAGCCCGGACGGCCAGATAGGTTGGGGGAGCGCTAGATGCCTCAACCCTTGCTGCCAGTGCCGCTCTCGTCCCGGTCCTCCGGTGGCAGGAACCAGTGGTAGTAGAGGTGCAACAGGTGGTGGATCTTGCTGTTAGGGGGCCGCGTGCTCTTAGGGTCCTGTGGGCCAGCGCCCATGTCCACGGCGAGGAGTGGTGGCGAATCCGGGAGCCGGAGGAGAGGTGGCGACAGGGAGAGAGGAAGAGGCGCTGAGGATGGGGCAAGCACGTGATGAGGACGCGGGGTAGGCGCGCGATGAGGACGCGGGGCGGGCGTCACGGCGGGGACATCGCGGCAGGGGGGAATGCGAGGCAGGGGCGGGGATTGGGGAAGGGGATGAAATGGTGGCTGGTGCTCGGGCGCCGTTGGAGGGATTGGGGAAGGGGATCGCGCGGGGAAGGGCGGCGATGGCGTGACGGAGGCGGCGGAGGGTTTTTTCTGACTGCGAATGGGACGCGCGCGGGGCGTGATTCGCGGGTGGGAGGAAGACGTGGGCGGGGGCACGGTGCGGTGGACGCCCTCCGTCCACCCTTAAGGATTAGTAGAGATTCTTAATTTCTTACGTACCCATTTTAACCTATATATTTATATCTATACTATATTAAAGCACCAGTTTCAACGGTCGTTCTGCGTCATATTTTTACAGATAACCCCTCACATCTATTTCAAATTAATCTGTTGCACGCTCGTCCGCTCCGCGCAACCAACCTCCACGTCACAAAACACACCTCCACATATAGATGGCCAAACAGCGGTCCGGCACGGGCCTGACGCCCACGAACCATAACTCTGGCCTAGGCATGGCGTGCCGGCCTGCTGACTGTATCAGGTCATTTGGTTAAATCAGTGTAAAATGTTAAAAAAGTGGTGCAGGACAGCAGGAGATGGGGTCGAACCCACACATTGATGGAAGAAAGGCGGAAGACACTGAGTAAAGCTATCTAAGTAGTAGAACATCATGCTCAGATGTTTTTAATATTAAATATAAATTGTATATATGTATATACGTTTTTTGTAAAATAAAAAATATATAATCGTGTCGGGTCCGACCAGCACTACCGGCCGAGGCTACAACCCAAGCACGACACGATGTTCTTGGTTCTTGCAACCATTAGGTCGTTTCTGAGACCATATTTGTCGGGGACCATAATTAGGGGTACCCTCAAGGCTCCTAATTCTCAGCTGGTAACCCCCATCAGCATAAAGCTGCAAAGACCTGATGGGTGCGATTAAGTCAGGGATCAGTCCATTCGAGGGACTCGATCACGCCTCGCCCGAGCCTAGCCTCGGACAAGGGCAGCCGACCCCGGAGGATTTCCGTCTCGCCCGAGGCCCCCCTCCAGCGGCGAACATATTTCCGGCTTGCCCGAGGCCCTGTCTTCGCCAAGAAGCAACCCTGACCAAATCGCCGCACCGACCGACCAAACCACAGGAGCATTTAATGCAAAGGTGGCCTGACACCTTTATCCTGACGCACGCCCCCCAGCCGACAGAGCCGAAGTGACCGCCGTCACTTCGCCGCTCCACTGACCGTCCTGACAGAAGGACAGCGCCGCCTGCGCCACTCCGGCTGCGGTGCCACTTGACAGAGTGAGACTGACAGGCAGTCTGGCCCGGCCGAAGGCTCCATAGGAAACTCCGCTCCGCCCGACCCAGGGCTCGGACACGGGCTAAGTCCCGGAAGACGGCGAACTCCGCTCCGCCCGACCCAGGGCTCGGACACGGGCTAAGACCCGGAAGACGGCGAACTCCGCTCCGCCCGACCCAGGGCTCGGACACAGGCTAAGACCCGGAAGACGGCGAACTCCGCTCCGCCCGACCCAGGGCTCGGACACGGGCTAAGTCCTGGAAGACGGCGAACTCCGCTCCGCCCGACCCAGGGCTCGGACACGGGCTAAGACCCGGAAGACGGCGAACACCGCTCCGCCCGACCCAGGGCTCGGACACGGGCTAAGTCCCGGAAGACGGCGAACTCCGCTCCGCCCGACCTAGGGCTCGGACTACGCCCTGGCCTCAGCCAACGGTCTCTGCCTCGCCTAACCCAGGGGCTCGGACTCGACCTCGGCCACGGAAGACAGACTCGACCTCGGCTTCGGAGGAGCTTCCACATCGCCCAACCTAGGGCGCAGACCAGCCACGTCAACAGGAGGCGCCATCATCACCCTACCCCGAGCTGACTCGGGCCGCAGGGAACAAGACCGGCGTCCCATCTGGCTCGCTCCGCCAGATAGGCAATGATGGCGCCCCGCATACTCTGTGACGACGGCGGCTCTCAGCCCCCTTACGGAAGCAAGAGGACGTCAGCAAGGACTCAACCGCTCCGACAGCTGTCCCTCCGCCAGGCTCCATCGCTCCTCCGACGGCCACGACATCACACCAGCTGGGTGCCAAGATCTCTCCGGCTGCCACAACGGCATGTACTTAGGGCGCTAGCTCTCCTCCACTAGACACGTAGCACTCTGCTATACCCCCCATTGTACACATGGATCCTCTCCTTACGCCTATAAAAGGAAGGACCATGGCCCTCTTAGAGAGGGTTGGCCGCGCGGGGACGAGGACGAGGTACGCGCTCGCTCGAAGCCGCTCGCTCCCTCTCCCGCGTGGACGCTTGTAACCCCCTACTGCAAGCGCACCCGACCTTGGCGCGGGACGAACACGAAGGCCGCGGGATTCCCACCTCTCTCACGCCGGTCTCCGGCCGCCTCGCTCTCCCCCCTTCGCGCTCGCCCTCGCGCTCGACCCATCTGGGCTGGGGCACGCGGCGACATTCACTCGTCGGCTCAGGGACCCCCCGGTCTCGGAACGCCGACAGTTGGCGCGCCAGGTAGGGGCCTGCTGCGTGTTGACGAACAGCTTCCCGTCAAGCTCCAGATGGGCAGTCTCCAGCAACCTCTCCAACCCGGGACGGTGCTCCGTTTCGGGAGTCTTGAGTTCATGTCCCTCGACGGCATCTACGACGTGATACTCCTTCCACCGCCGTGCGACAACGACAGTGGCGGCCGACAACCCGCCCGCCGGCGGCGGAATCAGCGACGTCTTCCCCGCATGGTGGAAGAACAACCTTCGAGCTCACCCCGTCCTCTCCCCTGCCGACGGAGGAGGAGGCGGGGCAACCAAGGCCAAGCAGGAGACAGCGCCTCATTAGCTGTCGAGCGAGTCGACGGCCCCAGCGCCCCAACAGGGGGCGCACCGGGCGTCGACCTCGCGTTTGAGATGAAGGCGAGCGCCGCCTCCCCGCGACACGCCAATCCCGAGCAAGCGGACGACGCCAGCACGCTCGCGAAAAGCTTGCTGGACGTCACCCTCGTACCTGAGACGACGGCGCAGTCAGTCCCCGACATGACATTATCGCCGCTCGTCGACCAAAAGGTACCGACCGATTCCCATCCCACGTCTTTCGGATTCAGCCTCGACCCGCCTAGCGGCTTCGCTTTGGCGGGTGCTCTTGTTGAGGCAAGTCCAAACCCTCTGGGGTTTCATACGCGGTCACCTTGGGACCGGCTGACGGACGTCTCGACCTACGGGCCCTCTGGGTCTGAGGAAGACGACGAGCCCAGCATCTGTTGGGATTTCTCTAGACTTGGCAACCCCAGTGCCATGCGGGACTTCATGACCGCATGCGACTACTGCCTTTCTGACTGTTCCGACGGTAGCCGTAGCCTCAGCGACGAGGACTGCGGCCCAAGTCGCGAATGCTTCCACGTCGATCTAGGGGGGTCCCTCCGAAGGCAACCATCTCGGCATGCCGGAGGACGGTGACCTCCCTAGGCCGGTGCCTCGCGTTGACATCCCACGGGAGCTAGCTGTGGTCCCCGTTCAGGCGGGGGGCCATGACCCACAGCTCGAGCAAATCCGCGGGGTGCAGGCCAGGCTCGACGAGGGAGCAGGAGCGCTTGAGCCGATCCGTCGGGACGTCGGGCAGGCATGGGCGGGCCAACCTCCGGCCGGGGAAATACGTCATCTACCCCAGGGCTTCCAGCACCGCGTCGCCGACGACGTCAGGGTCAGGCCACCACCCGCATCTAGTGGGGTCGGCCAGAACCTGGCGGCAGCAGCAATGCTTCTTTGCGCGATGCCGGAGCCATCAACCACCGAGGGGCGGCGAATCCAGGGAGAGCTCAAGAATCTCCTGGAAGGCGCCGCGGTCCGACGGGCCGAGAGCTCCGCCTCCCGAAGGCAGGGGTACCCCTCGGAACCTCATGCCGTGACTTCCCGATTCATGCGGGAAGCCTCGGTCTACACCGGGCGCACGCGCAACACCGCGCCTGCGGCCCCGGGTCGCCTCGGCAACGAGCACCATCACCACGACCGTCGGGCCCACCTCGATGAGAGGGTGCGCCGAGGCTACCACCCCAGGCGTGGGGGACGCTACGACAGCGGGGAGGATCGGAGTCCCTCGCCCGAACCACCCGGTCCGCAAGCCTTCAGCCGAGCCATTCGACGGGCGCCGTTCCCGACCCGGTTCCGACCCCCGACTACTATCACAAAGTACTCGGGGGAGACGAGACCGGAACTGTGGCTCGCGGACTACCGTCTGGCCTGCCAACTGGGTGGAACGGACGATGACAACCTCATCATCCGCAACCTCCCCCTGTTCCTCTCCGACACCGCTCGCGCCTGGTTGGAGCACCTGCCTCCGGGGCAGATCTCCAACTGGGACGACCTAGTCCAAGCTTTCGCCGGCAATTTCCAGGGCACGTACGTGCGCCCCGGGAATTCCTGGGACCTCCGAAGCTGCCGACAGCAGCCGGGAGAGTCTCTCCGAGACTACATCCGGCGATTCTCGAAGCAGCGCACCGAGCTGCCCAACATCACCGACTCGGATGTCATCGGCGCGTTCCTCGCTGGCACCACCTGCCGCGACCTGCTAAGCAAGCTGGGTCGCAAGACCCCTACCAGGGCGAGCGAGCTGATGGACATCGCCACCAAGTTCGCCTCCGGCCAGGAGGCGGTCGAGGCTATCTTCCAAAAGGACAAGCAGCCCCAGGGCCGCCCATCGGAAGATACTCCCGAGGCGTCAACTCAGCGCGGCGCCAAGAAGAAGGGCAAGAAGAAGTCGCAAGCGAAACGTGACGCCGCCGACGCGGACCTTGTCGCCGCCGCCGAGTACAAGAACCCTCGGAAGCCCCCCGGAGGTGCCAACCTCTTCGAGAAGATGCTCAAGGAGCCATGCCCCTATCACCAGGGGCCCGTCAAGCACACCCTTGAGGAGTGCGTCATGCTTCGGCGCCACTTCCACAGGGCCGGGCCACCCGCGGAGGGTGGCAAGGCCCGCGACGACGACAAGAAGGAAGATCACCAGGCAGGAGAGTTCCCCGAGGTCCGCGACTGCTTCATGATCTATGGTGGGCAAGCGGCGAACGCCTCGGCTCGGCACCGCAAGCAAGAGCACCGGGAGGTCTGCTCGGTGAAGGTGGCGGCGCCAGTCTATCTAGACTGGTCCGACAAGCCCATCACCTTCGACCGAGACGATCACCCCGACCATGTGCCGAGCCCGAGGAAATACCCGCTCGTCGTCGACCCCGTCATCGGCGACGTCAGGCTCACCAAGGTCCTCATGGACGGAGGCAGCAGCCTCAACATCATCTACGCCGAGACCCTCGGACTCCTGCATGTCGATCTGTCCTCCGTCCGAGCAGGCACTGCGCCCTTCCATGGGATCATTCCCGGGAAGCGCGTCCAGCCCCTCGGACAACTCGACCTTCCCGTCTGCTTCGGAACACCCTCCAACTTCCGAAGGGAGACCCTGACGTTCGAGGTGGTCGGGTTCCGAGGAACTTACCACGCGGTACTGGGAAGACCATGCTACACGAAGTTCATGGCCGTCCCCAACTACACCTACCTGAAGCTCAAGATGTCGGGCCCCAACGGGGTCATCACCGTCGGCCCCACGTACAAACACGCGTTCGAATGCGACGTGGAGTGCGTGGAGTACGCCGAGGCCCTCGCCGAGTCTGAGGCCCTCATCGCCGACCTGGAGAGCCTCTCTAAGGAGGTGCCAGACGTGAAGCGTCATGCCGGCAACTTTGAGCCAGCGGAGACGATTAAGTCTGTCCCCCTCGACCCCAGCGGCGACGCCTCCAAGCAGATCCGGATCGGCTCCGGGCTCGATCCCAAATAGGAAGCAGTGCTCGTCGACTTTCTCCGCGCGAACGCCGACGTCTTTGCGTGGAGTCCCTCGGACATGCCCGGCATACCGAGGGATGTCGCCGAGCACTCGCTGGACATCCGAGCCGGAGCCCGACCCGTCAAGCAGCCACTGCGTCGATTCGACGAGGAGAAGCGCAGAGCCATAGGCGAGGAGATCCACAAGCTAATGGCGGCAGGGTTCATCAAAGAGGTATTCCATCTCGAATGGCTTGCCAACCCTGTGCTTGTGAGAAAGAAAGGGGGGAAATGGCGGATGTGTGTAGACTTCACTGGTCTCAACAAAGCATGTCCGAAGGTTCCCTACCCTCTGCCTCGCATCGACCAAATCGTGGATTCCACTGCTGGGTGCGAAACCCTGTCTTTCCTCGATGCCTACTCAGGGTATCATCAAATCAGGATGAAAGAGTCCGACCAGCTCGCGACTTCTTTCATCACACCCTTCAGCATGTACTGCTATGTCACCATGCCGTTCGGCTTGAGGAATGCGGGCGCGACGTACCAGCGATGCATGAACCATGTGTTCGGCGAACACATTGGCCGCACGGTCGAGGCCTACGTCGATGACATCGTAGTCAAGACGAGGAAAGCCTCCGACCTCCTTTCCGACCTTGAAGTGACATTCCGATGTCTCAAGGCGAAAGGCGTCAAGCTAAATCCCGAGAAGTGTGTCTTCGGGGTGCCCCGAGGCATGCTCTTGGGGTTCATCGTCTCCGAGCGGGGCATCGAAGCCAACCCAGAGAAGATCGCAGCCATCACCAGCATGGGGCCCATCAAGGACTTGAAAGGCGTACAGAGGGTCATGGGATGTCTCGCGGCTTTGAGCCGCTTCATCTCATGCCTCGGCGAAAGAGGTCTACCTCTGTACCGCCTCTTGAGGAAGGCCGAGTGCTTCACTTGGACCCCTGAGGCCGAGGAAGCCCTCGGGAACCTGAAGGCGCTCCTCACGAAGGCGCCTATCTTGGTGCCCCCAGCTGCCGGAGAAGCCCTCTTGGTCTACGTCGCCGCGACCACTCAGGTGGTTAGCGCCGTGATTGTGGTCGAGAGGCAAGAAGGGGGGCATGCATTGCCCATTCAGAGGCTAGTCTACTTTGTCAGTGAGGTACTGTCCGAGACCAAAATCCGCTACCCACAAGTGCAGAAACTGCTGTATGCGATGATCCTGACACGGCGAAAGTTGCGACACTACTTCGAGTCTCATCCGGTAACTGTGGTGTCATCCTTCCCCCTGGGGGAGATCATCCAGTGTCGTGAGGCCTCGGGTAGGATTGCAAAGTGGGCGGTGGAAATCATGGGCGAAACAATCTCGTTCACTCCTCGGAAGGCCATCAAGTCCCAGGTCTTGGCGGACTTCGTGGCTGAATGGGTCGACACCCAGCTCCCAACAGTTCTGATCCAGCCGGAACTCTAGACTATGTTCTTCGACGGGTCGCTGATGAAGACAGGAGCCGGCGCAGGCCTACTCTTCATCTCGCCCCTCGGGAAGCACCTACGCTACGTGCTACGCCTCCATTTCCCGGCGTCCAACAATGTGGCCGAGTATGAGGCTCTGGTCAATGGGTTGCGGATCGCCATCGAGCTAGGGGTCCGACGCCTCGACGCTCGCGGTGACTCGCAGCTCGTCATCGACCAAGTCATGAAGAACTCCCATTGCCGCGACCCGAAGATGGAGGCCTACTGCGATGAGGTTCGGCGCCTGGAAGACAAGTTCTACGGGCTCGAGCTCAACCACATCGCCCGGCGCTACAACGAGACTGCGGACGAGCTGGCTAAAATAGCCTCGGGGCGAACAACGGTTCCCCCGGACGTCTTCTCCTGAGACCTGCATCAACCCTCCGTCAAGATCGACGACACGTCCGAGCCCGAGGTACCCTCGGCTCAGTCCGAGGCACCCTCGGCTCAACCCGAGGCGCCCTCGGCTTAGTCCGAGGCACCCTCGGCTCAACCCGAGGCACCCTCAGCTCGGCCCGAGGCGCCCTCGGTTCAGTCCGAGGTACCCTCGGCCCCCGAGGGTGAGGCACTGCGCGTCGAGGAGGAGCAAAGCGGGGTCACGCCTAATCGGAACTGGCAGACCCCATACCTGCAATATCTCCACCGAGGAGAGCTACCCCTCGACCGAGCCGAGGCTCGGCGGTTGGCGCGGCGCGCCAAGTCGTTCGTCTTGCTGGGAGATGGAAAGGAGCTCTACCACCGCAGCCCCTCAGGCATCCTCCAGCGATGCATTTCCATCACCGAAGGTCAGGAGCTCCTACGAGAGATACACTCGGGGGCTTGTGGCCATCACGCAGCACCTCGAGCCCTCGTTGGAAATGCCTTCCGACAAGGTTTCTACTGGCCGACGCTACCAGAATTGTCCGCACCTGCGAAGGGTGTCAATTCTACGCGAGGCAGACCCACCTGCCCGCTTAGGCTCTGCAGACGATACCCATCACCTGGCCTTTTGCTGTGTGGGGTCTGGATCTCGTCGGCCCCTTGCAGAAGGCGCCCGGGGGCTACACGCACCTGCTGGTCGCCATCGACAAATTCTCCAAGTGGATTGAGGTCCGACCCCTGAACAGCATTAGGTCCGAGCAGGCGGTGGCGTTCTTCACCAACATCATCCATCGCTTCGGGGTCCCGAACTCCATCATCACCGACAACGGCACCCAGTTCATCGGCAGAAAGTTCCTGGACTTCTGCGAGGATCACCACATCCGGGTGGACTGGGCCGCCGTAGCTCATCCCATGACGAATGGGCAGGTAGAGCGTGCCAATGGCATGATTCTACAAGGGCTCAAGCCTCGGATCTACAATGACCTCCACAAGTTCGGCAAGCAGTGGATAAAGGAACTCCCCTCGGTGGTCTGGAGTATGAGGACAACGCCGAGCCGAGCCATGGGCTTCACGCCGTTCTTTCTAGTCTATGGGGCCGAAGCCATCTTGCCCACAGACTTAGAATACGGTTCCCCGAGGACGAGGGCCTACACCGACCAAAGCAACCAAGTTAGCCAAGAAGACTCGCTGGACCAGCTGGAGGAGGCTCGGGACAAGGCCTTGCTACACTCGGCGCGGTACCAGCAGTCCCTACGACACTACCACGCCCGAGGGGTCCGGTCCCGAGACCTCCAGGTGGGCGACCTGGTGCTTCGGCTGCGACAAGACGCCCGTGGGCGGCACAAGCTCACGCCCCCCTGGGAGGGGCCATTCGTCATCGCCAAGGTTCTAAAGCCCGGAACGTACAAGCTGGCCAACAGTCAAGGCGAGGTTTACGACAACGCCTCGAACATCCAACAGCTACGTCGCTTCTACCCTTAATATGTTTTCAAGTTGATCATATACCTCGCACCCATGCAAAGTTTAGTCATCAAGGAAGGGTCGGCCTCGCCTTGGCAAAGCCCGACCCTCCCTCGGGGGCTAAAAGGGGGGAACCCCCTCTGCGTCGAAATTTTCCTCGAAAAAAGATCTTTTCTGCCAGAATGTCTTTCGCGCTTTTTGGCTACTTCGAAAGTGGATCCTGAAAACGACGGAGTACACGTAAGCAGCCAAGGCTGACCGAGCCGAGGGACTCCTACGCCTCCGGGATACGGATACCTCACTCGTCACCTTTACACGGGGCGACTCACGCTTGGTGAAGCGGTTCAGACAACCAACAGCCGAGTCTTAGCGCTCGAAAAGGAGGAAAAAACACGGCTCCGTGCCAAAATTACATACATGTTCAGGCCTCGACAGCCACAATGAACACTGGCATTCGAAGTGCCATTACAAACGGAACTCCGGTTCCACCTCCGCAGGTACGAACAACCCCACTCAATGTGGGGGGGCCTGCGGAGCAACAGAAGACCAACGAACGGCGCGTCGTCGCCCGCTCCAGCAGCGGCGACGACAACGACTTCTGCTCCGGGGGGCCAAACAGCGGCAGCGATGACCTCAAGACGGGTGCTGCTGCCAGGAGGCCCCCGCCCATGCCCAAAACTCGTGAGGCAAGGACGGGCAGAAGGCCATAGAGTTGGAGGTCGGCCCGTGGGCGGTCCTGGCTATCTCGTCGGCGGAAGAACCTCTTCCAGCTGCCGTGGCGGAAGCCGGCGCCGAGAGCGGCTCCGAAGCCACTCAGGTCCGAGAGCCAGGCACGCTGCAGCTGCCGGCGCCACGGACGACAACCGTCCTCCCCCCCCCCGATCACTGAGGGAAGGAGCGGGCCACCGCCCACGCGGGGGGCGACCCCAACTCGACACACTCCCCTCCCCAGCCCTGGTGATGAAAATCCTTGAGGCTGAGGGAGGGGCAGAGGCCGCAGCCCAGCTCGCTTTCCCCCACCATCAAACTGGAGGTCACCATCTTGGGTGACCGCCGGCGGGGGGGTGCAGCCGGGTTGCATGATGAAAATCCTTGAAGCCGAACGATGGCTGAAAGGTACCAACTCTCACAGAGTTGCGTTCCTCCAACGACGAGGCGGAAAGACGGCTGATATCCCCCATCCGGGGGCTTGGAAGGTGGAAAGACACGATGCATAAGGGAGCGCGAAGACATGGTCACCTCCCAAGGGGGTCACCCTCCTTTTAAAGGCGGCTCTCCCTACTTGCGTCCCCAGCCGTCACGGGCTGAGTCTTCTCCGACACACTCCAAGGTCCTCCCCTGCGGCGCGGGGGCTGGGTCCCACACGTCATGCAAGCCGGCTCAGAGCAAAAGAAGCCAAACCGTCGTGCACGGTGCGTACAACCGCCCAGCGGTTACAAGCGACTCTCCACTTTTGCCCAGACCAACAGGCGAAAGGGCGGGCAGCCGTGCAGGCGGCATGCAACCGCGCCAAGTGGGCGCACTTCTTCGACTCCCAACACGCCCAGCATGGAGGCCCAGGCCCACGCATCATGCAACCGGCGCGCCGAATGCTTCGTGCATGCAACTGCACCGCCACTTGCGCCACTACCGCGCCTCCTCGACTGCGGAACCAATACCGCGACTCGAGGCGACCCAGCGCGCGACCCAGCAGCGCCAGCCTGGCGCGACGGTCAATGCGGCCAAAAATGGGCCGGCAGTAATGGCGGTGGTAGGCGGGCAGGAGCAGCGGCCACGTCGTCAGCCAAGCTCACGTCCCGTCCGGGGGCAGCGAGAGAACCCTCTCGCACGGCGTGAAGACAGCGCGCCCGTGCTCCGTCCCTCGAACGGCTCGCGCACGCGCAACGGTCGCTCCTCCAACCACTCGCCCCGTCGCATTAACTCCGCGGCGGGACAGGCGGCGTCTTTGGCAGGAGAAGCGAGCGACGCTTCGCCTTCGCCATAATGACCGCGTCAAAAGAGGTACGCCGCGTCGTTCGATTTCGTATCCTTTTCCTTTTTCCTCTTTCTCTTTCTTGCAACAGGGACCGGGAAAGGGGGATACCCCGAAAAGGATCCTTCCCCGTGAAGGAACCAGGCCCCGAGCCTCCCTACTGATCAGAGGTTCGAAGGCTGGCCCCTCGGAAGGGTTCGACAGCCGCCTCAGATCATGTGGGCCCTACACCCACTACTGGTCAGAGGTTCGAAGGTCGGCCCCTCGGAAGGGTTCAACGACCGCCTCAGGCTACTCGGGCTCCGCGCCCACTACTGATCAGGGGTTCGAAGGCTGGCCCCCGAAGGTTCACAGCCGCCTCAGACACCGAGCGAGGGATGACCATGGGTACATTCGATACATAACCAAGGCTCGGGCTGCGCTCCCGAGGTACCCTAGGACATTTCCGAGACCGGCGGGAACGATCTTGTAACGGAATCCCATCAGAGGGAGGCATCGAGCCCTCGGACCCCGTCGCCAGGGGACCGGGTCCGGCAGATCACCCGCAGGTACTTTTGGGCGTGCCTCTGGGCCCCTAGCCGACCCCTAACGAACGGGGCACGGACGTCCACTCGGATCACCCGCTTGCAGCTCACCGGAGACACCATGTTCGGCGCCCATCGAGGGCAACATGGCGCTTCCCCCCCTCCTCCTTGCGGAAAGGCGACGCAGGGGCGTATGTAAAAAAGCCGAGTCTGTCCCTGATCGCCCTCTCGCCCTGTGCAGAGGCTCGGGGGCTGCTCTCGCAAACCCGGCTCCGGCCGAACCGTTGACAGCGTCAACATACCAGCCCGAGAACTTGGGACCCGACCGTACACCCAGGCTACGGCCAGCTCGCATGAGGGAACGACCAGACCAGCCGAAGCGTTACGCGAGGCATTAAGACCTCGAAGGAGTGAAACCACTCCTCCGAGGCCTCGGGGGCTACACCCGGCGGGTGCGCTCGCGCGCACCCACCGGAACAAAACGCAACCGAGAAAGGTTGGTCCCCTTGCATAAAAGTGCGACGAAAGCCTCCAAGCGAGTGCTAACACTCCCTTCGAGGCTCGGGGGCTACTGTTGGGGACCATAATTAGGGGTACCCTCAAGGCTCCTAATTCTCAGCTGGTAACCCCCATCAGCATAAAGCTGCAAAGGCTTGATGGGTGCGATTAAGTCAGGGATCAGTCCATTCGAGGGACTCGATCACGCCTTGCCCGAGCCTAGCCTCGGACAAGGGCAGCCGACCCCGGAGGATTTCCGTCTCGTCCGAGGCCCCCCTCCAGCGGCGAACATATTTCCGGCTTGCCCGAGGCCCTGTCTTCGCCAAGAAGCAACCCTGACCAAATCGCCGCACCGACCGACCAAACCGCAGGAGCATTTAATGCAAAGGTGGCCTGACACCTTTATCCTGACGCACGCCCCCCAGCCGGCAGAGCCGAAGTGACCGCCGTCACTTTGCCGCTCCACTGACCGGCCTGACAGAAGGACAGCGCCGCCTGCGCCACTCCGGCTGCGGTGCCACTTGACAGAGTGAGACTGACAGGCAGTCAGGCCCGGCCGAAGGCTCCATAGGAAACTCCGCTCCGCGGCTCCGCCCGACCTAGGGCTCGGACATGGGCTAAGTCCCGGAAGACGGCGAACTCCGCTCCGCCTGACCTAGGGCTCGGACACGGGCTAAGACCCGAAAGATGGCGAACTCCGCTCCGCCCGACCCAGGGCTCGGACACGGGCTAAGACCCGGAAGACGGCGAACTCCGCTCCGCCCGACCCAGGGCTCGGACACGGGCTAAGTCCCAGAAGACGGCGAACTCCGCTCCGCCCGACCCAGGGCTCGGACACGGGCTAAGACCCGGAAGACGGCGAACTCCGCTCCGCCCGACCCAGGGCTCGGACACGGGCTAAGTCCCGGAAGACGACGAACTCTGCTCTGCCCGACCTAGGGCTCGGACACGGGCTAAATCCCGGAAGACGACGAACCCCGCTTCGCCCGACCCCAGGGCTCGGACTACGCCCTGGCCTCAGCCGACGGTCTCCGCCTCGCCCGACCCGGGGGCTCGGACTCGACCTCGGCCACGGAAGACAGACTCGACCTCGGCTTCGGAGGAGCTTCCACATCGCCCAACCTAGGGCGCAGACCAGCCACGTCAACAGGAGGCGCCATCATCACCCTACCCCGAGCTGACTCGGGCCGCAGGGAACAAGACCGACGTCCCATCTGGCTCGCTCCGCCAGATAGGCAATGATGGCGCCCCGCATACTCTGTGACGACGGCGGCTCTCAGCCCCCTTACGGAAGCAAGAGGACGTCAGCAAGGACTCAACCGCTCCGACAGCTGTCCCTCCGCCAGGTTCCATCGCTCCTCCGACGGCCACGACATCACACCAGCTGGGTGCCAAGATCTCTCCGGCTGCCACAACGGCATGTACTTAGGGCGCTAGCTCTCCTCCGCTAGACACGTAGCACTCTGCTATACCCCCATTGTACACCTGGATCCTCTCCTTACGCCTATAAAAGGAAGGACCAGGGCCCTCTTAGAGAGGGTTGGCCGCGCGGGGACGAGGACGAGATACGCGCTCGCTCGAAGCCGCTCGCTCCCTCTCCCGCGTGGACGCTTGTAACCCCCTACTGCAAGCGCACCCGACCTGGGCGCGGGACGAACACGAAGGCCGCGGGATTCCCACCTCTCTCACGCCGGTCTCCGGCCGCCTCGCTCTCCCCCCTTCGCGCTCGCCCTCGCGCTCGACCCATCTGGGCTGGGGCACGCGGCGACATTCACTCGTCGGCTCAGGGACCCCCCGGTCTCGGAACGCCGACAATATTGGTGCAATGGACTCCATGGTGTTTGAGGTTGCTGAATTGGATGGAGCAAAAATGATTTGTCACACTAACAGTAAAAGGAAAAGTTATTTGTTGGTTTTAAACGTTAGTAATTGCTACGATGTACCATAATTTATATGGAGCGCGTTCAGTTTTTATTGATGCCTGACTTTAGCTGTCACTCCATATTTTGATCTATCTTTTTTATAAGTTTGAGTTCATGTGACTTATTTTAGAATCTTGAGCTCACAAAATTTCTCTTATTTAGTCTCTGTACGGTGGAATTATGTTATTCTATAATCTCTGTTCGTTCAGTCAGTCGTTGTGAACTCTCTTCTAATCGATCACTTTATTGGCCGTGTTTAACAAGATATATTGAATTGAGTAAACAATAACATCAGTTAGTCAAATCAAAAAAATATTATATGGAGAGCGGAGACAATAAATAAAAAAATCTTGAGATTTTTTTATTGATAGTTTACGTGGATATTGTTGTAAGTCATCGCAACACACGGGCAACCGACTAGTATACTTTAATCTCATTTAATAATGCTGATGAATAGACTGTCTTTTATGATTAGAAGAGCTTGCAACAGATACGCATATCGGAAAAATTCATTGAAATTCGCTGAATCAACTTTGAAATTCAGCAAGAAAAAAAAAAGGGACAAGCTCAGATACGCGTATGTCTTCAAAGGTTGAGAAGAAAGCACCGGACCCACCAGTGCTACTGCTTTTCATCACAGCTTTCTACATGTTTATGCGTTCAGAGTAATCTTTATATAATCAGCTAGTCCTTGCTCTTTGGGCTGTTTGGTACTCGTATTGCTAGCGACTGTGGCGGAGGCGTAGACGCGTAGTGATACTGTGCCGCATGACCGCATGGGCTCGCACAGGAACCTCAGTTCTGTTTATACGCATATTGAGCCTTTTGTGGAGCGTTTCATGGGCCATGTTTTCGTGTGGTGGGCTAAATTTAAGCAACAAGTCCACAAAGCATCAGCTCAACCCGAGATGGCTACGAACCTGAGAGTTTTCGTTCACCTGAGTACCTGACCTGATGGTGGTAGCGGTAATTGCATCGTGCTAGGGATGATTGAGAATTGCGGAGGCTGGGCGCGGACCGACACATACGGTGATACGGGATCTGGTTTCCGCATCAAATTGAGGCGAGCGGCAGCACCAGCGAGTCATCCCAGGCCCCAGGGTTCATCTGCGGCGGCGGTGCGGCCCTGTCTCCCCATGTTTGCATGCCACCCTGCCCACAGGGACAAGCCGTGCTGGTCGATGAGATAGTCCATTCTCGCAACACAACTGTGACAAGGTCTCATCATCTAACTAAGAAACTCATAATACGAGAAATAGTTCACTTTGTCAACCAATAAAATAAATAATAATACAATAAATTTGTTGTATTCAAAATCTCCAAGTCAAGAACTATTGTTCTAAACACGATAGTTTCCTTAGAACTAATTAAGATAACCGATGCACTATCAACGAACTATTATGTATACCATCTTTTTATAAAAAAATGTTATATTTAAATACGTGATAATAAAACTTATGTATCTAAATGTTGTATGTAAATGTATAATAGTAAAGTGTTGGATAAATAGGCATTTTTAGTTTTAATTTAATCCAGAAAATCACAGTGATGTATGTAACGACATGTATGTGCATATATGCAGTGGCGGAGGAGCCATTATGGCTTAGTGTGGCATGAGCCATACCTTACTTTTAAAAACTCTCATATCTTCTACTATACCAACGAAACAAGACATGGTGTGGTGGATATGTTGCCTCTATTCTAGCAATAGGTCTTGAGTTCATTTCATAATTCTTACAGATTTTATTTTTTGAGCCATACCACATTTTTTCTTTGCCCTCCGCTACTGCATATATGTGTCACTACTCATATAAGCAGTAAACATCAATACAATATGCACAAATACAAAAAAACAGATTGTACCCTGCGGAGAGACCGATGTTCAAGGCATCAGTGGCTCTATTCACACGAGACATCTCGTGTGTATGTTCGATGTAGTGACGATTTCGGAGGCCTGCTCTCTCACACTCTATGCTTGCAGAAGGTGGGACGGGATGGATTGTACGCAACACGTCCGAGAATTGTATGTGTGTTCTCTCGTGGTACTGTTGTCGTAACCACAAGCAGTCTCCCCTCATCGTATATATACACGCGCAGAGAGAGGCCAACAGATAGTAACGGTCGCCATCAAAGCTATCGTTACAGCTAGCTAGAAACTGGCGCCACCAGCTCGTCTGTTACTAGCTGACAGCCTTTACAGCTCGTTTGTTACTAGCCATAACACAGGAAACGGCCAGTAACGTACGATAGTAATGGACGGTCATCACTATAGGCAAAATGCGCAACCGTTAGAAAGGAATATTCGGACAAAGGTCCGATGTACCACAGCTACGGCCCGGCCGGCTGGCGGCGCGCGCGTGACAGTCCTTCATCCTTTTCTCAACTTCTCAATAGATGCACCAATGGTCCACATATTTAAGTTGAGTGAATAGTCTCTTGAACTTCTGGTATGTTACTAAAGTATTAGTACAACATAGCATTAAAGTGAGCCTATAGCATTGACTATTATTGAATATTAATATGGGTCAAACCCACATTAATTCAACAGAAATTTTCATTGGCTATATGCGAATCTCTTATTCTTTAGGGTTCCTCTCTTATTTTTTAGGAGTGTGTTTGGTTTGAGGAATGAAGTGATCCATCTTCTTTTCACTCCTCACTTTTTTATTTGGTTCGTTGAATAGAATGGGTTGATCCACCTCATTCTTCATAAGCTAATAATTAGTATATACATGAGGAGTGGTTTAATTCCACCAAAATTGATGGAATAAACTTATGATACATTACCTCATAAAGTATAGGGTTCTCATGTCATGAGGGATGCTGCATGATCTTCCTCAAACTATCAGGCCTATCGGTAACATCCTTCATCGTTGGCCTATTCACACCACTCATCTCTAAACACTACTTCGCTAACTCTGCAATCTCAACGTTCGCACTATTCTTGATCTGTATAGTTAGTATTTTGTATCTGTGCAAGTATATATAGTAGCTTTAAATTTGATGTTAAGAGTGTAAAAGAAAAAAAATCAAAGATAGAGTGCACTGGATTTTTTTTATTATATCTGATGCCTTGTAAAGTTCTTCAAGCCACTTAAGGTTATTGTTCTTTTACCTACTAATTCTAGCTTATAAATGCTTCTTTAACACACAATATCTGACATACGGTGTTTAGCAATGATCCAGGAAGAAACCTAGTTATTCGTGGGTACATGCATTTTAAAGTATATATATGTCTTATTTCATCTTTTAAGGTCAACTTTAATAAAATTGTGAATTGATATTCAAAAAAATATTTGCGATGCAAGGCCTACCATGTGCCTAGGAGGCCCTCATAATACTCCAGCAGCACTAATTGGTGTTTTTTTGCTCTCGAAATGAAATTGCCTGTTCCTCATCCATCAGTCTGACTGATGGGAATGAAATGTTCTCGCTTCGTGTAGCAGACTGGTAGGTGACAAAAGGATGTATTAGAATCACCATTTTTTAAACAATCACCAAATGAAACCAGGCGAACGGGATGGACCTTGCAAGCACCGCGCGCGAGGGAGGTAGAAGGGTGACATGGCTGTCGGTGGCCGCTGGCAGAGGTCTTCCTTTCCGGTACGCCATTTGTCTCTTTCATCTTATCCTCCCCGAAAGTAGAGGAACAGAAGGGAGGGAGAGGAATTGGATGCTGTGATGCAAGGATTCCTAGTCGATGGAAGTCTTGGCAGCCGTGTGCAGCAGAGCAGGTGGCGCCATGGCGGGGAGCCGTCCACGCTCCGCATACGCGTACCGGCTTAATGCAGTCTGCTCGTCGAGCACACGCGCAGCAGACGTCCAGGGCTACCATACACCAGCTCGCAGTCTCGCTCGGTTGCGTAGGAGCACTAGGACAGGGCACACACCACCTCGCGCACGGCGCACAAGGCCATCCGCTTCCGACACAGGGATGAGGATCTGGTCCATCTGGAGTAGCTTGACCGCGAGGAGCACCAGGACGACGACGACGCGCGTCCCTATGATGACTGCGACTTGCTGCTAGCGAAGGTGAAGTCAACGACGGGGCGGACAGACGGGGTTGTGGTGGGAGGAAGGTAGAGAGAGGTGGAGTCGCGGGCTCGAGCGGCGATGGCGGCCATGGGCAGGGTGAAGCTAGGTGGCGGGGAGGTGAAGGAGAGCAGGAGACCATGGAGCGGTGGGAGAGAGATGCGGCAACCGATTCGTGGAAGTAGGGTCTAGAAGTGATGCGTTGCAGCCGTTGCTGCGAGACGTCGAAAGCCTGTTCGTCGTCGTTTGATGACGATCCAACAACCCTAATAAAAGTCATGACGTGGATGAATATTATGGGAGTTTTGCTCTCACCGAAAGTTATCTAGAGGGGTGAATAAGGTTATCTCTAACAACGTACTCTATAATCATCATCTATATCCGTCATTTACAGTCTCTCTAAAAGATTTTATTATCTATATCTCATTCTTCTCCAACAACGTCCTCTATACTCAAATACATATATTAGAGACATTTTTATTTTTATTTTTTACATACGTATTTGTCGGGGACCATAATTAGGGGTACCCTCAAGACGCCTAATTCTCAGCTGGTAACCCCCATCAGCATAAAGCTGCAGAGGCCTGATGGGTTTGATTAAGTCAGGGATCAGTCCATACGAGTGACTCGATCACGCCACGCCCGAGCCTAGCCTCGGGCGAGGGCAGCCGACCCTAAGATGACTCCGTCTCGCCTGAGGCCTCCTCTTTCACGGCAGACGCATCACCGGCTCGCCCAAGGCCCCGCCTTCGATAAGAAGTAACCCTGACTAAATCACCGCGCCAACCGACCAAGTCACCGGGGCGTTTAACGCAAAAGGTAAGACCGACGGGCGACCAGACTTCGCCAGAGGTGCCATAGGAGGCTCTGCCCGACCCAGGGCTCGAACTCGGGCTAAGGCCCCGGAAGACGGCGAACTCTGCTCCGCCCGACCCAGGGCTCGGACTCGGGCTAAGGCCCCGGAAGACGGCGAACTCCGCTCCGCCCGACCCAGGGCTCGGACTCGGGCTAAGGCCCCGGAAGACGGCGAACTCCGCTCCGCCCGACCCAGGGCTCGGACTCGGGCTAAGGCCCCGGAAGACGGCGAACTCCGCCTCGCCCGACCCAGGGCTCGGACTCCGCCTCGGCCTCTGCCGAACGACCTCCGCCTCGCCCGACCCAGGGGTTCGGGCTCGGCCTCTGTCATGCAGGACGGACTCGACCTCGACTTCGGAGGAGCCTCCACGACGCCCGACCTAGGACACAAGACCGCCACGTCAACAGGAAGCGTCATCATCACCCTGCCCTGAGCCGACTTGGGTCGCAGAGAACAAGACCGGCGTCCCATCTGGCCAGCTACGCCAGATAGGCAATGATGGCGCCCCGCTAGACCATGACGACGGCGGCTCACAGCTCCCTTACGAAGGCAGGAGGACGTCAGCAAGGGCCCAGCCACTCCGACAGCTGTCCCTCCGTCCGGCTCCGTTACTCCTCCAACAGCCACGACGCCACACCAACAGGGTGCCAAGATCTCTCCGGCTGCCACCTTGGCATGTACTTAGGGCGCTAGCTCTCCCTCGCTAGACACGTAGCACCTTGCTACACCCCCATTTTGTACACCTGGATCCTCTCCTTACGACTATAAAAGGAAGGACCAGGGCCTTCTTAGAGAAGGTTGGCCTCGCGGGGACGAAGGGCAGGGGCAGGCGCTCTCTCGGGGCCGCCCGCTCCCCTCACCTCGCGCGGACGCTTGTAACCCCCTACTGCAAGCGCACCCGACCTGGGCGCGGGACGAACACGAAGGCCGCGGGAATTCTCCGACTCCCTCACGACCCGGCTCCGGCCGCCTCGCTCTCTCTCGCTCTCTCTCTCCCCCCTTCGCGCTCGCCCACGCGCTCGACCCATCTGGGCTGGGGCACGCGGCACACTCACTCGTCGGCTCGGGGACCCCCCGGTCTCGGAACGCCGACAGTTGGCGCGCCAGGTAGGGGCCTGCTGCGTGTTGACGAGCAGTTTCCCGTCAAGCTCCAGATGGGCAGTCTCCAACGACCTCTTCAACCCGGGACGGTGCTCCGTTTCGGGAGTCTCGAGTTCATGTCCTTCGACGGCAACTACGACATGATACTCCTTCCACCGCCACGCGACAGCGACAATGGTGGCGGACAGCCCGCCCGCCGGCGGCGGAATCGACGACGCCTTTCACGCGTGGGGGAAGGACAACTTTCGAGCTCGCCCCATCCTCTCCCTCGCCATCGGAGGAGGAGGAGGCGGGGCAACCAGGGCCGAGCGGGAGGCTGCGCTCCGACGGCTGTCGAGCAAATCGACACCCCCAGCGCCCCAACGGAGGACACGCCAAGCGTCGCCCTCACGTTCGAGGCAAAGGCGGGCGCCATCCCCCCGCAACACGTCGACCCCGAGCAAGTGGACGACGCCAGCACGCTCACGGAGGGCCTGCAGGACGTCGCCCTCGTACCCAGGACGACGGCGCGATCAGCCCCCGACGTGACTTCATCGCTCCTCTTCGACAAAAAGGTACCGACTGCTATCCATCTTTCGTCATTTCGACTCGACCTCAGCCCGCCTGGCGACCTCGCTTTGGCGGGCGCTCACGTTGAGGCGAGTGCAACCTCTCTGGGGTTTCGTGTGCGGTCGCCTTGGGACCGATTGACGGGTGTCTCGACCTACGGACCCTCTGGGTCCGAGGAAGATGACGACCCTAGCATCTGCTGGGATTTCTCCGGATCTGGCAACCCCAGTGCCATGCGGGACTTCATGACCGCATGTGACTACTGCCTCTCCGACTGTTCCGACGGCAGCCGCAGCCTTGACGACGAGGACCGCGGCCCGAGCCGCGAATGTTTCCACATCGAGCTAGGGGATCCCTCCGGAGGCGGCTGTCTCGGCATGCCGGAGGATGGTGATCCCCCTAGGCCAGCGCCTCGCGCCGACATCCCGCGGGAGCTAGCTGTGGTCCCCGTTCCGGCGGGGGGTCACGACCCACAGCTCGAGCAAGTCCGCGGGGCGCAGGCCGGGCTCGATGAGGGAGCGGGAGCGCTCGAGGCAATCCGCCAGAACATCGGGCAGGTATGGGCGAGCCAGCCCCCGACCGGAGGAATACGTCACCTGCCCCAAGGTCTCCAGCACCGCATCACCAACGATGCCAGGGACAGACCGCCACCCGCATCCGGCGGAACCGGTCAGGACCTGGCCGCCGCAGCGATGCTCCTCCGCGCGATGCCGGAGTCATCAACCACCGAGGGTCGGCGAATCCAGGGAGAACTCAAGCATCTCCTGGAAGGCGCTGCGGCCCGGCAGGCCGAAAGCTCTGCCTCCCGAAGGCAGGGGTACCCCTCGGAACCTCGTGCCGCGACTTCCCGACTCACGCGGGAAGCCTCGGTCTACACCGGGCGCACGCGCAACACCGCGCCTGCGGCCCCGGGCCGCCTCGGCGACGAGCACCCTCATCGCGACCGTCGGGCACGCCTCGACGAAAGGGTGCGCCGAGGCTATCACCCCAGGCGTGGGGGACGCTACGACAGCGGGGAGGATCGGAGTCCCTCGCCCGAACCACCCGGTCCGCAGGTCTTTAGCCAAGCCATTCGGCGGGCGCCGTTTCCGCCCCGATTCCGACCCCCGACTACTATCACAAAGTACTCGGGGGAAACGAGACCGGAATTGTGGCTTGCGGACTACCGCCTGGCCTGTCAACTGGGTGGGACGGACGATGACAACCTCATCATCCGCAACCTCCCCCTGTTCCTCTCCGACACCGCTCGTGCCTGGTTGGAGCACCTGCCTCCGGGGCAGATTTCCAACTGGGAAGATCTGGTCCAGGCTTTCGCCGGCAACTTCCAGGGCACGTACGTGCGCCCCGGGAATTCCTGGGACCTCCGAAGCTGTCGGCAACTGCCGGGAGAGTCTCTCTGGGACTACATCCAGCGGTTCTCGAAGCAGCGCACCGAGCTGCCCAACGTCACCGACTCTGATGTCATCGGCGCGTTCCTCGCCGGCACCACCTGTCGTGACCTGGTGAGCAAGTTGGGTCGCAAGACCCCCACCAGGGCGAGCGAGCTGATGGACATCGCCACCAAGTTCGCCTCCGGCCAGGAGGCGGTAGAGGCCATCTTCCGAAAGGACAAGCAGCCCCAGGGCCGCCCGTCGGAAGATGCTCCCGAGGCGTCCACTCCGCGCGGCGCCAAGAAGAAAGGCAGGAGGAAGTCGCAAGCGAAACGCGACGTTCCCGATGCAGACCTTGTCGCCGCCGCCGAGCACAAGAACCCTCGGAAGCCCCCCGGAGGCGCCAACCTCTTCGACAAGGCTCTCAAGGAGACGTGCCCCTACCATCAGGGGCCCGTCAAGCACACCCTCGAGGAGTGCGTCATGCTTCGGCGCCACTTCCACAGGGCCGGGCCACCCGCAGAGGGTGGCAAGGCCCGCGACGACGACAAAAGGGAGGATCGCCAAGCAGGAGAGTTCCCAGAGGTCGCGACTGCTTCATGATCTACGGAGGGCATGCGGCGAATCCCTCGGCTCGGCATCGTAAGCAAGAGCGTCGGGAGGTCTGCTCGGTGAAGGTGGCGGCGCCAGTCTACCTAGACTGGTCCGACAAGCCCATCACCTTCGACCAGGACGACCACCCCGACCACGTGCCGAGCCCGGGGAAGTACCCGCTCGTCGTCGACCCCGTCATCGGCGACGTCAGGCTCACTAAGGTCTTGATGGATGGGGGCAGCTGCCTCAACATCATCTACGCTGAGACCCTCAGGCTCCTGCGCGTCGATCTGTCATCCGTCCGAGCAGGCGCTGCGCCCTTCCACGGGATCATCCCCGGGAAGCGCGTCCAGCCCCTCGGACAGCTCGACCTCCCTGTCTGCTTCGGAACACCCTCCAACTTCCGAAGGGAGACTTTGACGTTCGAGGTGGTCGGGTTCCGAGGAACCTACCACGCAGTGTTGGGAAGGCCATGCTACGCAAAGTTCATGGCCATCCCCAACTACACCTACCTGAAGCTCAAGATGCCGGGCCCCAACGGGGTCATCACCGTCGGCCCCACGTACAAACACGCATTCGAATGCGATGTGGAGTGCGTGGAGTACGCCGAGGCCCTCGCCGAGTCCGAGGCCCTCATTGCCGACCTGGAAAGCCTCTCCCGAGAGGTGCCGGACGTGAAGCGACATGCCGGCAACTTCGAGCCAGCAGAGACGGTCAAGGCCATCTCTCTCGACCCCAGTGGCGACACCTCCAAGCAGATTCGGATCGGATCTGGGCTCGACCCCAAATAGGAAGCAGTGCTCGTCGACTTTCTCCGCGCAAACGCCGACGTCTTTGCGTGGAGTCCCTCGGACATGCCCGACATACCGAGGGATGTCGCCGAGCACTCGCTGGATATTCGGGCCGGAGCCCGACCGGTCAGACAGCCTCTGCGCCGATTCGACGAGGAAAGGCGCAGGGTGATAGGCGAGGAGGTCCACAAGCTGATGGCAGCAGGGTTCATCAAAGAGGTATTCCATCCCGAATGGCTTGCCAACCCTGTGCTTGTGAGGAAAAAAGGGGGGAAATGGCGGATGTGTGTAGACTACACTGGTCTCAACAAAGCATGTCCGAAGGTCCCCTACCCTCTACCTCGCATCGATCAAATCGTGGACTCCACTGCAGGGTGCGAAACCCTGTCTTTCCTCGATGCCTACTCAGGGTATCATCAAATCAAGATGAAAGAGTCCGACCAGCTCGCGACTTCTTTCATCACGCCCTTCGGCATGTACTGTTATGTCACAATGCCGTTCGGTTTGAGGAACGCGGGTGCAACCTACCAGCGGTGCATGAACCATGTGTTCGGCGAACACATCGGTCGCACGGTCGAGGCCTACATCGATGACATCGTAGTCAAGACGAGGAAAGCCTCTGACCTTCTCTCCGACCTCGAACTGACATTCCGGTGTCTCAAGGCGAAGGGCGTCAAGCTCAATCCCGAGAAGTGCGTCTTCGGGGTGCCCCGGGGCATGCTTTTGGGATTCATCGTCTCCGAGCGGGGCATCAAAGCCAACCCGGAGAAGATCGCGGCCATCACAAACATGGGGCCCATCAAGGACTTAAAAGGCGTACAGAGGGTCATCTGCCTCGCGGCCTTGAGCCGTTTCATCTCGCGCCTCGGCGAAAGAGGCCTGCCCCTGTACCGCCTCTTAAGGAAGGCCGAGTGCTTCACTTGGACTCCCGAGGCCGAGGAAGCCCTCGGGAACCTGAAGGCGCTCCTCACCCAGGCGCCCATCTTGGTACCCCCAGCTGATGGAGAAGCCCTCCTGGTCTACGTCGCCGCAACCACTCAGGTGGTCAGCGCCGCGATCGTGGTCGAAAGGCAGGAAGAGGGGCATGCTTTGCCCATTCAGAGGCCAGTTTACTTTGTCAGCGAAGTGCTGTCCGAGACCAAGATCCGCTACCCACAAGTCCAGAAGCTGCTATATGCAGTGATCCTGACGAGGCGAAAGCTGCGACATTACTTCGAATCCCATCCGGTGACTGTGGTGTCATCCTTCCCCCTGGGGGAGATCATCCAGTGCCGAGAAGCCTCGGGGCGGATCGCGAAGTGGGCGGTGGAAATCATGGGCGAGGCAATCTCGTTCGCCCCTCGGAAGGCCATCAAGTCCCAGGTACTGGCGGATTTCGTAGCCGAATGGGTCGATGCCCAGTTGCCAACGGCTCCGATCCAACCAGAGCTCTGGACCATGTTTTTCGACGGGTCGCTGATGAAGACGGGAGCTGGCGCGGGCCTGCTCTTCGTCTCGCCCCTCAGGAAACACCTGCGCTACGTGCTCCGCCTCCATTTCCCGGCGTCCAACAATGTGGCTGAGTACGAGGCTCTGATCAACGAATTGCGAATCGCCATCGAGCTAGGGGTCCGACGCCTCGATGCACGCGGCGACTCGCAGCTCGTCATCGACCAAGTCATGAAGAACTCCCTCTGCCGCGACCCGAAGATGGAGGCCTACTGTGAGGAGGTTCGACGCCTGGAAGACAAGTTCTACGGGCTCGAGCTTAACCACATCGCCCGGCGCTACAACGAGACTGCGGACGAGCTGGCGAAGATAGCCTCGGGGCGAACGACGGTTCCCCCGGACGTCTTCTCCCGAGATCTGCACCAACCCTCCGTCAAGATAAGCGACGCGCCCGAGCCCGAGGCACCCTCGGCCTCGTCCGAGGTGACCTCGGCCCAGCCCGAGCCATCCTCGGCTCAACCCGAGGAACCCTCGGAGCCCGAGGGCGAAGCACTGCGCATCGAGGAGGAGCAGAACGGGGTCGTGCCAGATCAAGATTGGCAAACCCCGTACCTGCAATATCTCCACCAAGGAGAACTGCCCCTCGACCGAGCCAAGGCTCGGCGGGTAGCGCGACGCGCCAAATCGTTCGTCTTGCTGGGCGATGAGAAGGAGCTCTACCACCGTAGCCCCTCGGGCATCCTCCAGCGATGCATCTCCATCACCGAAGGTCAGGAACTCCTGCGGGAAATACACTCGGGGGCTTGCGGTCATCATGCAGCACCTCGAACCCTCGTCGGGAACGCTTTCCGCCAAGGCTTCTACTGGCCAACGGCAGTGGCTGACGCCACTAGAATTGTCCGCGCCTGCGAAGGGTGCCAATTCTATGCGAAGCAGACCCACCTGCCCGCTCAGGCTCTGCAGACGATACCCATCACCTGGCCCTTCGCTGTGTGGGGTCTGGACCTCGTCGGCCCCCTGCAGAAGGCGCCCGGGGGCTACACGCACCTGCTGGTCGCCGTCGACAAATTCTCCAAGTGGATCGAGGTCCGACCCCTGAACAGCATCAGGTCCGAGCAGGCGGTGGCGTTCTTCACCAACGTCATCCATCGCTTCGGGGTCCCGAACTCCATCATCACTGACAATGGCACCCAGTTCACCGGCAAAAAATTCTTGGATTTTTGCGAGGATCACAACATCCGGGTGGACTGGGCCGCCGTAGCTCATCCCATGTCGAATGGGCAAGTAGAGCGCGCCAACGGCATGATCTTACAAGGGCTCAAGCCTCGAATTTACAATGATCTCAACAAGTTCGGCAAGCGATGGATGAAGGAACTCCCCTCGGTGGTTTGGAGCCTGAGGACGACGCCAAGCCGAGCCACGGGTTTCACGCCGTTCTTCCTGGTCTACGGGGCCGAGGCCGTCCTGCCCACGGACCTGGAATACGGCTCCCCAAGGACGAGGGCCTACAACGAAGAAAGCAACCAAGCTAGCCGAGAAGACTCGCTGGACCAGCTGGATGAGTCTCGGGACAGGGCCTTACTACACTCGGCGCGGTATCAGCAGTCCCTGCGACGCTACCACGCCCGAGGGGTCCGACCCCGAGATCTCCAGGTGGGCGATCTGGTGCTTCGGCTGCAGCAGGAGGCCCGAGGGAGGCACAAGCTCACGCCCCCCTGGGAGGGGCCGTTCATCATCGCCAAAGTCCTGAAGCCCGGAACGTACAAGCTGGCCAACAGTCAGGGCGAGGTCTACGGCAACGCTTGGAACATCCAACAGCTACGTCGCTTCTACCCTTAAGATGTTTCCAAGTTATTCATATACCTCGCACCCACGCAAAGTTTAGTCAACAAGGAAGGGTCGGCCTCGCCTCGGCAAAGCCCGACCCTCCCTCGGGGGCTAAAAGGGGGGAAACCCCCTCTGCGTCAAAGTTTTCCTCGAAAAGAAAATCTCTTTTACCAGAACATCTTTCGTGCTTTTTGACTACTTCGAAAAGTGGGTCCTGGAAACGACGGGGTACACGTAAGCAGTCAAGGCTGACCGAGCCGAGGGACTCCTACGCCTCCGGGATACGGATACCTCACTCATCACCTTCTGCGATAAGTAACTCGCGCTCGGATAAGGTGAATCCGCGGATCGAACGAGTCTTTACGTACGGAAGCTCTTCTGTCGAAGCGATTCTTCGAGCCTTCTCGACCGAGTCGGTGACAGGGCCTCATGGACGGGTAAAAGTACGCGTAAGCGGCGAGGCCGACCGAGCTGAGGGACTCCCACGCCTCTGGGATACGGATACCTCACTCATCACCTTCCGCGAGAAGCAACTCTTGCTCGCACTAACATCCCTGCTACCGACAAAAAGTCCAGATACTCGAAACAAGAGGAAAAGAGGCGCAGCTTTATAACGCAGCAAGGGTGTGTGTTCTGGCCTCGACGGCCGCACAGGGCCCACGCTACAAGACGATTTGACCCTGCAGGCTCGGATCTTGACGCTGGAAGAGGGCGATGACACCCTCGGCGTCGACAGCACCTTCGGCAAGGCCCGACCTAGCCTCAGACGGCGACGCGGTCCGAGGGCCTCCGCTCCGAAGGACGACGTCATCACCACGCTCGAGCAATCTCTGCCAGGGACTTCTCCGAGAACCCGGCCCGAGCGGACGGCTCGGCCGGCCACCTCCGGGGCCTCGGCCGACCGCCTTCCGAGGGCGCCAGCTCGGTCCGAAGCCTCGGCTGATCAACTCCGACGTCGATCCTGCCAACGGACAACCTGGCTAGGCTCCGGCCAACCAGGTTTCATTTTCGAGCCGACTCTGCCTCTGCTCGTGCTGATATCGCTACCTCTGGCCTCGGCTCGTCGAAGAGCGGCCGAGGGGTTTCTTTAACTAAGCTAGAGGAGCCTCGGACAACAGGGCCGACCGAGCCGAGGGACTCCTATGCCTCCGGGATACGGATACCTCACTCGTCACCTTGACACGGGGCGACTCATGCTTGGTGAAGCGGTTCAGACAATCAGCAGACGAGTCTTAGTGCTCGGAAATGAGAAAAAAACACGGCTCCGCGCCGTAATTACATACATGTTCAGGCCCCGAAAGCCGAAATGAACAAAAAAACCCGGCACTCGAAGTGCCATTACAAACGGAACTCCGGTTCCGTCCCCGCGGGTACGGACAACCTCCCCGCCAGGGAAGCCCGTGGAGCAACAAGCTCTGGGCGAATCACCAGCAAACGCGGGACGCCCCTAAGCACCCCGGTAGATCCTCGCAGCCATCCTCGCCGCGAATGCGAGGAGGAAGACGGAATGTTGCATCCTAGCTGGGCAGCAACAGTTCTCCTTCCCCGGCATGACTGGAGGATGTCTCCGCCGTGGGGCTAAAAGGCGATTGCCACCACCAGAAGCTGGAAAATGAGGTGGCCCGCCGACCCGCGTAGGAGGTGGGGCCCCGGCTCGCCTCGCTCCCCGCCCCGGCGAGGATGACGAACACCCTCAACACTGAGGGCGGGGCCAGGACCGCAGCCCGGTTTGCCCCTCCCCATTCGGGAGCTGGAGGCCACCATCTTGGGTGATCACCAGCGGAGGGGAGCCGCTGGGCTGTGTGATGAAAATCCTTGAAGCCGAACGATGGCTGAAAGGTACCAACTCCCACGGAGTTGCGTTCCTCCAACGACGGAGCGAAAGGACGGCGGTTCCCCCCATCCGGGGGGCTCGGAAGATGGAGAGACACGATGCATAGGGGAGGAAGGAGACATGGTCACCTTACGAAGGGGGTCGCCCTCCTTTTAAAGGCAACTCCCCCTGCTTGCGCCCTCAACCGTCACGGGCTGAGTCTTCTCCAACACGCCTCCAAAGTCCTCCCCTGCGGCGCGGGGGCTGGGGCCCGCCTGTCATGCAGACCGGCTCCAAGCAGAAGAAGCCGAACCGCCGCGCACGACGCACGCAACCGCCCAGCGGTTACAAGTGACCCTCCACTTTTGCCCGGACCAGCGGGCGAAAGGGGCAGGCGGCCATGCAGGCGGCATGCAACCGCGCCAAGTGGACGCGCCTCTCCGACTCCTGACAGGCCAGTGCGACGGCTCAAGCCCACGCGTCGTGCAACTGGCGCGCCGGGTGCTGCATGCGAACCGCTGTGCCACTCGCTCCACCACCGCACCTCCTCGATTGCGGAACCGATACCGCGATTCGAGGCGACCCAGCCCGCGACCCAGCGGCGCCAGCCTGGCGCAGCGGTCAAACGCGGTCAAAAATGGGTCGGCAGTAATGACGGTGGCAGGCGCGCGAGAGCAGCGGTCACGCCATCTGCCAGGCTCACGTCCCGTCCGGAGGCAGCAAGAGAACCCCCTCTCTCTCACGGTGTGAAGACGACACGCCCGTGACCCGTTCTTCGAACGGCTCGCGCACGCACAACGGCAACCTCGCCAACTACTCGCCCCGGCGCATTAACTCCGCGGCTCGACGGACAGCGCTACTGGCAGGAGCGGCTGGCGTCGTTTTCGCCTTCGCCAAAACGGCCACACCGAAAAAGGTACGCCACGACGTTCAATTTCGTATCCTTTTTCCCTTTTCCTTCTTTCTCTATCTCTTGCAACAGGGACCGGGAAAGAGGGTACCCTCAAAGGGATCCTTCCCCGTGAAGGAACTAGGCTCCGAGCCTCCCTACTGATCAGGGGTTCGAAGGCTGGCCCCCCGAGGGGTTCAACAGCCGCCTCAGATCGCGTGGGCCCGACACCCACTACTGGTCAGGGGTTCGAAGGTCGGCCTCCCGAAAGGTTCCACGACCGCCTCAGGCTACTAGGGCTCCGCGCCCATTACTGATCAGGGGTTCGAAGGCTGGCCTGTCAAAGGGTTCACAGTCGCCTCAGACGCCGAGCAAGGGATGACCAGGGGTACGTTCGATACATAACCAAGGCTCGGGCTGCGCTCCCGAGGTACCCTAGGACATTTCTGAGACCAGCGGGAACGACTCTGTAACGGAATCCCATCGGAGGGAGGCAACGAGCCCTCGGACCCCGTCGCTAGGGGACCGGGTCCGGCAGATCACCCGCAGGTACTTTTGGGCGTGCCTCCGAGCCCCTAGCCGACCCCCAACGAACGGGGCACGGACGTCCACTCGGATTACCCGATTGCAGCTCACCGGAGACACCATGTTCGGTGCCCATCGAGGGTAACATGGCGCACTCCCCCCCTCCTCCTTGCGGAAAGGCGACGTAGGGGCGTATATAAAAAAGCCGAGTCTGTCCCTGATCGTCCTCTCGCTCCGTGCGGAGGCTCGGGGGCTGCTCTCGCAAACCCGGCTCCGGCCAAACCGTTGACAGCGTCAACATACCAGCCCGAGAACTTGGGCCCCGACAGTGCACCTGGGCTACGCCCTGCTCGCATGAGGGAACCGCCAGACCAGCCGAGGCATTACGCAAGGCATTAAGACCTCGAAGGAGTGAAACCACTCCTCCGAGGCCTCGGGGGCTACACCCGGTGGGTGCGCTCGCGCGCACCCACCGGAACAAAGTACCACCGAGAAAGGCTGGTCCCCTTGCAAAAAAGTGCGACGCAAGCCTCCAAGCGAGTGTTAACACTCTCTTCGAGGCTCGGGGGCTACTGTCGGGGACCATAATTAGGGGTACCCTCAAGACGCCTAATTCTCAGCTGGTAACCCCCATCAGCATAAAGCTGCAGAGGCCTGATGGGTTTGATTAAGTCAGGGATCAGTCCATACGAGTGACTCGATCACGCCACGCCCGAGCCTAGCCTCGGGCGAGGGCAGCCGACCCTAAGATGACTCCGTCTCGCCTGAGGCCTCCTCTTTCACGGCAGACGCATCACCGGCTCGCCCAAGGCCCCGCCTTCGATAAGAAGTAACCCTGACTAAATCACCGCGCCAACCGACCAAGTCACCGGGGCGTTTAACGCAAAAGGTAAGACCGACGGGCGACCAGACTTCGCCAGAGGTGCCATAGGAGGCTCTGCCCGACCCAGGGCTCGGACTCGGGCTAAGGCCCCGGAAGACGGCGAACTCTGCTCCGCCCGACCCAGGGCTCGGACTCGGGCTAAGGCCCCGGAAGACGGCGAACTCCGCTCCGCCCGACCCAGGGCTCGGACTCGGGCTAAGGCCCCGGAAGACGGCGAACTCCGCTCCGCCCGACCCAGGGCTCGGACTCGGGCTAAGGCCCCGGAAGACGGCGAACTCCGCTCCGCCCGACCCAGGGCTCGGACTCGGGCTAAGGCCCCGGAAGACGGCGAACTCCGCTCCGCCCGACCCAGGGCTCGGACTCGGGCTAAGGCCCCGGAAGACGACGAACTCCGCCTCGCCCGACCCAGGGCTCGGACTCCGCCTCGGCCTCTGCCGAACGACCTCCGCCTCGCCCGACCCAGGGGTTCGGGCTCGACCTCTGTCATGCAGGACGGACTCGACCTCGACTTCGGAGGAGCCTCCACGACGCCCGACCTAGGACACAAGACCACCACGTCAACAGGAAGCGTCATCATCACCCTGCCCTGAGCCGACTTGGGTCGCAGAGAACAAGACCGGCGTCCCATCTGGCCAGCTACGCCAGATAGGCAATGATGGCGCCCCGCTAGACCATGACGACGGCGGCTCACAGCTCCCTTACGAAGGCAGGAGGACGTCAGCAAGGGCCCAGCCACTCCGACAGCTGTCCCTCCGTCCGGCTCCGTTACTCCTCCAACAGCCACGACGCCACACCAACAGGGTGCCAAGATCTCTCCGGCTGCCACCTTGGCATGTACTTAGGGCGCTAGCTCTCCCTCGCTAGACACGTAGCACCTTGCTACACCCCCATTTTGTACACCTGGATCCTCTCCTTACGACTATAAAAGGAAGGACCAGGGCCTTCTTAGAGAAGGTTGGCCTCACGGGGACGAAGGGCAGGGGCAGGCGCTCTCTCGGGGCCGCCCGCTCCCCTCACCTCGCGCGGACGCTTGTAACCCCCTACTGCAAGCGCACCCGACCTGGGCGCAGGACGAACACGAAGGCCGCGGGAATTCTCCGACTCCCTCACGACCCGGCTCCGGCCGCCTCGCTCTCTCTCGCTCTCTCTCTCCCCCCTTCGCGCTCGCCCACGCGCTCGACCCATCTGGGCTGGGGCACGCGGCACACTCACTCGTCGGCTCGGGGACCCCCCGGTCTCGGAACGCCGACAGTATTTGTCATACTCTCAAATGTATTGTACATATTTTAGTTTTGCTAAACCGGTTATTTAAAGTATTCAAATGGATAAATGACCGTTTAGAGAAACTCTATATATAGAGAATACAGCAGCGTCCTTTAAATTTAGATGACCGTTTAGAGGACACTGCTGGAGAGCGTAGAGAACTGTTTGATCCTCTATATTTAGGGTAGAGGGTCCTTTAGGGGCTTTGCTATTGCTGGAGCCAGCCTAAGCAAGCAGAAATGTTTTCAACAAAAAATAGAAACAAACTGGATAAAATCGGTTCAACCGATGTCAAAACTGGTTCAACTGGTCTGCACGAGCTCAACTAAAGAATGAGATATAAAATTGAATTGATTTCAATCACCCAGTTAACTTTGCTAATGGGATATACTAGATGATATACAGGGCTCAAAGTAGTAGATCTAAGAAGGGCACTTCTCAAAATCCACACACTAAAAAGATATGAACATTTTTTCCACAGAATGGTGAGAGAACGAAGAACACCAACAAACACAATGAACAAGAACATAAGAGACACAAGATTTATACCGAAGTTCGGTCATACCATAAAGGTACGCTACTTCCTCGTTGAGGCGCCCACAAAGAGCCGAGTCTCTTTCAAGCCTAATCATCCCTTCGCCGACCACAAAGGCCAAGCCCACACACTATTTTTTGCTCACACGAGCGGGTAATACAAAATTCCTTGTGGTTCCATAAGATTTAGAGACTCACAAGCGACACCCAGTTGTCTAGAAGCTAGAAGCTCCAAGAGTAATGAATTCACAAAGAATTCGATGTAATACCAAAGCTCGAATCAAAAAGAGCAAGAAGGATTTAGAGATGGAGCATAAAAAACCTCAGCTCTCAATCTCACCCAAAGATTTCTCTACAAAAATTTAAAATGGGAGAGGCAAGAGATGTGTGAGAGAGAGTGGGGAGTGTTTCTCAGGTTATGAATGGAGTTTTGTGCGTGCTCTTGTGTGGAGGAGAGAGGTAGGAGTGAGTATATATAGGAGCCCCCAAAAGGTAGCTGACCATTTGACCTTTCTGCTCAAATACCGGTTGAGCCGATATTTAAACCTACTAAGCCCGTATCCAGTAGAGAAGAAACTGGTCCAGCACCAGCTGAGCAGCAAGGTGAATTGGGAGAGAAAACGGCTGAGCCGGGTCTGAAACTGGCTAACTGCCTGGCTGAGCAGGGAGCTGAGCAATGAGGAAAACCGACTGAGTCGGTATTCGGCAGAGAGGATCCCGGTCGACTTCCTAGCTGAGTAGCTAGGTGGACCAGGAAAATCCTGGCTGAGCTAGCCTGAATCCCGGCTAAACCAAAATTTTCCAGAGAGAAATTTTAGCCAAGATAAACTTAAAGAGATTGTACTACGTACTTCCATTGGGATTAATAAGGGTAAAATAGAAGTTTTGAACAAGGATTTGAGATTTAGTACCAACACCAACCTTCTTTTTAGATCCCTCTTGATAGTACGCATACTCAAGTTAAATAAAATATAGTTAAGTAAACTCGTTGAGTCATTGGTGTCTCATGTGTGATTTCTTCATGGTGTTGCTTCATAAGGATCATAAACATCTTTGTCTCAACTTTTGAAGCAAACACAAATCAAGCTTGTGTCTTGAACCATTTCACCATATATGAGTTCAATTCATGGCTTCAAGTCACTTTACTGATGCATCAATACAATATAACTCTTCATAGCTGATTAGTTCATCAACTGATTAGTGCAAGTACTCTCTTCTTCACCTTAGCCATGGTACCTCGGACCACAAGCCGACGCTTGGCCTTCACCTTCGCTTAGTCCCTCGAAGCCATTTCCTTGCTATTTTCAACCTATCAAGTCATTCTTGAGTCACATCATATTGAGCATCTATTGAGAGAATCATTTCTTCAATATTGTGAACCTTGCTTAAATATCATCTAGATATAAATACTAAGATCAATCAAGCTCTAGTTTGATTCTCATAGAAGCATACATGGACTAATAGTAATATGGTCAAGCCAATTCATGATTCCCCATATCTTATTCATTTTGGCTTTATCAATCCTCTTAATCACTTCAATCTCTATTATGATCATATTTATGCATAGTGATTTCTCAGGTCTTGTCCATATATTCAAACCAATATAGAGACCATATTATATCCATTTGTATTGTCTCCTTTGATGTCTGATTATCTGATATATGACCTTTTGTCTTTTGATCTTCGTGGAATATCCCATCTCCATTAATCGAATGGCCTTACTTATTAATGTTAATCCTTTGTACTTTTTCTATTATGAACAATCTGTGTATATGAGACATTTTCATATCAAACCATGTCTCTTGACTATTTTCAATCATGATTGCCTTTTCAACTTTCATGTTCAACACTTAGCAAACTGATTAGTCCTTTAAGTGTATTGTTATCAAAATCATCAAAACCCACTAGACGAGTCAGGTCCTGCATTTATAATATAGAGCTTACCACTATGGGCTAAATGGTAGGCTACAAGAATCCTTGTAGTCAATGGTTGACCCAATTTTTTTCAATTTAGTCATTCTTTCGAAAAAATTCACGTTTGGTCCCCTAGACGACTTAATGGATTTTTGGATCCTTTGTTCGGCGTCATATGCCATGGCGCTGAGGTAACATGGCTCGACACCATGACCTATGGCGCCAAAATCTCGACCACGCTGGACGTTAATGTAGACAACCTGTGGCGGCGAGGTCTACCACGTCAGCGTCCAGCGTGGCTTGTAGACGTCGGCGCGGTCGAGACCTCGTCGCCACATGTCACAGCGCTAAGCCATGTTACCTCGGCGCCATAGCATTTGGCGCTGAGCAAAGGGTCCAAAAAAGCTATTAAGTCGTTTAGGAGATCAAAGGTGAATCTTTTCGAAAAATGACTAAATTGCAAAAAAAATCGGGCAGTTGACTCTATTATTAAACTTGTTCTAAACCAGTCATTTAGGTATATAAACCATGTCTAGTTTCAAAATAGTTAAAAATAGTCTAGACATGTCCAATATACTCCTCTCTCCCATCTGCTCCCACAAACTCTAGCTCGTGGGGCGATGTGGCCAAGGGCGAGGAGGGTGACTGGTAGGGTTGGCAATAGGGAATTTCCTGTTGAGGAATAGCTTCTCATCTGCGTCCCTCAATGAAAATATTTTCTCACAGGAATCCCCACGAACACTTATGGAGGCGTTTCTTACTTGTTCCCGTTTCCCGCGAGGATAAATCCTCGACTAGATTCCTCGTCCCCTCTTAAATTATAATTAGGATGTATGTCCTTTATTATTAACGTAAAACATTCTCACATATACACATTATCAGATATAAGAAACCACTATATATACAACAAAAGAAACATATTTGTACAATGACTGATGGTCTCTTGACATAAAATTTATTAATTTTTATGATTTACGTTACACAAAAAACTTCGATGATCTCTTGACAAAGTCATTATTTATTTTTATAATTTACATTACACAAAAAACTTCATCACATGCAAGTTTAACAGGTACCCGATGAAAGAGAAATAGGGTCAAACCTTTTCATATATGATTTTGGTGGTTGAAATGCCCAACACAAATAATTGGACTAACTAGTTTGCTCTAGATTATATATTCTACAGGTGCCAAAGGTTCAACACAAACCAATAAAAAGATCAAAGTTAGGGTTTAAAAGAAAGGAGCAAAAGAAACCGAAGAGAACCCTGGTCTGGCGCACCAGACAGTGTCCGATGCACCAGGGGCCGTACAGACTGAACTCTTCACCTTCGGGTTTCTTAGGCGCCACTCCGCTATAATTCACCGGACTGTCCGGTGTGCCACCGGACTGTCCGATACGCCAAGCGGAGCAACGGCTACTGCGCCAACGGTCATCTACAAAAGTGAACAGTGCGCATGAACAGTGCGCGGATAGTTCGCGCAGAGTCAGAGCAGCGTCAGAAGGCGCACCGGACAGTGAACAGTGCTTGTCCGGCGCGGCACCGGACTGTCCGGTGCCCCAAGAAGTCAGAGCTCCAACAGTCGAAACCATCAGAACCCTAACGGTTGGGTGACGTGGCTGGCGCACCGGACTGTCCGGTGCGCCCATCGACAGCAGCCCTCCCCAACGGCTGTTTTGGTGGTTGGGGCTATAAATACCCCCCAACCACCTCTATTCAAGGCATCCAAGTTTCCAGCATATTGCATTCAATACAAGAGCTCCAGACTTCACTCCAAGACACAAACAAGAGATCAAATCCTCTCCAAAGTCCAAAACCACTCCAAACACTTAGTGACTTGTGAGAGAGAGATTTTCGTGTTTATTTGAGTTCTTATCGCTTGGATCGCTTTTCTTCTTCCTCCTTCTTGCTCTCAAGACACTTGTAAACAAAGCAAGAGACACCAAGTTGTGGTGATCCTTGTAGGGGTCTAAGTGACCCGGTTTGATTAAGGAGAAAAGCTCACTCGGTCTAGGTGACCGTTTGAGAGAGGGAAAGGGTTAAAAGAGACCCGGTCTTTGTGACCACCTCAACGGGGATTAGGTTTGCAAGAACCGAACCTCGGTAAAACAAATCACCGTGTCACTCTCTTCATTTGCTTGTGATTTGTTTTCACCCTCTCTTTTGGACTGGAATTTATTTGTAACGCTAACTCTGGCTTGTAGCTGTGCTTAAAGTTTGTAAATTTCAGTTTCTGCCAATTCACCCCCCTCTAGGCGACTTTTACCCGAGGAACATGGATGTGGAATATGTTTCCTGTCCCCATCCCGGTTATCCCTCGAGAGAGGATTTTCACCCGTTTATATCTTCGTGGGGGAAGAAACTTTCACATCCCCTAAGGACTGGTTTGGTGACAAGGGAATTGGAGGGGACCATGGAGGAGGAACCTCCTTTCTATTCAATTTGAATATCAAAGGGATTTCTCCTCCATGGATCCTCTCCAATTCCTTGTTCACCAAATCGGTCCTTATGAAAAAAATCCCTATGAGGAATCGAAAATTAGGTCTCCATTACCATCTCTAGTGACGGATAGCGGGGAAGATGTAGAGGCGCAAGAGCGCAACCATGGCCCGTGGGTAGCAGACTGGCAGTAGAAAGACGGGGGGGTGGCACTACAAAACTTTCTGCATTTATAGATCTCAAGTCCTTAATTCCTATATCAAAGAACTTTATGATTCAAAACTTCACATTCAGAAATTAGAAAATTTAAAACTATTGTACTAAGGCCCATTTGATTTGGGGTGACTAAACTTTAGTTATTTTTAGTCTCTAAAGAAGCAAACATGGTGACTAAAGTTGGGTGACTAAAAGGTGTTGAGAACTACGTTACCACGGATCACCAGATCCTCTCATTTCCCTCCCGTCAGCAGTAGAGACGCAAGAAGCTATAGAGGACATGTCTCCCTTCCCATAAGCACGACAGAGGAAACACACGAGACACAGGATATACGGTTGGGCCTTTGGCCTCTTTCTGATCTCTGTATTATGAGGGGGTGTACAGGTTCCTTATATAGAGATGTGAGACCTAGGGCTGGGCATTCGGTTTTTTTCTAAACTTCGGTTCGGTTTTTCGGTTTTAAAAAACTTCAGTTTTTCAAACATTAGAAACCGATCGGTTTTCTAGAAAATGAAAAATCGAGAAGTTCGGTTTCGGTTTTTTACTTCGTTTTTTTGGTAAAAACCGAATACCAAACTTATAATCAAGACAATACATACAGCAAGTTTACATGATAGATTACACATAATTTTAAAAAGTAAAAATTATATAGGTACAAATATTTAGATATACATCATACATCACATACAAATAAGTGAATAACAATTTAATTGTATCACACAATTAGTTCACATAATCGAATAGTCAAATTTGAGAATTGATAAAATTTGGTATTCGGTTTTTTTGGTTCGGTATACGGTGAAAACCGATTACGATACCGAAAACCGAACTTCTTAGATACAAAAACCGAAACTGAACTGAACTACCAAAAAACCAAAATTTCGGTTCGGTTCGGTTTTTGGTTTATGGTAAAAATGTGCCCACCCCTAGTGAGACCCCTCAGGGGCAAAGCAGGTAATTGCCCACATAACCCTAACTAGGGTTACTTAACACTCCCCCTTGGGCGAATACCGTGACCAACACATGCCTCGTTAAAACTCTGAAAACCCAGTGGGAAAAATATGGAGAAAGAGTGCATGGTGAGACAAATTGCATTTGCACTTTGTTGCCTCGTTAAAAACCTCATGTGAGAAACTTCAAGAAAACTCACTATGGGAAAAGAGTACAACAGCTGTCATCGAGACAGATTTTGATCCTCTAGGATATAGATTCTATCGAATCTTCTACAAGAGCTAACTTTAGAAATGTGCTCCCCCTGATCCTTGCAAAACTGTATCAATAAGGCAAAACATCTTCTTCTGGAAGTATATGTACATAAAGATTTAGCAAACGGATTGCATATCCTTGCAAGGACTATTTCAGGAACTTTACCTCTACTCACTTCTAGGATATACGAGATAAGTGCACGTATCAATATAAATAAGCCACTTTGACTGATGGTATTCGATCGACTGGATCTATATATTTGATAGAAAGTTCCATAAAGGTTCACATATTGATCATCAAGTTGACGCATCTAGGGCATACTGATATGGCATTCAGTATCTCGCAATTGTGATCAATATTAAGCATTCGCTCCCTGAAAGAGAATTAGGCTTACACCTATTTCCTATAATAACTTTGGTGGTTGAATTGCCCAACACAAATAACTGGACTAACTAGTTTGCTCTAGTGTACAAGTTATACAGGTGCCAAAGGTTCACACTTAGCCAATAAAAAGACCAAGTATTGGGTTCAACAAAAGAGCAAAGAGACAACCGAAGGCACCTCTGGTCTGGCGCACCGGACTGTCCGGTGCACCACCGGACATGTCTGGTGCACCAGAGGACTCCAACTCAAACTCGTTACCTTCGGGAAATTCCAGAGGCGACTCCGCTATAATTCACCGGACTGTCCGGTGTACACCGGACAGTGTCCGGTGCTCCAAGGAAGAGCGGCCTCAGGAACTCGCCAGCTTCGGGAAACTGCAACGACTGCTCCGCTATAATTCACCGGACTGTCCGGTGTAACTGCGGGGCAACGGCTACTTCGCGCCAACGGTCACCTGCAACAACAATTAATGCGCGCCAGAGCGCGCAGAAGTCAGGCACGCGCGTAGTGGCGCACCGGACACTCTACAGTACATGTCCGGTGCGCCACCGGACATCCAGGCGGGCCTAGAAGTCAGCGCTCCAACGGTCGGAACCCTAACGGCCTGGTGACGTGGCTGTCGCACCGGACATATCCGGTGTGCACCGGACTGTCCGGTGCGCCATTCGACAGACAGCCTCACCAAACGGCTAGTTTGGTGGTTGGGGCTATAAATACCCCGAACCACCCCACATTCAAGACATCCAAGTTTTCCCACTTCAACTACTTACAAGAGCTCTAGCATTCAATTCTAGACACACCAAAGTGATCAAATCCTCTCCAAACTCCACACAACGCCCTAGTGATTAGTGAGAGAGATTTGCTTAAGTTCTTTCGAGCTCTTGCGCTTGGATTGCTTTCTTTCTTCTTTGATTCTTTATTGCGATCATACTCACTTGTAATTGGGGCAAGAGACACCAATCTTGTGGTGGTCCTTGTGGGAACTTTGTGTTCCAAGCATTTGAGAAGAGAAAGCTCACTCGATCCGAGGGATCGTTTGAGAGAGGGAAAGGGTTGAAAGAGACCCGGTCTTGGTGACCACCTCAACGGGGAGTAGGTTTGCAAGAACCGAACCTCGGTAAAACAAATCCTCGTATCACACTCCTTATTCGCTTGTGATTTGTTTTGCACCCTCTCGCGGACTCCATTATATTTCTAACGCTAACCCGGCTTGTAGTTGTGATTATTTTTGAGAATTTCAGTTTCGCCCTATTCACCCCCCCCCTCTAGGCGACTTTCAATTGGTATCAGAGCCCGGTGCTTCATTAGAGCCTAACCGCTCGAAGTGATGTCGGGAGATCACACCAAGAGGGAGATGGAGACCGGCGACAAGCCCACTACGAGTCACGGGAGCACTTCATCGGAAGAGTCCCGCACCAAGAGGAAGGAGAAGAAGAAGGACTCCTCCAAACGGAAGGAGAAAAGATCTTCTTCTTCACACCACAAAGAAAAGAAGGAAAAATCCTCTTCCCACAAGCCGCATCGGAGTGGGGACAAGAAAAAGAGGATGAGGAAGGTGGTCTACTATGAGACCGATTCTTCGTCGACATCCACCTCCGGCTCCGACGCGGCGTCCGTCACTTCTAAGCGCCAAGAGCGTAAGAAGTATAGTAAGATCCCCTTACGCTACCCTCGCATTCCTAAACATACACCTTTGCTTTCCGTCCCATTAGGCAAACCACCAACGTTTGATGGTGAAGACTATGCTAGGTGGAGTGATTTAATGCGATTTCATCTAACCTCACTCCACAAAAGTATATGGGATGTTGTTGAGTTTGGTGTATAGGTACCATCCGTAGGGGATGAAGATTATGATACGGACGAAGTGGCCCAAATCGAGCACTTCAACTCCCAAGCCACAACCATACTCCTCGCCTCTCTAAGTAAAGAGGAATATAACAAAGTGCAAGGGTTGAAGAGTGCGAAGGAGATTTGGGACCTACTCAAGACCGCGCACGAGGGTGATGAACTCACCAAGATCACCAAGCGGGAAACAATCGAGGGGGAGCTCGGTCGCTTCCGTCTTCGCCAAGGGGAGGAGCCACAAGATATGTACAACTGGCTCAAAACCTTGGTGAACCAAGTGCGCAACCTCGGGAGCAAGAAATGGGACGGCCACGAGGTGGTTAAGGTTATTCTAAGATCTCTCATTTTCCTTAACCCCACTCAAGTTCAATTAATTCGTGGTAATCCTAGATACACACTAATGACTCCCGAGGAAGTAATCGGGAATTTTGTGAGCTTTGAATGTATGATTAAAGGCTCAAAGAAGATCAACGAGCTTGATGAACCCTCCACGTCTGAAGCACAACTGGTGGCATTTAAGGCGAGGGAGGAGAAGAAGGAGGAGTCTACACCGAGTAGACAACCAATTGACGCCTCCAAGCTCGACAATGAGGAGATGGCTTTAATCATCAAAAGCTTTCGCCAAATCCTCAAGCAACGGAAGGGGAAGGATTACAAATCCCGTTCCAAGAAGGTTTGCTACAAGTGTGGTAAGCCCGGTCACTTTATTGCTAAATGTCCATTATCAAGTGACAGTGACAGGGATAACGACAAGAAGGGCAAGAGGAGAGAAAAGAAGAGGTACCACAAGAAGAAGGGCGGCGATGCCCACGTATGCCGCGAGTGGAACTCCGACAAAAGCTCCACCGACTCCTCCTCCGATGACGAGGACGCCACCAACATCGCTGTCACCAAAGGACTCCTCTTCCCCAACATCGGCCACAAGTGCCTCATGGCAAAGGACGGCAAAAAGAAGAAGGTTAAATCTAAATCCTCCACTAAATATGAGTCTTCTAGTGATGAAAATGCTAGTGATGAGGAGGATAATTTGCGTACCCTTTTTGCCAACCTTAACATGGAACAAAAGGAAAAATTAAATGAATTAATTAGTGCTATTCATGAAAAGGATGACCTTTTGGATTCCCAAGAGGACTTTCTAATTAAGGAAAACAAGAAACATGTTAAGGTTAAAAATGCTTATGCTCTAGAAATAGAAAAATGTCAAAAACTATCTAGTGAGCTAAGCGCTTGCCATGACACTATTGCCAACCTTAGAAATGAAAATGCTAAATTAATTGCTAAGGTTGATTCTCATGTGTGTAATGTTTCAACTTCCAATCCTAGAGATGATAATGTTGATTTACTTGCTAGGATTGATGAGTTAAATATTTCTCTTGCTAGCCTTAGAGATGAGAATGAGAAATTGTTTGCTAAGGCTAAAGAATTAGATGTTTGCAATGTTACAATTTCCAATCTTAGAGATAACAATGATATTTTGCGTGCTAAGATTGTTGAACTTAATTCTTGCAAACCCTCTACATCTACTATTGAGCATGTGTCTATTTGTGCTAGATGTAGAGATATTGATATCGATGCTATTCATGATCACATGGCTTTAATTAAACAACAAAATGATCATATAGCATTATTAGATGCTAAAATTGCCGAGCATAACTTAGAAAATGAAAAGTTTAAATTTGCTAGAAGTATGCTCTATAATGGGAGACGCCCTGGCATTAAGGATGGCATTGGTTTCCAAAAGGGAGACAATGTCAAACTTAGTGCCCCTCCTAAAAATTTGTCTAACTTTGTTAAGGGCAAGGCTCCCATGCCTCAGGATAACGAGGGTTACATTTTGTACCCTGCCGGTTATCCCGAGAGCAAAATTAGGAGAATTCATTCTAGGAAGTCTCACTCTGGCCCTAACCATGCTTTTATGTATAAGGGTGAGACATCTAGCTCTAGACAACCAACCCGTGCTAAGTTGCCTAGAAAGAAAACTCCTAGTGCATCAAATGATCATAGCATTTCATTTAAGACTTTTGATGCATCTTATGTTTTGACTAACAAATCCGGCAAGGTAGTTGCCAAGTTTGTTGGGGGCAAACACAAGGGCTCCAAGACTTGTGTTTGGGTACCCAAAGTTCTTGTTTCTAATGCCAAAGGACCTAAAACCATTTGGGTACCTAAAGTCAAGAACTAAACTTGTTTTGTAGGTTTATGCATCCGGGGGCTCAAGTTGGATCATCGACAGCGGGTGCACAAACCACATGACAGGGGAGAAGAAGATGTTCTCCTCCTACGAGAAAAACCAAGATCCCCAACGAGCTATCACATTCGGGGATGGAAACCAAGGTTTGGTCAAAGGTTTGGGTAAAATAGCTATATCCCCTGACCATTCCATTTCCAATGTTTTTCTTGTAGATTCTTTAGATTACAATTTGCTTTCCGTATCCCAATTATGTCAAATGGGCTACAACTGTCTATTTACTGATGTAGGTGTTACTGTCTTTAGAAGAAGTGATGATTCAATAGCATTTAAGGGAGTGTTAGAGGGTCAGCTATACTTGGTAGATTTTGATAGAGCTGAACTCGACACTTGCTTAATTGCTAAGACTAACATGGGTTGGCTCTGGCACCGCCGACTAGCACATGTTGGAATGAAGAATCTTTATAAGCTTCTAAAGGGAGAGCACATTTTAGGACTAACAAATGTTCATTTTGAGAAAGACAGGATTTGTAGCGCATGCCAAGCCGGAAAGCAAGTTGGCACCCATCATCCACACAAGAACATCATGACAAGTGACAGGCCACTGGAGCTCCTTCACATGGATTTATTCGGCCCGATCGCTTACATAAGCATCGGCGGGAGTAAGTACTGTCTAGTTATTGTGGATGATTATTCTCGTTTCACTTGGGTGTTCTTTTTGCAGGAAAAATCCCATACCCAAGAGACCTTAAAGGGATTCTTGAGACGGGCTCAAAATGAGTTCGGATTAAGGATCAAGAAAATTAGAAGCGACAACGGGACGGAGTTCAAGAACTCACAAATAGAAGGCTTCCTTGAGGAGGAGGGCATCAAGCATGAGTCTCTTCTCCTTACACCCCACAACAAAATGGTGTAGTGGAGAGGAAGAATCGAACTCTATTGGACATGGCAAGAACCATGCTTGATGAGTACAAGACTCCGGATCGGTTTTGGGCCGAGGTGGTCAACACCGCCTGCTACGCCATCAACCGGTTATATCTACACCGAATCCTCAAAAAGACATCCTATGAACTCCTAATTGGTAAAAAGCCAAATATTTCATATTTTAGAGTTTTTGGTAGCAAATGCTTTATTCTTGTTAAGAGAGGTAGAAAATCTAAATTTGCTCCTAAAACTGTAGAAGGCTTTTTACTAGGATATGACTCAAACACAAGGGCATATAGAGTCTTTAACAAGTCCTCAGGACTTGTTGAAGTTTCTTGTGACGTTGTGTTTGATGAAACTAACGGCTCTCAAGTAGAGCAAGTTGATCTTGATGAGATAGGTGAAGAACAGGCTCCGTGCATCGCGCTAAGGAACATGTCCATTGGGGATGTGTGTCCTAAGGAATCCGAAGAGCCTCCACATGCAAAGATCAACCATCCTCCTCCACGCAAGCATCTCCACCAACCCAAAATGAGGACGAGGCTCAAGTTGATAAAAAGGAAGACCAAAATGAGGAGCCACCTCAAGATGATGACAATGATCAAGGGGGAGATGCAAATGATGAAGACGAGGATGAAGAACCAAGGCCGCCACACCCAAGAGTCCACCAAGCAATCCAACGAGATCACTCCGTCGACACCATCCTCGGCGACATTCATAAGGGGGTAACCACTCGATCTCGTGTTGCACATTTTTGTGAGCATTACTATTTTGTTTCCTCTATTGAGCCACACAGGGTAGAGGAAGCACTACAAGATTCGGATTGGGTGATGGCGATGCAAGAGGAGCTCAACAACTTCACTAGGAATGAGGTATGGCATTTAGTTCCACGTCCTAATCAAAATGTTGTAGGAACCAAGTGGGTCTTCCGCAACAAGCAAGACGAGCATGGTGTGGTGACAAGGAACAAAGCTCGACTCATGGCCAAGGGGTATTCACAAGTCGAAGGTTTGGATTTTGGTGAAACCTATGCACCCGTAGCTAGGCTTGAGTCAATTCGCATATTATTAGCCTATGCTACTTACCATGGCTTCAAGCTTTACCAAATGGACGTGAAGAGTGCCTTCCTCAATGGACCAATCAAGGAAGAAGTCTACATTGAGCAACCTCCCGGCTTTGAAGACAGTGAGTACCCTAACCATGTTTATAGGCTCTCTAAGGCGCTTTATGGGCTCAAGCAAGCCCCAAGAGCATGGTATGAATGCCTTAGAGATTTCCTTATTGCTAATGGCTTCAAAGTCGGCAAGGCCGATCCTACTTTATTCACTAAAACTCTTGACAATGATTTGTTTGTATGCCAAATTTATGTTGATGATATTTGAAAGGTAATTAGGCTTACACCTAGTTCCTAAATAATTTTGGTGGTTGAATTGCCCAACACAAATATTGGACTAACTAGTTTGCTCTAGTGTATAAGTTATACAGGTGCAAAAGGTTCACACTTAGCCAATAAAAAGACCAAGTATTGGGTTCAACAAAGGAGCAAGGGACAACCGAAGGCACCTCTGGTCTGGCGCACCGTACTGTCCGGTGTGCCACCGGACATGTCCGGTGCACCAGAGGACTCCAACTCCAAACTGCTCACCTTCGGGAATTTCCAGAGGCCACTCCGCTATAATTCACCGGACTGTCCGGTGTACACCGGACATGTCCGGTGCTCCAAGGAAGAGCGGCCTCCGGAACTCGCCAGCCTCGGGAATTCTCTTCGGCAACTCCGCTATAATTCATCGGACTGTCCGGTGTACACCGGACTGTCCGGTGCAACAGCGGGGTAACGGCTACTTCGGCGCCAACGGCTACCTGCGACGCATTAAATGCGCGCGCTGCGCGCGCAGAGGGCAGGCACGCCCATGCTGGCACACCGGACAATCTACAGTGGATGTCCGGTGCGCCACCGGACATCAAGGCGGGCCCAGAAGTCAGAACTCCAACGGTCGGAACCCAACGGCTTTGGTGACGTGGCTGTCGCACCGGACATGTCCGGTGTGCACCGGACTATCCGGTGCGCCATCGAACAGACAACCCCACCAAACAGCTAGTTTGGTGGTTGGGGCTATAAATACCCCCAACCACCCACCATTCATGGCATCCAAGTTTTCCACTTCCCAACTACTTACAAGAGCTCTAGCATTCAATTCTAGACACACCAAAGAGATCAAATCCTCTCCAAATTCCACACAACGCCCTAGTGATTAAAGAGAGTGATTTGCTTGTGTTCTTTCGAGCTCTTGCGCTTGGATTGCTTTCTTCTTTCTTGATTCTTTCTTGCGATCAAAACTCACTTGTAATTGAGGCAAGAGACACCAATCTTGTGGTGATCCTTGTGGGAACTTTGTGTTCCAAGTGATTGAGAAGAGAAAGCTCACTCGGTCCGAGGGACCGTTTGAGAGAGGGTAAGGGTTGAAAGAGACCTGGCCTTTGTGGCCTCCTCAACGGGGAGTAGGTTTGAGAGAACCGAACCTCGATAAAACAAATCCACGTGTCTCACTTCATTATTCGCTTGCGATTTGTTTTGCACCCTCTCTCGTGGACTCTATTATATTTCTAACGCTAACCCGGCTTGTAGTTGTGATTATTTTTGAGAATTTCAGTTTCGCCCTATTCACCCCCCCTCTAGGTGACTTTCAATTGGTATCAGAGCCCGGTGCTTCATTAGAGCCTAACCGCTCGAAGTGATGTCGGGAGATCACACCAAGAGGAAGATGGAGATCGGCGACAAGCCCACTACAAGCCAAGGGAGCACTTCATCGGAAGAGTCCCGCACCAAGAGGAAGGAGAAGAAGAAGGACTCCTCCAAACGGAAGGAGAAAAGATCTTCTTCCTCACACCACAAAGAGAAGAAGGAAAAATCTTCTTCCCACAAGTCGCATCGGAAAGGCGACAAGCACAAGAGGATGCGGAAGGTGGTCTACTACGAGACCGACACTTCATCAACATCAACCTCCGACTCCGATGCGTCGTCCGTAACTTCTAGGCGCCAAGAGCGCAAGAAGTTTAGTAAGATTCCCTTACACTATCCTCGTACACCTAGACATACTCCATTACTTTCCGTTCCATTAGGCAAACCGTCAACTTTTGATGGCGAAGATTATGCTAGGTGGAGTGATTTAATGAAATTTCATCTAACCTCACTCCACAAAAGTATATGGAATGTTGTTGAGTTTGGAGCACAGGTACCATCCATAGGGGATGAGGATTATGATACGGACGAAGTGGCCCAAATCGAGCACTTCAACTCCCAAGCTACAACCATACTCCTCGCCTCTCTAAGCAAGGAGGAATACAACAAGGTGCAAGGGTTGAAGAATGCAAAGGAGATTTGGGACCTACTCAAGACCGCGCACGAGGGTGATGAACTCACCAAGATCACCAAGCGGGAAACGATTGAGGGGGAGCTCGGTCGCTTCCGTCTTCGCCAAGGGGAGGAGCCACAAGATATGTACAACCGGCTCAAAACCTTGGTGAACCAAGTGCGCAACCTCAGGAGCAAAAAGTGGGACGACCACGAGGTGGTTAAGGTTATTCTAAGATCTCTCATTTTCCTTAACCCCACTCAAGTTCAATTAATTCGTGGTAATCCTAGATACACACTAATGACCCCCAAGTAAGTAATCGGGAATTTTGTGAGCTTTGAATGTATGATTAAAGGATCAAAGAAGATCAACGAGCTTGACGAACCCTCCACGTCCGAAGCACAACCAGTGGCATTTAAGGCGACGGAGGAGAAGAAAGAGGAGTCTACACCAAGTAGACAACCAATTGATGCCTCCAAGCTCGACAATGAGGAGATGGCTTTAATCATCAAAAGCTTTCGCCAAATCCTCAAGCAACGGAGGGGGAAGAACTACAAACCCCGCTCCAAGAAAGTGTGCTACAAATGTGGTAAGCCCGGTCATTTCATTGCAAAATGTCCTATATCTAGTGACAGTGACAGGGGCGATGACAAGAAGGGAAAGAGGAGAGAAAAGAAGAAATACTACAAGAAGAAGGGCGGCGATGCCCATGTTTGCCGGGAGTGGGACTCCGACTAGAGCTCCACCGAGTCCTCTTCCGACGAGGACGCCGCCAACATCGCCGTCACCAAGGGACTCCTCTTCCCCAACGTCGGCCACAAGTGCCTCATGGCAAAGGACGGCAAAAGGAAGAAGGTTAAATCTAAATCCTCCACTAAATATGAGTCCTCTAGTGATGATAATGCTAGTGATGAGGAAAATAATTTGCGTACCCTTTTTGCCAACCTTAACATGGAACAAAAGGAAAAATTGAATGAGCTAATTAGTGCCATCCATGAAAAGGATGATCTCTTGGACTCCCAAGAGGACTTCCTAATCAAGGAAAATAAAAAAACATGTTAAGGTTAAGAATGCTTATGCTCTAGAGGTAGAAAAATGTGACAAATTATCTAGTGAGCTAAGCACATGTCATGACACTATTGCCAACCTTAGAAATGAAAATGCCAAATTAATTACTAAGGTTGATTCTCATGTTTGTGCTGTTTCAATTCCCAACCTTAGAAATGATAATAATGATTTGCTTGCTAAGATTAAGGAATTGGATGATTCTCTTGCTAGTCTTAGAATTGAAAATGAAAAATTAATTGCTAAGACTAAAGATTTTGATGTTTGCAATGCTACTATTTCTAACCTTAGAAGTGAAAATGATATATTACATGCTAAGGTTGTAGAATTTAAATCTTGCAAACCCTCTACATCTACTATTGAGCATGTGTCTATCTGTGATAGATGTAGGGATGTTGATATCAATGCTATTCATGATCACATGGTATTAATTAAGCAACAAAATGATCATATAGCAAAATTAGATGCTAAAATTGCCGAGCATAACTTAGAAAATGAAAAATTTAAATTTGCTAGAAGTATGCTCTATAATGGGAGACGCCCTGGCATCAAGGATGGCATTGGCTTCCAAAGGGGAGACAATGTCAAACTTAATGCCCCTCCTAAAAATTTGTCTAATTTTGTTAAAGGCAAGGCTCCCATGCCTCAGGATAACGAGGGTTACATTTTGTACCCTGCCGGTTATCCCGAGAGCAAAATTAGGAGAACTCATTCTAGGAAGTCTCACTCTGGCCCTAACCATGCTTTTATGTATAAGGGTGAGACATCTAGCTCTAGGCAACCAACCCGTGCCAAGTTGCCTAAGAAGAAAACTCCTATTGCATCAAATGATCATAGTATTTCATTTAAAACTTTTGATGCATCATATGTGCTTACTAACAAATCCGGCAAGGTAGTTGCCAAGTTTGTTGGGGGCAAACACAAGGGCTCTAAGACTTGTGTTTGGGTACCCAAAGTTCTTGTTTCTAATGCCAAAGGACCCAAAACCGTTTGGGTACCTAAAGTCAAGAACTAAAATTGTTTTGTAGGTTTATGCATCCGGGGGTTCAAGTTGGATACTCGACAGCGGGTGCACAAACCACATGACAGAGGAGAAGAAGATGTTCTCCTCATATGAGAAAAACCAAGATCCCCAACGAGCTATCACATTCGGGGATGGAAATCAAGGTTTGGTCAAAGGATTGGGTAAAATTGCTATATCACCTGATCATACGATTTCCAATGTTTTTCTTGTAGATTCTTTAGATTACAATTTGCTTTCTGTATCCCAATTATGTCAAATGGGCTACAACTGTCTATTTACTGATGTAGGTGTCACTGTCTTTAGAAGAAGTGATAATTCAATAGCATTTAAGGGAGTGTTAGAGGGTCAGCTATACTTGGTAGATTTTGATAGAGCTAAACTCGACACTTGCTTAATAGCTAAGACTAACTTGGGTTGGCTCTGGCACCGCCGACTGGCCCATGTTGGAATGAAGAATCTTCATAAGCTTCTAAAGGGAGAACACATTTTAGGACTAACCAATGTTCATTTTGAGAAAGACAGGATTTGTAGCGCATGCCAAGCCGGGAAGCAAGTTGGCACTCATCATCCACACAAGAATATCATGACTAGTGACAGGCCACTGGAGCTCCTACACATGGACCTATTCGGCCCAATAGCTTACATAAGCATCGGCGGGAGTAAGTACTGTCTAGTTATTGTGGATGATTATTCTCGCTTCACTTGGGTGTTCTTTTTGCAGGAAAAATCTCATACCCAAGAGACCTTAAAGGGATTCTTGAGACGGGCTCAAAATGAGTTCGGCTTAAGGATCAAGAAAATTAGAAGCGACAACGGGACGGAGTTCAAGAACTCTCAAATTGAAGGCTTCCTTGAGGAGGAGGGCATCAAGCATGAGTTCTCTTCTCCCTACACTCCACAACAAAATGGTGTAGTGGAGAGGAAGAATCGAACTCTATTGGACATGGCAAGAACCATGCTTGATGAGTACAAGACTCCGGATCGGTTTTGGGCCGAGGCGGTCAATACCGCATGCTACGCCATCAACCGGTTATATCTACACCGAATCCTCAAGAAGACATCCTATGAACTCCTAACCGGTAAAAAGCCAAATATTTCATATTTTAGAGTTTTTGGTAGCAAATGTTTTATTCTTGTCAAAAGAGGTAGAAAATCTAAATTTGCTCCTAAAACTGTAGAAGGCTTTTTACTAGGATATGACTCAAACACAAGGGCATATAGAGTCTTTAACAAGTCCTCAAGACTTGTTGAAGTTTCTTGTGACGTTGTGTTTGATGAGACTAACGGCTCTCAAGTAGAGCAAGTTGATCTTGATGAGATAGGTAAAGAACAGGCTCCATGCATAGCGCTAAGGAACATGTCCATTGGGGATGTGTGTCCTAAGGAATCCGTAGAGCCTCCACATGTACAAGATCAACCTTCCTCCTCCACGCAAGCTTCTCCACCAACCCAAAATGAGGACGAGGCTCAAGTTGATGAAGGAGAAGATCAAAGAGATGAGCCCCCTCAAGATGATGGCAACGATCGAGGGGGAGATGCAAATGATCAAGACAAGGAGGATGAAGAACCAAGGCCGCCACACCCAAGAGTCCACCAAGCAATACAACGAGATCACCCCGTCGACACCATCCTCGGCGACATTCATAAGGGGGTAACCACTCGATCTCGTGTTGCACATTTTTGTGAGCATTACTCTTTTGTTTCCTCTATTGAGCCACACAGGGTAGAGGAAGCACTTCAAGATTCGGATTGGGTGATGGCGATGCAAGAGGAGCTCAACAACTTCACTAGGAATGAGGTATGGCATTTAGTTCCACGTCCTAATCAAAATGTTGTAGGAACCAAGTGGGTCTTCTGCAACAAGCAAGACGAGCATGGTGTGGTGACAAGGAACAAAGCTCGACTCGTGGCCAAGGGGTATTCACAAGTCGAAGGTTTGGATTTTGGTGAAACCTATGCACCCGTAGCTAGGCTTGAGTCCATTCGCATATTATTAGCCTATGCTACTTACCATGGCTTCAAGCTTTACCAAATGGACGTGAAGAGTGCCTTCCTCAACGGACCAATCAAGGAGGAGGTCTATGTTGAGCAACCTCCCGGCTTTGAAGATAGTGAGTACCCTAACCATGTCTATAGGCTCTCTAAGGCGCTTTATGGGCTCAAGCAAGCCCCAAGAGCATGGTATGAATGCCTTAGAGATTTCCTTATTGCTAATGGCTTCAAAGTCGGCAAGGCCGATCCTACTCTATTCACTAAAACTCTTGCAAATGATTTGTTTGTATGCCAAATTTATGTTGATGATATTATATTTGGGTCTACTAACGAATCTACTTGTGAAGAATTTAGTAGGATCATGACAAAGAAATTCGAGATGTCTATGATGGGGGAGTTGAAGTATTTTCTAGGATTCCAAGTCAAGCAACTCCAAGAGGGCACCTTCACTAGCCAAACGAAGTATACTCAAGACATTCTAAGCAAGTTTGGAATGAAGGATGCCAAGCCCATCAAGACACCCATGGGAACAAATGGGCATCTCGACCTCGACACGGGAGGTAAGTCCGTGGATCAAAAGGTATACCGGTCGATGATTGGTTCATTACTCTATTTATGTGCATCTCGACCGGACATTATGCTTTCAGTTTGCATGTGTGCAAGATTCCAATCCGACCCTAAGGAATCCCACCTTACGGCCGTAAAACGAATCTTGAGATATTTGGCTTACACACCTAAGTTTGGGCTTTGGTACCCTCGGGGATCCACATTTGATTTGATTGGTTATTCGGATGCCGATTGGGCGGGGTGTAAGATTAATAGGAAGAACACATCGGGGACTTGCCAGTTCTTGGGAAGATCCTTGGTGTCTTGGGCTTCAAAGAAGCAAAATTCGGTTGCTCTTTCCACCGCCGAAGCCGAGTATATTGCCGCAGGCCATTGTTGCGCGCAATTGCTTTGGATGAGGCAAACTCTGCGGGACTACGGTTACAAACTAACCAAAGTTCCTCTTCTATGTGATAATGAGAGTGCAATCCGCATGGCGGATAATCCCGTTGAGCATAACCGCACTAAACACATAGCCATTCGGTATCATTTTCTTCGGGATCACCAACAAAAGGGGGATATCGAAATTTCATACATTAACACTAAAGATCAATTAGTCGATATCTTTACCAAGCCTCTTGATGAACAAACTTTTACCAAACTTAGGCATGAGCTCAATATTATTGATTCTAGGAATTTCTTTTGCTAAACTTGCACACATAGCTCATAACTACACCTTTGATCATGTCTCCTTGATATATGCTATGACTAATGTGTTTTCAAGTGTATGTCAAATCAAATCATAGGTATATTGAAAGGGAATTGGAGTCTTCGGCGAAGACAAAGGCTTCCACTCCACTCTACTACTCATCCTTCGCCGTCACTCCGAGCATCTCTCCAACTTTGGTATAATCTTCACTCATTTATTTTATGACCAAAGGAGGAGAAAGTACTTCATTGGGCTCTAATGATTCCGTTTTTGGCGATTCATGCCAAAGGGGGAGAAAATATGAGCCCAAAGCAAAAGGACCGCACCACCACCTAATTTTAAAAATTTGGAGATTTTCAATTGGTCAATTTCAAATTAGTATCTTATTATGTTCTAAAGGGGGAGGAAGTAGTATTTCAAAAATGATATATCAAAACCCTCTTGAACACTAAGAGGAGGATCTCATTTAGGGGGAGTTTTGTTTAGTCAAAGGAAAAGCATTTGAAACAAGGGGAGAAAATTCTTAAACTTGAAAATGCTTTGCAAAAATCTTATTCATCTATCTTTGACTATGTTGCAAAAGGACTTTGAAAAGGATTTACAAAAAGAATTTGCAAAAACAAAACATGTGGTGCAAGCGTGGTCCAAAATGTTAAAGAAACAATCCATGCACATCTAGTAAGTAACATTTATTGGCTCAATTCCAAGCAACCTTTGCATTTACATTATGCAAACTAGTTCAAATTATGCACTTTTATATTTGCTTTGGTTTGTGTTGGCATCAATCACCAAAAAGGGGGAGATTGAAAGGGAATTAGGCTTACACCTAGTTCCTAAATAATTTTGGTGGTTGAATTGCCCAACACAAATATTGGACTAACTAGTTTGCTCTAGTGTATAAGTTATACAGGTGCAAAAGGTTCACACTTAGCCAATAAAAAGACCAAGTATTGGGTTCAACAAAGGAGCAAGGGACAACCGAAGGCACCTCTGGTCTGGCGCACCGGACTGTCCGGTGTGCCACCGGACATGTCCGGTGCACCAGAGGACTCAAACTCCAAACTGCTCACCTTCGGGAATTTCCAGAGGCCACTCCGCTATAATTCACCGGACTGTCCGGTGTACACCGGACATGTCTGGTGCTCCAAGGAAGAGCGGCCTCCGGAACTCGCCAGCCTCGGGAATTCTCTTCGGCAACTCCGCTATAATTCACCGGACTGTCCGGTGCAACAGCGGGGTAACGGCTACTTCGGCGCCAACGGCTACCTGCGACGCATTAAATGCGCGTGCTGCGCGCGCAGAGGGCAGGCACGCCCATGCTGGCGCACCGGACAATCTACAGTGCATGTCTGGTGCGCCACCGGACATCAAGGCGGGCCCAGAAGTCAGAACTCCAACGGTCGGAACCCAACGGCTTTGGTGACGTGGCTGTCGCACCGGACATGTCCGGTGTGCACCGGACTGTCCGGTGCGCCATCGAACAGACAGCCCCACCAAACGGCTAGTTTGGTGGTTGGGGCTATAAATACCCCCAACCACCCACCATTCATGGCATCCAAGTTTTCCACTTCCCAACTACTTACAAGAGCTCTAGCATTCAATTCTAGACACACCAAAGAGATCAAATCCTCTCCAAATTCCACACAACGCCCTAGTGATTAAAGAGAGTGATTTGCTTGTGTTCTTTCGAGCTCTTGCGCTTGGATTGCTTTCTTCTTTCTTGATTCTTTCTTGCGATCAAAACTCACTTGTAATTGAGGCAAGAGACACCAATCTTGTGGTGATCCTTGTGGGAACTTTGTGTTCCAAGTGATTGAGAAGAGAAAGCTCACTCGGTCCGAGGGACCGTTTGAGAGAGGGTAAGGGTTGAAAGAGACCCGGCCTTTGTGGCCTCCTCAACGGGGAGTAGGTTTGAGAGAACCGAACCTCGGTAAAACAAATCCACGTGTCTCACTTCATTATTCGCTTGCGATTTGTTTTGCACCCTCTCTCGTGGACTCTATTATATTTCTAACGCTAACCCGGCTTGTAGTTGTGATTATTTTTGAGAATTTCAGTTTCGCCCTATTCACCCCCCCCCCCATCTAGGCGACTTTCAATATTATATTTGGGTCTACTAACGAATCTACATGTGAAGAATTTAGTAGGATCATGACACAAAAATTCGAGATGTCTATGATGGGGGAGTTAAAGTATTTTCTAGGATTCCAAGTCAAGCAACTCCAAGAAGGCACCTTCATTAGCCAAACAAAGTATACTCAAGACATTCTAACCAAGTTTGGAATGAAGGATGCCAAGCCCATCAAGACACCCATGGGAACCAATGGGCATCTCGACCTCGACACGGGAGGTAAGTCCGTGGATCAAAAGGTATACTGGTTGATGATTGATTCATTGCTTTATTTATGTGCATCTCGACCGGACATTATGCTTTCAGTTTGCATGTGTGCAAGATTCCAAGCCGACCCTAAGGAATCACACCTTACGGCCGTAAAACGAATCTTGAGATATTTGGCTTATACTCCTAAGTTTGGGCTTTGGTACCCTCGGGGATCCACATTTGATTTGATTGGTTATTCGGATGCCGATTGGGCAGGGTGTAAGATTAATAGAAAGAGCACATCGGGGACTTGCCAGTTCTTGGGAAGATCCTTGGTGTCTTGGGCTTCAAAGAAGCAAAATTCGGTCGCTCTTTCTACCGCCGAAGCCGAGTATATTGCCGCAGGCCATTGTTGCGCGCAATTGCTTTGGATGAGGCAAATCCTGCGGGACTATGGTTACAAATTAACCAAAGTTCCTCTTCTATGTGATAATGAGAGTGCAATCCGCATGGCGGATAATCCCGTTGAGCATAGCCGCACTAAACACATAGCCATTCGGTATCATTTTCTTAGGGATCACCAACAAAAGGGGGATATCGAGATTTCATATATTAATACTAAAGATCAATTAGCCGATATCTTTACCAAGCCACTAGATGAACAAACTTTTACCAAACTTAGGCATGAGCTCAATATTCTTGATTCTAGAAATTTCTTTTGCTAATTTGCACACATAGCTCTTAAGTATACCTTTGATCATTTCCCTTTTATATATGCCATGACTCATGTGTTTTCAAGTGCATTTCAAACCAAGTCATAGGTATATTGAAAGGAAATTGGAGTCTTCGGCGAAGACAAAGGCTTCCACTCCACTCTACTACTTTTCCTTCGTCGTCGCTCCGCTTCACTCTCCGTCTTTGGTATAATCTTCACTCATATGTTTTATTTACCAAAGGGGAGATAGTAGTTAGAAAAGGGCCTATATTTCATTCCAAGTATCCGTTTTTGGCGATTCATGCCAAAGGGGGAGAAAGTATTGGCCCAAAGCAAAAGGACCGCACCACCACCCTAATTTTAAAATTAATGATTTTCAATTGGTAAATTTCAAATTGGTATCTCTTTGTGTTTTAAAGGGGGAGAAAGTAGTACTTTCAAAATTGGTATCTTAAAACCCTCTTGAACACTAAGAGGAGAATTTATTTGAGGGGGAGTTTTGTTTAGTCAAAAGGAAAAGCATTTGAAACAAAGAGAGAAAATTTCTTGAAAATGCTTCTCAAAATCCTATTTATTTACCTTTGACTATTTGCAAAAGACTTTGAAAAGAATTTACAAAAAGAATTTGCAAAAACAAAACATGTGGTGCAAGCGTGGTCCAAAATGTTAAAAATAAAGAAACAATCCATGCATATCTAGTAAGTAACACTTATTGGCTCAATTCTAAGTAACCTTTGCACTTACATTATGCAAACTAGTTCAATTATGTACTTCTATATTTGCTTTGGTTTGTGTTGGCATCAATCACCAAAAAGGGGGAGATTGAAAGGGAATTAGGCTTACACCTATTTCCTATAATAATTTTGGTGGTTGAATTGCCCAACACAAATAATTGGACTAACTAGTTTGCTCTAGTGTACAAGTTATACAGGTGCCAAAGGTTCACACTTAGCCAATAAAAAGACCAAGTATTGGGTTCAACAAAAGAGCAAAGGGACAACCGAAGGCACCTCTGGTCTGGCGCACCGGACTGTCCGGTGCACCACCGGACATGTCCGGTGCACCAGAGGACTCCAACTCAAACTCGTTACCTTTGGGAAATTCCAGAGGCGACTCCGCTATAATTCACCGGACTGTCCGGTGTACACCAGACAGTGTCCGGTGCTCCAAGGAAGAGCGGCCTCAGGAACTCGCCAGCTTCGGGAAACTGCAACGGCTGCTCCGCTATAATTCACCGGACATGTCCGGTGTACACCGGACTGCCCGGTGTAACTGCGGGGCAACGGCTACTTCACGCCAACGGTCACCTGCAATAGCAATTAATGCGCGCCAGAGCGCGCAGAAGTCAGGCACGCGCGTAGTGGCGCACCGGACACTCTACAGTACATGTCCGGTGCGCCACCGGACATCCAGGCGGGCCCAGAAGTTAGAGCTCCAACGGTTGGAACCCTAACGGCCTGGTGACGTGGCTGTCGCACCGGACATGTCCGGTGTGCACCGGACTGTCCGGTGCGCCATTCGACAGACAGCCTCACCAAACAGCTAGTTTGGTGGTTGGGGCTATAAATACCCCCAACCACCCCACATTCAAGACATCCAAGTTTTCCCACTTCAACTACTTACAAGAGCTCTAGCATTCAATTCTAGACACACCAAAGTGATCAAATCCTCTCCAAACTCCACACAACGCCCTAGTGATTAGTGAGAGAGATTTGCTTGTGTTCTTTCGAGCTCTTGCGCTTGGATTGCTTTCTTTCTTCTTTGATTCTTTATTGCGATCATACTCACTTGTAATTGGGGCAAGAGACACCAATCTTGTGGTGGTCCTTGTGGGAACTTTGTGTTCCAAGCATTTGAGAAGAGAAAGCTCACTCGATCCGAGGGATCGTTTGAGAGAGGGAAAGGGTTGAAAGAGACCCGGTCTTGGTGACCACCTCAACGGGGAGTAGGTTTGCAAGAACCGAACCTCGGTAAAACAAATCCTCGTGTCACACTCCTTATTCGCTTGTGATTTGTTTTGCACCCTCTCGCGGACTCCATTATATTTCTAACGCTAACCCGGCTTGTAGTTGTGATTATTTTTGAGAATTTCAGTTTCGCCCTATTCACCCCCCTCTAGGCGACTTTCACTCCCCCTAACGATGATATCTGTCAAAGTCTTTATCCCTTATAACTCAAGCATATTCTTCAAGATATATGTCTCGTTGTTCATCTGGAATAACGAGAATGGATGAGATTGGGGTGCTATAATTTTATATCTTACACCACAATTTATACATATTTGTGCAAAGCAAATAACATGTCCTTCAATAGGACTTAGGGGTAATATAGTTGCAATAGTACATATTCTCAATATGACACATCGCTCCAGGCGTTCATCCATTGCAACATCTATGATGATGTAACAAAAGTCCATCAAAGATCGTAATCCATCAGGGATTTTTCATCGATCAGATACATCGTTATAGTCTGTCATTCTGGCATAATGGAGATATTTTGCCAGTAACACCTAAACCTTATAGGTTTCTGCCATCGGGGCTTTAGAGGATACCGTAATTCCACATCTAGTGGAAAATACCATGAGTAAAACTCGTGGAATGCACATGTGCTTATTCGGTGAATTTCAAATCCTTTGGTACCTCATCTTATACCTTTTCGGGTCTGTATGGGTCTTTATCCCTTTATACGGATTATCAAACTTTAATGTTTAACACAGACTTTATTTCTTCTGGAGAGGTTCCATCAAGGAACTATAATCTCATCTAGGAGATATTCTCTCTATATAGGAGAGTGCTCATTCGTCAGGAATGTATTATTCGGTACGAGATTTATATGTTGCATATAATTCAAAGATATGAGTCCTCCTAGGATCTCATGACGGATCTTTAGAATCCTATTAACTGCATATTATAATTCATGCCATTTGACAGATATATTACATAGCAGAACTATGTTTATTCAACACATATGTGGGATGGATCTATCACAAGACCACTTGAACCATTGCATTCACCACACATTATTTCAGTAGTGCCCATAAATGCCTGAACTTCAAGCTCGTGACTTTCATTTTGCGATTATTGGTTCAGCCTCGATTGCATTTATCAATGACCCGATAAGAGAGCTTCAAGCACTCATGCTTAGGACTTTGTTTTGGATCCATTTGCAATCTAGAGAGGCAAGATAGGTGTCGACATATTTGTCTCCCACATTTAATAATGATCTCCGTCATTTCCCAAAACGAAAGATTCATTGTTCCGTATTCCTAACACAATGATATTGTGCGCATTGGTAGGAATTTCATCATCAAGATGAACCTCTTCGTGAGGCAAATCACCATCAGGGTGAATTAATCGGAGGAGAGTTATCACAGACCACGTGAATCTATAATCAGAACATATGCTTTGACTAAGGCTGATGGATCATATTCGCAGGCGTCCCCGAGAATAGGCCTGGGCGTTCGGTCTTAACCGAGTATTCGGTTCGGTTCTTTCGGTTTTTTAAAATTTTGGTTTTCACAAACTAGGAACCAAACTATTGTATACAGAAGTGAGAACCGACGGTTCGGTTATCTACACTTTCGGTTCGGTTTTCGGGCATGACCAAGCAGACCAAGAGTGTACCTGGGCGCCGCTAGCCAACCTGACTAGGTGAGTTCAGGCATCAGCAGCAAGCAGCATGTCGGCTGCACTTTCAGGTTTCAGCACTGACACAAGCAATAATACAAATTTAAATAGAACATTTCACAATACATAAGTGTATGATTCACAATTAGACATAGACCGACGAGCTAACAACATAGTCTTCACAGAGTTAACAAGGACATAAGTCTTCGGTAAGACATAGTAGGCTGCACAGCAGCAAATTCTCTGAAGTTTAAAGCACAATAACAGTAGTCAGCACATCCTGTTCATCGGCAAGACTCCGTTGCGATTGTGAGCTGGGACCTTTCAGATTTTAAGCGCTACACAAACACGCAACTAGGACTCCAGGAAGTGGGGCGCGTGGCCGTGGGGCATGCCGGCAAAGGCAACCAACAAGGCGATGAACAGCACTATAGTAGGCACTCAGGCAGAGGCAGCAACGCATTAGACAGTATTCATTAAAGACTCGAAGTTTCACAAGAAGATTGATCGCTTTGGGAAGAAAACTCTAGTACCAGATAGATAGCAGTCATCGAAGTTTGACAAGAAGCGTCGTGAGCTGCCGGCTTCGGATGCAGCCAATGACAGTGAGCTGGCGAGGAGGCGAGGGCCGAGGGAGAGTCCTCCGGGCACTAACGTGACGAAGCTAAGTGACGAAGCGCCGCCGCCACTCCTTGGGGCTGGAGACTGGAGGTGGAGAAGCTAGGGTCGGCGGAGACAGATACGGGGTGGACGGATATGGGCTGGGCTGATTGCCTGATTCAGTGCATTATTGTGTCGTTCGTTTTGATCGGGTACCTGACTAATGTAACCGAATAACCGAATAATATATCGGTTTCTACCAACTAGGACCCGAACATGAACCCGAGAACTGGTATTTCGGTCTGATTGGTCTCGGGTTCGGTCTGATCGGGTTCGGTTTTCGGTCTCGGGTATTTTTGCCCAGTCCTACTCGAGAATAGATCAAATACCGATAAGTCAAATGTGGATATGATATTAATCCCGGGTATATCCACATCTACATCAGGTAGAAGCATTCAGACCAATATGGTTACTCCTCAACGATTTCTGGCAAACTCCATATACATAGGAGTACACACCAAACGACAGGTGTAGTTTTACTTTTGTGCGTTTAATAGAATATTGAGGCATTACATTATATGGGCATTCCTCCCCCTAATGCCGAGATGTTCTAAAAGCATGCATATAAAAATCCCCAACCACAATCATCCAGTTGTGGCCAATGTATGCTATTGTGGTGATTTATTTGGGAAATCTTACGCACATTATAGATTGGGGTTTTATGCAGTGAGCTTTGGACTTAAATTAATGTAGTGGCATGAATACTACATATTTTTCCTTCAACATGAAGGGTTAGTCTCAACATCCAGCAAGACACGGAACAACAAGTTGCTTCGTGGTTACAATTCTACAAACTTATTGTTATTATTACCAAATGCACAGTCAATCATTAAGATTTAAATTAACATGCACAACACTATTTTATCCATAAGGCTTTTTCAGGGGCTCATGAATACCATTCGTCGTTTGGAGCCATTAGTTGACTTCAGATCAACAAGTAAAATGACCATCAGGGTCTAAACGCTCACAAAGACATTCACTGGTTACATTGTGCTTTGAGGCACATAGGAAAATGTGTGTTTATATTGGTAGTAAAGTGCACGACATCAGGCCAATGCTGCCAAGCAAAGATTTTTATATGCAGAGATGTATAGTCCAGCTCGTTTTTATCACTGCCCATGGTTTACCTAATTACTCGTACCACTCTAAAATTGGGTATCGATTAATGCAACATTTTTAGGTATAATAATTTTGAGAGAGAACTTATAACAATAGTCAATTATTTATGGTGTTGCCAGCAGGGCAAATATTTCTCCTCATATTATATACCAACTTGTTCTATAAAGCATTATTTCGATCTCTTCATTGTTCAGCAAAAAGAGAAGCTTTCGAATAGAACAGACAAGGCCAAGAATTCATTTTTATCTGGGAAAATCATCATATAACTAGATTTTCATGAAACAAATGATGATAACTGCTTGGCAAGAACGAAACAAGACCGGTATCCGCCTAGGATCCGTCTTCAACAACAGATAGTACTGCTCTCATACGAAGAAATCATCAGGGTAGAGAGAATACAACAGGTCTCTACAAGATCTTCATATTTCTATCACAAATTATCATCACTAGTAGTCTAGTGGTCAAGACATATGACTCTTCTGGCTACGAGGACCAAGGACATGTTAATGTCTAATTTAGCTTCAAGCTCTGTTGTGATGTGGGATTTTATAGTTATTTGTCTACTCTTCTCACTTCTGGTAGATCGGAGGTAGATAATGGTAAGCATGCCAAAGGGTGGAATTCAGTGTAGTTCGGTTACATAAACCTCAGGTATGTGTCCATTTAGGACCGACCTTTACCATTTAGCTTACAGTATATACCAAACTTGTCAAAGGACTATCCCGAGTCAATTCAGTGACTATAAGTATTTACAATTCCGAGAGATGTATGCGACACAAGCATAGAGGTCCTAGATGGAACGAGTAAAGTGGTTCGACGGGAACACACTATGGTTTTCACACCAACATAGTGAAAATTTTCTCAGAATAACCTCTCGGTATACTCGCAACTTCGTGTTGCTAGCAGTTACATGTTCTTTTATCTCATAATTTGCTTCATGTCATCCAGCGACAAAGAGAGCTATGTGCTAACATCTGGTTGAGCAATGTATGACTGAGATTTCTGATCTTAAATCATTTGGTAAGGTCTTTTTGCTTACTAATATAATCCCAATTTGTGATATCTTCTATGCCAAAAAAGGCTTTTATGCATTATATTATATATCTTCGGGTTACTTCGGGTAAAACTTTATGCATGAGGAGAGAGCAGAGAATTAACTTATCCATGTTCTGTTGTATTTCAATTTAATTTCCCAGATTATTCAAGCACTATAGAGCTTGATATAGTTGTTATGGCCACTTGGCAATATAAATAAATATATGATGCCACACAATACAAGCAAATAAAATATAGAGCTAAACAAAATTGTTTACGAAGGTTACGCATAATGTGACTTTAGGGCTTGAACGACCACCACAATCCACGTGAGTACAAGCTCTATCGTATCTGGCGTCAACGCGTATGTGGCCATCTGGGCTACGACAACGCAACAAGCCTCCATAACAAGCAGAACAAGCGCATTTGTGGCTCGGTAATTGGGGTACGCGATAAGTCCACACAACGTGCGCAACAGACGCAATTGTGGCTCGATGATAACGACAGACGAATAGTGCCTACAGGGCATGCGAAAAATACGTGACTTGGTGATGCCGGTCCAACTCAACAGGAGTGGTCCGATTAAGCGAGAGTACAACATAGCAATCACATGATGCAGCCAAGTTCTTACGACACAAATAATGTGTCGTGTTGCCAGGGCGCAGCCCATGCTTAACCAATGTCATAGCTCAGCCAATTAAAAATGTAGTCTGATCGACGTGTGTGAATACCCACTATATTATTTAATCGCTCGACGTGAGCCCAAAAGTTCAACACAACACAAATATTTAGAGCGATTTGAGTATACACAATATAACCTTCACATGCATTTTAATAATTTTCTGCTAATTATTTACTACGGGAAATAATTATTAATGTAGAAAAAATAAACATCATAATTAATACATGAACATAACACATCAGGTGTAAAAGACATTTCTCCATATTTAGGAATGCATTTTCTACTAATTATTTACTAAGGGAAATAATTAATTAAAGTAGAAACTGCAAAAATGGTTTATTCTATTTATTATTTGCTACAGGAAATAAATAGAATAAACAACACAGGCAATGTACATAAATTAAAAAATGTACAAAAATTTATTGATTCAACGTGTATTTATGAAAAAAACAGTAACTTTTTTCTTGTTCATAAATGTACGGCCAGACATCTTTGATCGGCTTTAGAAATTGGCTAACTGCCTTGACCGAATCAACAGCCGCTTCTTTCTTTTTTCTTCATGTGTGGTCACAATAGACATGCATGGCTGCATGCAAGCGAAACTGCCGCTGCTCACTACCATGGCTGCCCTGCCGATGCAGTACTGGGTGTTCCTTTCTTCATGCAGAAAGACCAAGAGGCATTGCAAATTCCTATACGCAGGTGCATGCATTGTAGATGGTTGTGCATGCATGTGACTGCGACATCAAGGCAAAGCGGGCCCCTTCCTTTATTCACGGCACGAAGTGGGTTAGGAGCATATGTGTGGTCATTTCCTTTTTTATATGATTTGACCGCATAGGAAGCTCTCGCTCAGGCCCACAAAAAAGGAACAGTGCCGATCTGTTGCCTTTGCTAGGGATTTTTTTCAACCGCCTTGACTAGGTACAAGAGTGCATGTAAGGTACTGGTTCAACTGCACTCTCGATTGCCTGAAAAAATGGATATGTGACCGTGTCTCTAGACCACTTGCCACACACTGTGTGGCTTCTGACGTGGGCTAGCTGCCGCGATAGCGAGCGCTTCCGGTGTGGGTGCATCACCACGACGGTGATAGCTATTTCATCGCAGGATCGTAGCGCATGCAATAGATCATTAACAGTAAACATACCGCTCGATTACGTAGAGAGAGAATCGAAGCCTGTCGCGTAGGACAGTTCGGCTAGGCCGGAGGACCTGCCGGCTTAACGGAGAGTTGATGCAGATCTGATCCCGCATCAACGTCGAGGTAGAGCGTGCTGATAACGTGTTGAGAACTACGTTACCACGGATTACCAGATCCGCTCGCTTCCCTCCCGTCAGCAGTAGAGACACAAGAAGCTGTAGAGAACCCGTCTCCCTTCCCATAAGCACGATTTAGGAAATACACGAAACACAGGATATAGGGTTGGGCCTCTGGCCTCTTTCTGATCTCTGTATTATAAAGGGGTGTACAGGTTCCTTATATAGAGATGTGAGATCCCTCAGGGGCAAAGCAGATATTTGCCCATATAACCCTAACTAGGGTTACTTAACAAAAGGAACTAAAGTAGGATTTTTACCTTATTTGTCTTCTCCTCTTTCTTCGTGCACCAGATATTCACTAATTAACAGGGGCAATGTCGTCATTATTCACAGCAGTTAATACTCTTTAGTCAAGTTTAGTCACTAGATGCAAACGGGGTACTTTAGTGACTAAACTTTAGTCATTAAAATTTAGTCATGTGACTAAAGGAATCAAGCTAAACTTTATACTGCTCTCTTTCCTGACCAGTTAACACCTCCCTTCCGGTGTTAATTTTCTGACATTCACATCACTTCACGGCAGCAAAGCACATAGAAAACCACGGCAGCTAGGAGGGGGAGGGGGACTGGGCAGAGCCAGCCAACATCCAAGCCACGGCGCGATATTGCCGAAGGTGGGGCCGGCTAGCTGATTCGGTACTTGGGCCGACAGCTCGGTTTCATGCTTGTGAGTTTCGTTTAAGAAAGAAGGCTCGGGCTTGTCTCAAAAAACGAGGAGAAGCCTTGGGCCTGCTGTGACTGGGCCGCCGGCCACTCATTGTTAGGCCGAGGCATAAGATTAGCTTGTGGCCTGCTAGGCCCAGAGTGGTGGGTCGCAACTCGCGATCGCGGTGATGACTGATGACTGGTGAGTGGTGACGACTGACGAATGATGACAGAGATTGAGATACCTGTGATTACACCCAAGCGGCTAGTGATAACAAACGATAAACGCCAGCACGTTAATAACGTAGTATGTCTCTTCATTGTAGTCGCCGCACACACCTCCTTATTAGACGAACTTCTAGTGCCAAAAACAATCTACGACGTAGCCTTGCCACGTATCTTGATCTCTTACGATGTTGAATTACAAGCAGGAATGTAAGCTGGTAGATAGCAAAAAAAAATGACATTTTTTTGAAAAGATACATGTATGTTTTAATCTTAATCCATGTGGATGTGGATTAGAGAAAATTGAGTGAGTTTAAATCCATAACCAGCTAAGAGAATCTCCAATAGCTTTTCGGAAGTCTCTCCTAAATTAAGTTTTTTTAGGAAAACATAAAAACATGTCTCCAACAGTTCTCCTAAAACGTACCGAATTTTTTCATAGCCCTTAAAACTCCCTCATCTATAAATGAGGGGTTTTTTGGGCTCCCCGGAAATAATCTGCCGCTTTAAAAAAATAAGTTGGAGAAACAATTAAAATCTACCCTCACTAATTTTTTAGATGTCCCTTAAAACTGATTTTGAGAAGTTATTTTCTAGTGAGCTCTTGAAGATGCTCTAACATATCTTTTAATCTCTCCCTCCCAAGTCCCAATTCACTCCACTGTATACGGGATGGGAACAACATGCCGTGTGAGAAATGAAGGGACGTTTTTGCATGATCAATAAATTTACGATTATATATAGTAAGGGGTGTTTGAATGCACTATATCTAATAGTTAACTACTAAAATTAGCTAAATGTATCCAAACAATTTATCTAATAGTTCAACTATTAACTATTTTTACAAATTAGTTAATAGTTAGCTAGATATTTATTAGCTAACTAATTTTATTAGCAACTTTTTAGCTAACTAACTATTAGCTCTAGTGTATTCAAACAAGATGTCGTGGTGATCAATTCGAGGTTGGAATGATGAACCACCACAACGAACGGTACCTCAAGAGAATCCCTTCCCTAAGGACGAAGAAGCGACCAAGATCTTTTAGCAGTACAAAAATGATTTCTATTGTCTGTTTTTTTAAAGAAAACCGTTAGTAAAATATAATGATGTTTTGTTTTAAGAAAACCCGCCGGTAACAAAGATGTTTAGAGCATCTCCAAGAGAAAATGCAAAAAAAAATTCTCAAAAACTGAATCTGGAGGGTATATTGAACGTTTTGTAGGGGTGAAACAAATGGTAACTCCAATAATTTCCTCAAAATAAAAAACGAAAATAAAACTGGGCCAACTTTTAAAAATCGCTGGCCCATTTTGACTAAATCGCAGCTCATTTATTGCATATCGTTGGTTTTTACTTTTATGTTGCAACTCCGTGGGAGCCGTACTCAGCCACCGCCAGGTGCCAGCCGCGTGGGATTTCACGCGCAAGAGGAGATCGACAAATCATCGCATCACGACAGCAAGTTTTCAAGTATGGTTTTTTCTCTCCGCCGTGATATAGCTTTTTGCATCTTAGCTTGACCGTAATCAGGAATTTTATGAATAAAATAGATGGTTTGACGTCTTTGATTAGATTGGTTATGACTCGACTAATCATGACAATTCAGTTTGAGGATAGGATTGAGTACTAGCTGATCCGGGTGCAGCAAGTTTATTTCGATGCATAATCACCAAAATAAATATGATGCCAAGTATTCTTAAGCAATTCTAACCAAAGCTTTAGAATTATGGTACTAAAATCCAGCCATAACAGAGGCCCCACTCAGAACAAGATGCAGTAAATTAATAGAATTATGGTACTCATATATATGTTGCACTAGCATCAACACTGGGCATATATCTGGGAACGCATATGGCATCAAAATGAGTAAAGAAGCAGTAAATTAACATAAAAATCAAGGGTTGTACCATTTGCCCGTAGGTCGAATGATGAATAATGTGCCAAGGTCGACGCTTGCACATCTGTGTCAAATGTGACTCCTCCTGAAACCGGATCAAGAGAATCTGCCCAAACTTGGAAAATCCCTCGCAATGAGCTGCCTCCATCGTGGTCGTGGGAGTCGCCGCCGACCAGTTGCCATGGGTGCACCAGACCACCGATAGATTGTCCCTCTCGCAGTGCATCAGTGTCCTGGCGAGATACCACAGCCACTCTCGAACCCGACGTCGGACGCATCTGGAAGTCGCAGCTGTCACTACCAACACTACCTCCGTCACCGCCTCGCAGAAACTCACCAAGTAGGAAGGACACGGGAACCAAAAGGAAGACGCGGGAACCATAAAGAAAGCAGGACGCGGGAACTCTCCATGATTCGCGCATAGGCGATTAGGGGAGTATTTTCCTCGCGTATATCTACGGAATGCCAGCTCTGGTTCGCGGGTCGCAAAATTTGCAGGGACGGAAAGAGGTACTGTTAGAGTAAATGAAGATGGTGTTTCGCCGTCAAAAATGATTTTAGAAACTTTTTACGTACAGTGACGAGTCTGAGTCGAGCCTGTCATTTTATTTTTATCGACTCGATAACCGAAACCATATGTACACAAGTTTTAATGTTGTTTTGTTATAGTGTTGGGCGTTATTTGTGCCACATCGGCGATCGACGACACGCCCGCGCAAACAAAATCAGTACGTACATGTTTATTGCACATCATAAATCACAAGCACACGTGGACGACACCCCATTAGCACGTAAAAAAACTAACTAGCACCAAAACGCACCTACTAGTAAGCAACACACATGACAAGGTAACATTAGCACAGGTTCGTTATTATTGCACGAAAATCACTCAGAACTCGGCCGCCGCCGTCGCCGGCGGCAAGTACGCGGCGGCGGGGTCCGTGACAGCATCGGAAGTCAGCGAGGACGTGGACGACGACATGGAGGAGTTGACCATGTTCAATATGCTGCTCCAGTAGCCCTTGTCCTCTTCCTCCTGCTGCTGCTCACAGACGCTGGCGTCCGTCGACGAGGCCGCGAACCCCTTCTCCGCGCCGGCGACGGAGCAGCCGAGAAGGACGCCTGCAAGGAAGCCTGGCGCGGCGTCGGCGGCGGCGGCAGTGTCAGCGAAGCGCTGTTGCTGCTCCGCCCCGAACGCCTCTGCGTAAGCGCGTGACGTCAGGGCGTGGGTGTCGTGCGCCGCACTGCCGAACAGCACGCTCTCGGAGAAGCTCAGAGTCGATGTCGGCGACTCGAGCCCGCTAAACGCGGGCCCCGGCCCTGGCCCTGGCGGCGGCGGCGGCGAGGCAAGGGCACGCAGCCTGGCCTCGCGCGCCAGACGCGCCTCGGCCTCGAGGCGCGCGCTCTCCCACTGCGCCGTGTGGCTGAGGTGCGCGGCGGCCCTGTAGCGCGCTCCAGAGTTGTTGCCGGCGCCAGAGGAGCCCCCCACGTCGGCGCGGGCCTTGTGCGTGACGGGGTCGATGCCCATCTTGGCGAGCCGCTTCTTGAGGTGCGTGTTCCAGTAGTTCTTGATCTCGTTGTCTGTGCGCTTGGGCAGGTGCGTCGCGATCGACGACCACCTGCGGGTTGCGCGAGGGCATGTCACTGTCAGTCATTTTTTTTCATCTGGGTCTAATTCTTTTATCTGATGAAGCAAGCAAGCAATGTTACTAGTAACTCGAACAGTAAAGATGGTTTGGCGTAATGGTTAGAGGCGTGGGGGGGGGGGGGTGCATTGAAGGAGGTCGTGGTGGAGTAGGACGGACAGCAATGATGGGGGCGTGGCGAGGTCAACATGGCATGGCCAGAGCGACAAGCGGGCGGTGCCGGTGACGATGGTCCAACGCCCTGACATGGATGGCGAGGCACAGCGAGGCAAGCGGGCTCGCCAACATTAATGACAAACGTGACAAGACCAATAAACTGGCCCGTGCGATGCGAGTGCTCTACTCTTTTTGCCACACCTCAGTTTCACCCATGCACGTTGTTACAGACAAGATGTATAGTAGTCTTTTTGCCACGACGGCCTCAGTTTCACTCACGACATTCCTGCCGACGCGAGCACGAGGCACACGAGCTGTGCTGTGTCATGCATGGCAAGCGAAACAAGTGCATGATGATGAAGAATGATCACCTGTTGCCGAGGAGAGCGTGGAGCTGGATGATGGTCTGCTCCTCCTGCAGCGTGAACTTGCCCCGCTTGATGTCCGGCCGCAGGTAGTTGGTCCACCGGAGCCGGCAGCTCTTGCCGCACCGCCGCAGACCTGCAGAGAGACGCGCGCACACGCGACAGCATGCATGCATATAGATGATGAGCATTCTGCTGGATGCATGGCAAATATAATAAAACGAATGGAATGCGAAGAAAACGTGAGGTCGATGGATATATCGTCGTCGAGCTCCGTCGTCGGATCCTCACCGGCCTTGGCCGGCAGCGAGCGCCAGCAGCCGTGTCCGTGCTGCTCGATGAAGGCCAGCAGTTTCTGGTCCTCCTCGGACGTCCACGGCCCCTTCTTCAGCCCGGCCTCCTTCTCGCAGCACGGCGACCGCCCCATCGCAGCGCCGCGCGCGGCGACCACAGGAGCGAGAAGGACGACAGGGACACGCAGCTCGCCCAGAGGTAGTAGACGAGGATAGCTCCTCTCCAGTCAGTCGATCTAGCTAGTGACAAGGGAATGAAGTGACCTGGTCGGTGTCGCTAGCTAGCGGCATAAATAGAGCGGGGGCCGGGGCGTGCCGCGTGCGCGGTGCCCTAGCTAGCTGGGGCCTGGGCGACTGCCCGTACGTGCGTGCAGCCGAGAGTACCCCAGTAGTAGTAGTACTGACTGAGTGACTGACCAGTGCGGCAGTGCGCCAGCGCCGGCCGGGTTGGCGAGAATCTTCCTGGCTTTCCGTGCGGCCACGGCCAAGGGTGGCCCAGACGTCAGGCGCACCCCGCTTTTCCCGCCCGTCCCCCCTCGTCATGCGCGCTGCACGTGCGCCACCGTTGGGCCGCCGGGCGGCCGACCGAGGCCCGGGCGCCAGCAAACGAACCAAAGGTACGTGGTGGTACGTCTCCGGCAGATAGATGGCGACAGCGGTTGGTGCGCGGCTGGCCGGCCTGCTTGGTTCGCCGCGGGCTACGGGAGAGCGCGGCGGCTACCCAGCAAGGTCGCCGTCGCCGTCGTCGTACTCGTACTGATGGAGAGTGACGGCGCGCCGGCCGAGCTGCGTGTTCATGCATGCGCTTAAACTCCCATGGCTCTCGCCCGTGCCGCGTTCTCCGGTCGTCGTCTCCTGCTGCTGCCTAGCTTAGTAGCAGGTTTTTTAAATTTTCCTGGCGGTACGAATCCGGATGTTTGACTGCATCTGGCGCGAGCTCATCTTGAGTGGCTGCCGGAGCATCCACAGCTGAGAATTGAGATGCGTGTTGGTCTGGGGCAGTTTACTGTGCCTGGCAGTGGCAGTGGCAGGCGGCAGCGTCCTGCTCCTGCTCCGCTCTTCATCTGGCCCTACACTGTTCCGGGCGCGCGGGAGTTATGGTGAAGCCGATTGCCGCTTGCAGGTGAAAAGGACGCGCGCAATTGATCTGACCCTCTCGGCATTTTCAGCAACTAGTCGTTCCGCTCTGCTCCTCGGTTTCTGATGAGGAGATGAGCACCGTTCTTTCCCTGCTCTCTGAATCCTGAAAGCACAACTGTCTGAGCAGCGTTCTTTTCCCTCTGTTGTTATTTATATATGCAAAAAACAAAGATAGGCAAAAAGAAAATAAGAAAAAAAAGACTCTGAGGTCAGAATTTTGCAGATGGAGGAGGAGGCCTCTGTGAAAACTATGCCCAGTTACAATACAACGCATACAGTGGATATAGATGCTCAAACGGGCGGCCCGGCACGGCCCGGCACGGGCCCGTTAGGCACGACAATTAAACGGGTCGTGCCCGGTCGGCCCGCGTGCCGCAGATGCGGCCCAGGCACGGCACGCCGGCCTGGTAGCCGTGCCGGGCCGGCCCGTTTAATTTGCCCACGTTGTCCATTTAATCAGAAAAACTGCAAAAAAAACTGTGCGCAGTGGGGTTTTGAACTCAGGACCTCCCTCTTCCAAGAAGAAAGCACTATATGTAAGAGACTAACTAGTAGAACTTTAGCGCATTTGTTGTAAATAGCAAATATAAAATCTAAATATATATATACTATGTTTTATAAAATAAAAAATATATAATCGTACCGGGCCGGACCGGCACTGCGGGCCTAGACAGCGGCCCAAGCACGGCACGGCTGTCGTGTCGGGCCCGACCCGGCACTATTAAACGGGCCGTGCTTCGGGCCGGCCCGTCAAGCACGGCCCATTTGGCCATCTATAACAGTGGAGCCATGCTAGGAACAGTGGATCAGTTAGGCCATTAATTGTGCGGTTTCCATGGCAAATTGCCACAGGACCACCACCCTGTGGAGTGTAAACAGATCTGTCCGGAAGCCCGTGTGCATTCCTACTCCTACCCAAGGAATTACCGACCGGTCTCAGTTTCGTTTCTGGGTTTTCGACGGTCGTCAGCGTGGAAGACATGCACATACCCAAGGAGAATTGCCATCTCTAGTCCATATGTCTATCCCCTCAGAAATTGTACTCAGATTAGTAGTAGAAGTCCTGTTCCGAAATCCCATGCATGCATGCATAACAGACTAGCTGTCAGCGTGATCATAAACCCATGAGCGACCTAGCCGCCGATGGCGACGCGACGGTCAGCGTCACGCCGCCTGAGCCCAGGGGACGTGACCTGCCACCCGATCAGGAGGCGGCGCTCCTCGGATGCCCGTAGGCGCTCTGCACACCCCCGCACGCTGCTCAACAGTCCAAGATTATTAAAGTGCTCATGTGAAATGTCAGCGAGAGAGAGAGAGAGAAGAGATCACCCACGCTAGTTCTCGACAAGAACAACAACAACCAAAAAAAAAACACACCCAGCAAGAATACTGATTGACTGGTTTAAGTTACTGCTGTGCTGGCTAGCACTACCATGATCGGGTACCTCTCCTGTTTCACGCACCAAGAATGAGCACCAACCTAACAGTCCGGTACGGACCTCGCCTCGCATTGATGAGGATCCGCCGCAGCAGGTCGCAGAGTTTAACCCCTGAGCCGAGCGCTGCGCAGCTGTCCGTAAACTGCAGAGGTGAATGCGAGACTAGCTCGGGGGAGAAGGAATTCAGCAGGGGTGGTGACTGGTGACTGGTGGTTAGTGACCCACTGCCACTGCCACTGGCACGGTCAATGCTCGCTCGTAGGAGCAGCGTGGACCGACACGCGTGAATTTATGGCCCGTAAAGATCGAACTGGAATGGCGCTATAGGAAGCCTTACCCGCCATAGCTTTTATCTATTGCTTGGCATGAGATGAGAGTTCTTCTGCTCCGGGGGTTTCTTCCTCGACCACACAATCGGTTGCGCACATAATACGGGTTGCCAGCGGTTTTTTCATGAAACGATTTGCTGAGAGAGCCTGACGAACGGGCTTCTTTTCTGATGAGAGTGCAGTGTCTGTAAAGAGCCTAGCGAGCAAGGAAACGTGGAGCGCGTGTCCTCAGGTCCCTTTTGGTGCAGACATTCTGCCATGCAACTGAACGTTTTTTTTTTGCAGAGGCCAGAGGCCAGAGAGCCTCAGGATCGCAGGACGCACTAGTACAATTTGGCTTTATACAATCGGTAGGCTTTTTACATCACAGGCGGTTCGGTTAGAAAACCGCCTGTGATGTCCGAGGCGGTTCAGTACGCATGTGATGTAATAGTATCACAAGCGGTTTTTGTTTAGGACCGTCTGTGGTGCTCTATCCTTTTCACAAGCGGACCCTAAGACAAAACCGCCTGTGATTGTAAAAATATGAAAATACAATTTAAATATGAAAATAATTTTAATTTTTAACAGAAATATGCAAATACAATTTAAATGAATTAATATTTAATTTTTAACAATAATATGCAAATACAATTTAAATGAATTATAATAGCACACATAGATAACTAGAGAGATTTTAAATTAATTGGCAACCACAATTCATAGTCGATCATACATGATATAACAAATACAATTTGACTCATACAATTTTTCATGAACTACCATTTTTTCGCATGTATGACTTTAAGTTCTTATCAATTTTCTTTTCCACACGCTTGATTCTCTCTGGACCGTTAAAGACGAACATCTCTTCATACTTATTGTATTCCTCATCTTGGTCTTCCACATTCTCAACTCCAACAATTTTTTTGCTTTCCAGAAATAACTACATGCATCTTCTCATCTGCTGGATCGAGTACATAGAACACTTGTGCAACACATTCGGCGAGAACCCACGGGTCATCTTTATATCCTACTTTCTTTAAGTCTACCAGTGTGAGTCCGTAGTTATCCACTATCACCCCCACGGGATGTTGTACCCATTGGCACTTAAATAAGGGTATTTTCATGCTTGAGCCATAATCAAGTTCCCATATTTCCTCTATGAATCCAAAATATGTGGTCTTCTGTCCATGTAGGTCAAAAGCATCGATACGAACACCGCTATTTTGTGCAACACTTTTCATGTCTTTTCATTTAGTGTAGAATGTGTACCCATTGATGTCATATGCTTGCCATGATGTCACAAAACACGATGGCCCAGAAGCCAAATTCTTCATCGTTTTCTCTTCCGAAGAGTCTCCGAATGGGATGTTTTGTCCATTAACCATTCGCTGAAACGATGTTTGTGCTCCCTCATGATCCAGTCCTCTGTGCGGTTCTGATTTTCTTTACGAAGCTCATTCAGGTGTTCCTCTATGTAAGGCTCGGCTATCGTGAGATGCTGTAGTACACTACCATGAGCACAATGTACTAGCTTGTAATCCTCAACGCGAAAAGTTTTCTTGCCCATTCTCCCTCTCCCACATAGTTTACCCTCATGTTTAGGTACAGGCACACCTATCATTGTTCCGTCACTGATGTAATCTATACAGCTCTCAATCACTTCTTCTGTAGTGTATCCCTCCATGATTGAACCCTCTGGGTGAGCGCGATTTCGCACATAACCTTTTAATACTCCCAGGTATCGCTCCAACTGAAACATATGATGTAAATATAGTGGCCCTAATATTTTTATCTGATCCACGAGATGTATGATTATGTGTACTTGCATATCAAAAAATGATGGAGGAAAACACATTTCAAGCTTGCACATAGTCTCGATGATGTATGCCTTTAGATAGTCCAAGTCTTCTAAAGCTATTACTTTTTGTGAAACCGCATTGAAAAAGTAACACAAGCGTGTGATGACAACTTTGACATGCTCTGTTTCGAGGGCTCTTACCGCAATTGGGAGGAACACCGTCATCATCACATGGCAGTCATGAGAGTTGTAGCCAAATAGAGACAAGTCCTTCATCCTGACTAGTCTGCTGATATTGGATGAGAAACCTGTGGGCACTTTGACCCCACGCAAACATTTGCAAATCTTTGTTCTCTCCTCAACTGACAAGTTGTAGCTAGCTGGGGGGAGGTAAGGCTTCCCTTTGCCACTATCCACTGGATGAAGTTCCGGTCTGATTTGAAGATCTACTAGATCATTGCGTGATTTAAGTCCGTCTTTTGTCTTACTCGGCATGCCCAGCAAGGTTCCAATGATGCTGTCAAAAACATTTTTTGTTACATGCATCAAATCAATGCTGTGGCAAATTTCCATATCCTTCCAGTATGGGAGGTACTTGAAAAATATTGATTGCTTCTTGAAAGTTGTGTAAGTTGAAGGGTCAGTTCTCTTTCTCTTTTCTCCTTTGTTTTTTCCCTTTCCGAATACAACATGAATGTTCTTTACAATTTCAAAAACAAGTTTCCCACTATAAGGCTTTGGTGCACCTTCACTTTCCAGTTGATTGTTAAATTCCGCTTTCATCTTTCGGTACTTATGCTGCTTCATCAAGAACCGTCTGTGTCCCATGAACACCAACTTCTTGGATGATTTAAGGTACATGGAAGCAGTTTCATCGACGCACACTACACAACCATTCTTTCCTTTAGTCTTTTGCCCTGATAGTGTGGCGCCACCGGGAGAATCATGGATGGTAACAAATATAATTGCTCTTAAGTTGAAATACTCACGGCAATACTCATCCCATATTCTAACTCCTTCATTCCAGAGCTTTGTCATATCTTCCATAAGAGGTTCTAGGAACACATCAATATCAACACCAGTTGATTTCGGACCTTGAATAAGAATAGTCAACATAATATACTTTCTTTTGTGACACAGCCATGATGGAAGGTTGTACATCGTTAAAGTCACGGGCCAGGTGCTATGTACACTTCTTTTTTCACCAAATGGATTCATTCCGTCTGTACCCAAAGCAAATCTTACATTTCTGGTTTCTTTGGCAAACTCAGGATACATAAGATCGAAATTTTTCCATTGTGATGCATCAGCAGGGTGTCGAATCTGTTTGTTATTCTGCTTGCGATTTTCAGCATGCCAACACATAAGCTCAGCCTCCCTAGGATTTGAGAACAAACGTTTTAAGCGATCAATTACTGGAAGATACCACATCACCAAAGCTGGGTTCTTTGACTTCTTTTTCCCATCCATGTCATCAAAAGTGTCATCATCACTTTCAGGTCCAATAGTGGATTTCTTGTTTTTATTTTTCTTCGGGATTTTTTTTACACAGTCTTGATTGTAGCTCTTCTTGTATCGACTGACATTGCAAACTGGGCATCTTGATGCGTTCTCAAAATCGCCACGATACAGAATACAATGGTTCGAACATGCATGAATTTTTTGCACACCCAGAGCTATGGGAGATATAAGCTTCTTCGCTTTATAAGTGCTTGTTGGTAGTTTGTTGGGTTTTGGTAGTAATTGAGACAGAAAATTCAAAAGATCTGTGAAGCTAGTATCAGACCATCCGGCGCTAGCCTTCAACTTCAGAAGTTCTAGAACTGTACGCAGTGTAGTAAACTCTTTGTCACAACCCTTTGATTCATCATATAAAGGTTCTTTTGAGGCACTTTCCAGTCCCTCCATTTTAGATAGCCCTTTCTGCGATCCCACAGAACTTAACATTTCTGGTTCCATATGGCGCAACATCTCTTCACAATCAAATTCTTCAAAATCTTGATTAGCATCCACATTATCCACTTTACCATCAACTTTAAGATCTAAAATGCCGACAACTCTCTCGTCATTACCAGGCACTTCACACGGATCCAACTCACCATGTTCTGACCATATCGTGTAATTGTTTTTAAACCCTCTTTTTAGCAGATGTGATTGGATTACTCCTATATCTCTCCAAGCTATCTTATTATCACAATCGATGCACGGACATAATATCTCCTTGCTCTTTCGCAAATTCGCGTGCTTGTTGGCCGCTTCAATAAAGCTTCTCAAATTTCGAATGTACGACGGATGTGGTCTTGGCACATTGTACATCCAACCTCGGTCCATTACCTATCCCTATATTGATTAACGTCAATATCGAGATGTAACATGAAAAAATAAATGTTCATAAAAGTGAAACAAGATCATATCGAGATGTACCTAGCACATGAGACAAAAAAAATTTAAAATATCCCTAATTAATTGAATTTAATCCCTAAATCATGAACGAATTAATGTGCATGAAAATGAAACAAGATTGCAGCAATATAGGTACCTTGAGGTGAGACAACTCTTCATAAAAAATCTTTAAATTAGATCAACTACAAGTCCAAATCTTGGAATTCTTGAGTTTTTCTTCAATTCCGGTCTATATTACAAAATTGAGGCAAAAAATCGTATCAAAATGAGAAAGAAAACAAACGGAGATCATATATATGCATAAACTCTTGAAATCAAGCCCGAAAATCAAAAACAAAACCTTCTCTCCGTAGATCAAAAAAATCCGCCGCCGCTACAGTGCGCAGCCTAGCGGCGTGTCGGGCTCCGGAAGTTAGGGTTCCTGCGCTGGAACGACCGAGCCTTTTATACTACATACACATCATAGGCGGATTTTTAGAAAAACCGCTTGTGATGTATAACATCACAAGCGCTTTTCTATTTCGACCGCCTGTGATATGTAAACTTCACAGGCGGTCGAAATAGAAAAGCGCTTGTGATGTTATACATCACAAGCGGTTTTTCTAAGAATCCGCCTGTGATGTGTTTACAATATAAAGGCCTCGGTACGGTGGTTTAGGGTTTAGGTTTCGCCCGGAGCTGATACTACGCCGCCAGGCTGATACTGCGCCGCTGTTCCCGTCCCCGTCTCCGAGCCGTGAGCGCCCGCCACGCCGTCGCCGAGCCCGAGCCCAAGCGCCACCATCTCCGAGCTGGGCGCCCGCCACGCCGTCCCCGTCCCCATCTCCGAGCCCGAGCGTCGCCGTCTCCATCTCCGAGCCCGAGCGTCGCCGTCTCCATCTCCGAGCCCGAGCGCCGCCGAGCCCGAGCGCCTCTGTCCCCGTCCCCGAGGCCAAGCGCCGCCGTCCCCGTCCCCGAGCCCGAGCGCCGCCGAGCCCGAGCGCCGAGTGCGCCGCCGTGCCCATCTCCGAGCCCTCGGTGCACTCCTTGATCATGCCTTAATTACTTGTTACAAATTCATGCCTTGATTACTTGTTTTTGCTAGTCATGCCTTGATTCCTCGGTGCACTCCTTGATCATGCCTTGATTACTTGTTACAAATTCATGCCTCTTGATTACTTGTTTCTGCTAGTCATGCCTTGATTCCTCAGTGCACTCCTTGATCATGGTGCACTACATTGCAGATAGTGTACATTAGATTAATTATCAGTGCTTAGATTAATTATTGTTAATCTTATATTGTTAATGTTGGTCATTATGCTTATATTGTTGGTGTTTTCACTTACATATTTTGTTAAGGTCACCATTTTTGCTTTAGTAGCTTGTATCCCTTGTGATTAAATGTTTGTATACCATTAAGGTGTTAGTATCCTTCGAATGAAGAATTTTGTGTCCCTCCATCGATGTCAGTTGTTTGATCTTGTCATGGATAGTTGATGCAACTACTAGGACCCCTTCTTGGTAGAAAATCTCCATAGTGATTGGGGCAACAAGTCTATTTTTAGTGTTTTTTGACTACCTATCTTTGTTTGATAATCATTAGGGCAAATGTGCTTATGGCCACATACATCATGGAAGTACATAGCCATGACAATGTTATTATCTCCCTATATTATAAGACTTGTTCTTATCTCCCTTCTTAGTTTTTTGACTACCTATCTTTGCTTCCCAACCCTATGTTATAAGACTTGTTCTTATCTCCCATCTTTGACTTGTTCATAGCCATGACAATGTTATTTGGACCCCTCTTTTTGCCCTATAAGCCACATCCTTGTTTTCCCCCTGATCCCTGCCTTTGTTGCGATCTCAATTTTGATTGTGAGACTTGGCCATTTTCAGTTTTAGAGATGGAAAAAGAGCCACTTGACATGGTTGAGAGCTCAGTTCGAGTCATCGAGACACATGTTGACATCATTCGCAGTCTAGTGACTGATGGGGTTGTGGATACTAGTGAACCAGAATCAGTGTACACACTTAAGACCACTTTGTTTCAAATTGGAGATGTATGCGACATGCTTGAGAAGTGTGCTCTGTCCATCAAAAAGTATGCTGACTCCAAGAGGGCTAAAATTATTCAAGATGAAGCCCTGCAATATGCTGAAGATGATGAAGCTGCAGATGATTTGGAGGAACTCCCAAGCCCAGATCTCCTTACTCAAGCCGACATATTGGAAAAATATTTTGGAATTGAGTATGATAGCGACCAGTCAAGGGGTTGTTGATGTTTAGTCCTAAACAACACGATATGAGTATCGTAGGTTTCACTCTTAGAGATAATGTATTTTGTATGAACCTCTTAGAGAGTGTCAAGTCAATGAACTATCTTCGAGTAATATTGGGAAGTGGATCTCTTTGATGTATTTTTTTTCTAGTGATATCGATGGTGCCGAGTAGCACCAAATTTGGACTTGTGTCCATATCTATAGATGCTAGTAGTTGAGCACTAGCGCCTACAATCTTGACTACCTCATCCCTATTATCTGTTTGGGACTTATATGGAGAATGGCATCGGCGGAATGCCTGAATCGGGTCGGGAAGCAAGCTCGCAGATAGAAGTGCACTTTCCAATGCAGTTAGACAGAGAAGGCATGGCTGTGATGTTATAATGCTGAAGGACCCCAAGAAGAGATTAAGTCCTGTAGTCTACCACCTCCCGTTATTTGTGGGCTTCACCGATGGCTGGAAACATTTGGTGATAGCAAACAACCTTCGGGCTGAAGACGTCTGCGAGCTTGTTAAGGGGCCAGACGATGTTGAGCCGGTGTACTATGTCCAGATGTGTGGTCACAAAATTAAAAGCCGCCCCGGCTGCATGTGTGTGCTTCTCTTCTCTTAGGTGGGGTGCTAAGTGATCTTAGTAGCCGACATAAGAGAAGAGAAGCGCACAGATGAAGCCGGGGCGGCTTTAAATTTTGTGACCACACATCCGGACAGAGTACACTGGCTCACCATCGTCTGGCCCCTTAACAAGCTCGCAGACGTCCCCAGCCCGAAGGTCGTTTGATGTCACCAAATGTTTCCCGCCCTCGGTGAAGCCCACAAATAACGGGAGGTGGTAGACTACAGGGCTTAATCTCTTCTTGGGGTCCTTCAGCATTATAACATCACAGCCATGCCTTCTCTGTCTAACTGCATTGGAAAGTGCACTTCTATCTGCGAGCTTGCTTCCCGACCTGATCCTGCCCCGGAGGCGGGTTTGGGCTCGATTTCTTTTGAATCACCTTTTCTCCAAGTTCCCTTATTGATGGAACCTACAATCTTGACTACCTCATCCCTATTCTCTGTTTGGGACTTATATGGAGAATGGCATCGGCGGAATGCCTGAATCGGGTCGGGAAGCAAGCTCGCAGATAGAAGTGCACTTTCCAATGCAGTTAGACAGAGAAGGCATGGCTGTGATGTTATAATGCTGAAGGACCCCAAGAAGAGATTAAGCCCTGTAGTCTACCACCTCCCGTTATTTGTGGGCTTCACCGATGGCTGGAAACATTTGGTGATAGCAAACGACCTTCGGGCTGAAGACGTCTGCGAGCTTGTTAAGGGGCCAGACGATGTTGAGCCGGTGTACTATGTCCGGATGTGTGGTCACAAAATTAAAAGCCGCCCCGGCTGCATGTGTGTGCTTCTCTTCTCTTAGGTGGGGTGCTAAGTGATCTTAGTAGCCGACATAAGAGAAGAGAAGCGCACAGATGAAGCCGGGGCGGCTTTAAATTTTGTGACCACACATCCGGACAGAGTACACCGGCTCAACATCGTCTGGCCCCTTAACAAGCTCGCAGACGTCCCCAGCCCGAAGGTCGTTTGATGTCACCAAATGTTTCCCGCCCTCGGTGAAGCCCACAAATAACGGGAGGTGGTAGACTACAGGGCTTAATCTCTTCTTGGGGTCCTTCAGCATTATAACATCACAGCCATGCCTTCTCTGTCTAACTACATTGGAAAGTGCCCTTCTATCTGCGAGCTTGCTTCCCGACCCGATCCTGCCCCGTAGGGGGGTTTGGGCTCGATTTCTTTTGAATCACCTTTTCTCCAAGTTCCCTTATTGATGGAACCAGTATATCAGACTAACAGTATATCCCTTTATCGATGGAACCAGCTTGAATGGTAGACAACGAGCAGCCTAGTATGGATGTGGTCTGCACCGGTGCGTCTAACAAAGTTGATGAAGACGCGACCAAACTTGAATGGCAGACAACGAGCAGCTCCGGTGAAGGGAGCGGGGAGGATAGTTCTAGTGACGACAATCCTTGTACTCCTATACCTCCAAGGAAGAAAAAAACATCAGATGAGCTTGATGCCGACTATATTCCCAACGATGAAGAGGTAAATAGAAATATGTCGACTATATTGTAAAATAATGTTCATATATGAAAGGCCATTAATTTTTTCACTATATAGATTTCAAATGAAGAGAAGAAAGAGGATGCATCTTCTACACGAAACACGGAGGATGCTCCGATGCCTGAATCATCCGTTTCACATAAGCGGAAATGAGGGCGACGAGGTCCAAATCAGATGAAAGAAGGTGCAGTTATGTACGTAACAAAACTAAATGCAGAGGGGTTTCCTGAAGAACCACTTGACGTGGTTACAAAGTTTCGAAATTCCTGCGGGTCTACTGTTAGAGATATAGTGCCAATCACACTTCAAAAATGGAAGGATTTAGATGAAGACACCCGCAACAAGCTATGGGCTAAGTTGTCTGAGTCATTCAAGTTCCCAAAAGGCACAGAGGATGCAGTAAGGAAGTTGATGCTCTCTGCTATGGCCAAGATGTTTCGTGGGTGGAAGGCCGAGATGAATAGGGACTTTGTTAAGAAGAATAAGGTTCCTCCGCCCAAGAAAATGGGGAAAATCACTCAAGCTCAGTGGGAGGAATTTGTTCGTCAGAAGACCGAACTGAAGGCCAAAGAACTGGGCGAAACTAATTCTCAGAGAGCGAAGATGAACAAACACCCCCATCGCCTGGGGTCAAGCGGATATCACCATAAAGTTGTGCAGTGGAACAGGATTATCGAGGAAGCTATAACTAACGACACTTTGGACCCAATATTAAAAGATATCGATGAGAGAGCTATTCGTTGGATCTTAGGTCGGGCAGGTTTGAGTGAGGACGGCAAACTTTTGCATCCAGAATTGGTAGGCGAAGTTTCGACAAAAATTCAAGAATATGCAGATAAGAGAAAAAAAGGAGAATTTAAGCCTCGGAGGGAGAATGACATACTAACTGCAGCACTAGGCAATCCTGAACACACTGGACGGGCTCGGGGAATCTCTTCTAAGATTTCCTGGAGAGAGGCGTTTCCAGAGTATGCGTCGTCATATAGGAAACACGAGAAGTCAAAAAGGACCCTTGAAGAGACTATTGATGAAAGGGTACAAAAGGCTATTAATGACGTGATGAACAAAATGAAGAAAACAGAATGCATATCATTTGAACTCAAGCAAAGCCACATGAGTCCACCTATAGTCCCTAGCAGCGTTGATCTGTGCAAGACTTGACCAAGTACTCTGTAGACGATATTGTTGAGGACAAGCCTTGCTTTCTTCATATTCCAATCAATCGATCTGGGACAAAAACAAAGCAAGCTGCTACTGGTTTGGTAAAACCAGGACTTGTTAACTACAAGGACAATCCTGTCCCGCCACACTATGCTGTGGTCCAAGTTCTAGAAATCACAGACAGTGGTTGTGAAGATTGGGAGATAGATTTTCCAGTTGAGGGGATCATAACTTTGCAGGAGGCAATGAACGAGTTGGTCCTTTGGCATCGACGCGACATCAAGTTTGGTGATGAGCCGAATTCAACACCAATGCAACAAAAAGCTAGTTCGATCATTCCACACCCCATGGTGCAGGAAAATATGACACCGACCTCCAAAAAAATCGTTGAAACAATCATATCGCCTCTTGCGAAGGAACTCGACGAGGGGGACGCAGACAAAATTGTTCCTCAGAATGTCGACGTCAACATAAAAAAGGAACCAAAGGTTGGCACCAATGTTGAAGGGCCAACTATTTCAAAGAAAATTCATAAGCGAATCGCCATTGACGATGTCAAGAAACCGTTAGAATCAGTGGCACGCTACCTGCATAAATTGCAGAGAGTTATGACTAATTGATAGTCGCCTAGAGGGGGGGTGAATAGGGCGAAACTGAAATTTACAAATATAAACACAACTACAAGCCGGGTTAGCGTTAGTAATAAAGAAACGAGTCCGCGAGAGAGGGTGTAAAACAAATCGCAAGCAAATAAAGAGTGTGACACGCGGATTTGTTTTACCGAGGTTCGGTTCTTGCAAACCTACTCCCCGTTGAGGAGGCCACAAAGGCCGGGTCTCTTTCAACCCTTCCCTCTCTCAAACGATCCCACGGACCGAGTGAGCTTTCTCTTCTCAATCACTTGGAACACAAAGTTCCCACAAGGACCACCACAAGTTTGGTGTCTTTTGCCTCAATTACAAGTGAGTTTGATCGCAATGAAAGAATCAAGAAGGAAGAAAGCAATCCAAGCGCAAGAGCTCGAAAGAACACAAGCAAATCTCTCTCTCTAGTCACTAGGGTGTTGTGTGGAATTTGGAGAGGATTTGATCTCTTTGGTGTGTCTAGAATTGAATGCTAGAGCTCTTGTAGTAGTTGGGAAGTGGAAAACTTGGATGCAATGAATGGTGGGGTGGTTGGGGTATTTATAGCCCCAACCACCAAAAGTGGTCGTTGGGAGGCTGTCTGTTCGATGGCGCACCGGACAGTCCGGTGCACACCGGACATGTCCGGTGCCCCCGCCACGTCATCACTGCCGTTGGATTCTGACCGTTGGAGCTTCTGACTTGTGGGCCCGCCTGGATGTCCGGTGCACACCGGACATGCACTGTTCCTTGTCCGGTGCGCCAGTATGGGCGCGCCTGACTTCTGTGCGCGCGCAGCGCGCATTAAATGCGACGCAGGTAGCCGTTGGCGCGATGTAGCCGTTGCTCCGGAGTTGCACCGGACAGTCCGGTGAATTATAGCGGACTAGCCGTTGGAGTTTCCCGAAGCTGGCGAGTTCCTGAGGCCGACCTCCCTTGGAGCACCGGACACTGTCCGGTGTACACAGGACAGTCCGGTGAATTATAGCGGAGTCGCCTCTGGAAATTCCCGAAGGTGGCGAGTTTGCGTTGGAGTCCTCTGGTGCACCGGACATGTCCGGTGGTGCACCGGACACTGTCCGATGGCACACCGGACAGTCCGGTGCGCCAGACCAGAGGTGCCTTCGGTTGTCCCTTTGCTCCTTTGTTGAATCTAAAACTTGATCTTTTTATTGGCTGAGAGTGAACCTTTTACACCTGTATAATTCTATACACTTGGGCAAACTAGTTAGTCCAAATATTTGTGTTGGGCAATTCAACCACCAAAATTAATTAGGGACTAGGTGTAAGCCTAATTCCCTTTCACTAATCAATCAAAAGCGGAATCAGCATCTCATGGAGTAGGCACACGGTCGACCCAAATAGACAATTTCGAAGTATGGGAAGAAGATGGAATGATTCATACTCGAGAATCATTACGTCTTAAAACCAATATCTCGGTATACAAGAAGGAGGATGTTCCTCCTAAATTTGTGAATGGGAGGCCGTTCTTAACGACAGTGCAACTTTCTAAGTTGTCGACTCCGGAGATTAGAATGCATGAGTGGTACATGGTGGCTAGCAACAAATACAAACTCGAGGAATTCACATTTGTTGTGCCAGAAGATGCATTTTGGAGCAATGATCATATAGATCCTGTGCGGCATTTATTCTTTGACGATCTCTGGTCGTTGTACCACCGACAAAGGATGGAAACCAACTACTTAACCCTCTTTTGCTTGTAAGTACCTCTAAACTTTCATATTTGTTAGTTTTGTACACGCACACATAAACGAGAGTCTAACGATGAACACTATTACACGTAGGATGCAATACATGGATGATAAGAAGAAACAACTTAAGACAGGGTTTCTTGACCCGTTGATGATATCCCAAGCTCGCTACAAAGTAGTTGCTCGGAGGCAAGGAGAAGAATACAAAGACTTGGACGATGCTGAATTTGAGAAAGCCGTCAAACAGAATCAGAGAAAGAAAATGAAGGTAATGGCGGCATACATTGGACGAGCCATGTATAATCATGTACAACATGGCAAGGACTTAATAATAGCTCCGCACCACTTTAAGTAAGTTATCGACATGGTTTAATTTTGAACTATAAATTATGGCAATCGTGATATTAACATGTGTTTTCGTCTATGTCTATATAGTGACCACTACATTTGTATCATGATCTGGCCAAAGGATGGTAAAGTCGTGGTCTTCGACTCACTGAGAATGGAAAAGGCTACGTATAATGACTTCTTGAAGATTTTAGAGAAGTATGATTATTATTGCACACTTGTACTTATTACAACTCAACAAATGTATTCTTAATCTCACAATGCTATTCTTATATGCAGTGCATACCGTTTTTATTGGAAAGATCTTGGCGGCGAACATCCAGAGGACAAGCCTAATTTGTCAATATCATTATTTCCATATGGTGACAAACAACCTCCGGGTACTGTCCTGTGCGGTTATTATGTATGCGAATGGTGTCGTGTCACCTTCCATTACATGGTCAATCGTGAGGATGTAAGTTCGCTATCATTGTCTATGTTGCAATTTTTGTGTTATATTGTTGCTCATCACATTACTCTTAGCACCGATTGCTTTTTGCTTTCATTGCAGGTTCCTAAATCTAAGATCAATGTTGAATGGTTAGAAAGAGATATGGTTTCCACCGGCGTGGCTAAGGTTGTAAGAGACTTGCTTTACTTTATGCGCCGTGAAGTTCTTCATCAACAAGGGCTATTCTACAATGTAAATGGAAATTTGCAAAAATTCCCAGAACTAAGTTTGTACACAATATCACACAGTGTTTAGGTCTTTAGTTAGGAACTTTAGATGTTTAGTTGTCTATGGAACTTTGAGATGTTGAGTTGTTATGCAACTTGATGTGTATAAATCTGTGTATGATGGAACTTGATATGTGGATGAATCTGTGTATGGAACCTGCTATAGAACTTGTTTGAATCTGTGTATGGAATCTTTGTATGATGAATATGTGTATGGAATATGTGTTTGAATCTGTGTTTGAATCTGTTATTAATTCTGTATATAAATCTGGAATCTAAATATGAATCTGGAATCTGCATATTGAAATACAGTCGGACTATAATTAAAACCGCTTGTGATGTGTGCTAATTACACAGGCGGTTCTTTTAAACCGGACCGCCTGTGATGTGTGTCTATCACAGGCGGTTCTTTTAAACCGGACCGTCTGTGATGTGTGTCTATCACAGGCGGTTTTTGATTGACCGCCTGTGATGTTGTTTTACATCACAGTCGGTGCACCACAAGCGGTTTCTGGAACCGCCTGTGTAGAGGCTAACCGGATCGCCTGTACAGAGGTTCCCTCTAGTAGTGACGAACGCCCTTCTTTTGCCTGCAGCCTAAGATTTCGACGCGTCGTTGTTGTTGAAATCATGGTTTCCTCCATGTCGATGGCCGCCACCATAGCTAGCGCTCTTGTCAGTCCCGTTGCGTCAGCAAAGAGATCTGCTCAAGTCTCAGAACCCCTCTTAGTTACTCCTTTTACTGCAATAATGAGCGTGTCGTCACCAGATCGAAGCGCAACGCACAGTCTGTCGTGGTGTCAGTTGGGTGACTGGCCTCGTTTGCGAGAAATCCTGTTTCTAGGGCAGCCATCTGCCACAACAACAGAACGTGAGGACTCTCTCTAGGATGGACTGAACCGAATTTTCTCCATTCGGCAGAGAAAGAAATTAACATTTAGCTTGTAGAACTAGAACATGGTCGTCCAAGGCAGACCGATCCACCAGCATGCCAAACACCAAGTCGAGCAGAAGTGTTTGCTAGAGGAGTTCTCGCTCAGCTTGGGCAACACAGCAGCTCAACCTGACGGAGCTTGGGTTGCCCGGCAGCGGCAGCTCTAACTAAGGCGGGGTCGAACATTTTGCCGCAGGCAGGAGGCGACCTTCATTCGTTCTGAACCATGAAAAAGTGAAACTGCACGATGAAAGCGATTTTCCGCTGTACCCAATTCCGGAACCCAGAGGTTCCAGGCCGCATGTATGGGTGGGCCGACGCATGCAGATCAGGCAGCTGTTGGTCGCCTCGCCGTCGTTCGCGCGCGCGAACGGGCCGAATAGACGGCGCAACCACCGGGCGGCGACAGGGACACGTGGTTCCTTCAATAGGGGACGCGGATTAGGATTATTCCCTGAAAAAGCCCGCCCGTGCCGTGTCCGCAGCCGCCAGCGTGCGATCCTGATCCTGGTCCTGACCCTGATCCTCGCGCGGCGCGGCTGGCTCGCCCGGCGCCGGCGGCCACCGCCCGCCCCGGCCCGGGCTGGTTGCTCCCGCCCGCGTCGAGTGTGTGCAATGAAGGCGCCGCCCGGGCCGGGAGCGCGTCGCGCGGCTAGCTACGGAGGAGTAGCTAGGTTGGGCGAGCTACCGTGTCGCGGCGCGCGATTGGACGGGCGGGGTCGTGTTTAGCCGGCCGGCAGGCAGGTTAGATCGGATGGCGGTACCGCCCGCCAGCCAGCGTGACAAACGCCGGTACGGTTCCGATCGCCGCCGGCCGGGACAACCCGTAGTTATAGCCGTCGATGCGGGGTGTCTTGTAGTACATGTCGACTCGAGATGGATTGGATCGGATCGGACCGGGCATTTGCTAGCCTAGCGGCCTACTCGATCGTTAAGTTGATCGCGCGTCGCTATAATAAACCTTGGGCATGCGACGTAGTAGCACGTACTGTACGTCGTCCTAGGTACCACCGCCACGTACTTTGGCTTAATTAAGTAGTAGTACCACCAGAGCTAAGCTAAGACCCACCCAACACGATGCCGGTGGTCGTTCACTTGTGCCGGTGCACTAGGCGTCTGGTTTTCGGATATCTGGGCTAGTATCTATCCATCATGAGTCATGACCCAAACAGTTTCTATGGGTGTCGAAATGGTCTGGTAGCATAACGAGCACAACATATACAATATCATCAACAAGTTCAGCACAGCCGGATCCGTGGCGCAATGGTAGCGCGTCTGACTCCAGATCAGAAGGTTGCGTGTTCGATTCACGTCGGGTTCAATACCCCCGATCCTAGTCCGGAATTCTTTTTTTTTCGTCTGGGCTCTGCCGCAAGCACTTTGTTGTGCATGGGCTTACGCGCGCGGCCATCGTGGGCTTTTTATTTTATATCGTGGCTCTAGTATATATTCCTCGCTCGAATGTTCCGTATCCTGAAATTCATTGGAACACCTTTTTTTTTTTGGTTCACAAGTTGGGCTCTATTTTTTATTTACAAAGACAAAGAAAAAGGCGTCGTGTTCCGGAACGACCACACACCCCAAAGACAAAGAGAAAACAACCAAAACAGCTAGCTGCAACGAAGGCACACGGTTTTGCTTTTGCCTCGCCACTTGGACGCACGCAGAGAGTGGGAAGAGATGGCAATGGGTAAATACCCACCGGGTATTACTACTCCATACTCATACCCACAACACAAAAATAATTCCATCGGGTCACCCATATACACTGGCGGGTATAGATTTACCCCCATACCCATACCTATGTGGGTATGGGTCACCTATCGGGTCACCCGTACCCACAAAAATTAAACAACTATCAAAATATTATACTATACAAATGGCAAGTATATCCATATAAATACCATTACAAAATTTTCTAGCATCATTTAACCATCCATTCAACACACCAAAGATAATTGGATAAAAGTAGTAACACTATGATAGTACTACATAGCATATTACATGTTCCATTACATGGTCATTAAATTGTTGTTAAATAGTAAAAAAGTTAGATGACTAAAGTCCAAGTTCATGCTTCAGATAAGTTTATATTGGGTATTTTATACCCATGGGTTAACGGGTATGGGTGAAGGCGAAACGTTCTAATACCCGTTTACCCATTGGGTGAAGATTTTTGCCCAATAACAGACCCACGGATAGAATATTTAGCCCACATATATATCCTAATGGAGTAAATACTCATCGGGTATCGGGTCGTTGGTACCATTGCCATCTCTAAGGGCTTGTTCGGTTCTACCCCAATCCATATGGATTGAGGGGGATTGAAGGGGTTTTAATCCGTAGTAAGTCAAAATCTTTCCTAATCACTATCAATCCACTCTAATATATATGGATTGAAAATAACCGAACAAGCTCTAAGTGGGATGGCTGCTGCCCCCAAAATTCTGTGTGGATGGCTGCTGCCTTGGTCGTGGGCCAAAAAACAAACGGGAACATGCATTCACATCCAGCCCAATAGCTTTGCACATCCCATTCCGGAGCCCTTCCCCAGCCGGCCAGGATCCCATACGAAGAGGAAGAAATGGATTTGATCTCTGCTTTTGAGTCATCATATTAGGACAAAGTGAAACCATTAGTCAACATCATGATATTTGATTTACTTCAAAGCGAAGATACTCCTAAAAATATATATCAAATCTAAGGGAAGATAATTGTATTTAACTTGGAAACGTTAGTGACTGGACTGCGACCTCAGCAAGAGACCCTTACGTGCGAAGATCTGCTCCGAGCCTCCGACGAAGGTTTATATCGCATAAATTTAAGATTTCGAACAAAGGTGAAACGTCGTGCCCTACTAGCTTTTGTAGCGAGCCATTGAAAAGTGAATAGTTTAGATATTAAACATGTAACGTTTGAGTTCGGGCAGAGTCGAGTATAAATTAAACAGTTTATATTTTAAAGATGTAATATTACAAACATTGAAGTGTCTAAATTAGAACTGGTTGTTGATGAAACCAAATCGCTGAGGTTTGGTTTATTTGAGGTGTCTAAGGGGGTGTTTGAATACACTAAAACTAATAGTTAGCAGCTAAAATTAGTTGAGACATCCAAACATCCTAACTAATAGTTCAACTATTAGCTATTTTTAGTAAATTAGTTAATAGCTAGGTAGCTATTTGTTAGCTAGCTAATTCTACCAATAAATTTTAGCCAACTAACTATTAGTTCTAGTGCATTCAAACACCCACTAAATTAGAACTGGTTGTCTTAGTCGTTTCATTCAAAAGAAGACTTTATAGAGAAATCGAGAGAGAGAGAGAGTGTTGAAGGACTTGTTTACTACTGCTGGACTTCGATCGGATTGTTTTGTCAGACGACTAAGTTGTGCGAGATTAGGGTATGTTTGGTTTGTGACTAAATGTGCCACACTTTGTCTAATGTTAGACGTCCCAATTGAATAAATAATCTTATGTACAAAAGTTAGATAAAATGTGGCAACTTATGTAGCGAACCAAACTTACCTTAAATCCGAAACACCAGAATAGATTAGGTTGGATAAGTATTGATTACTGGCCCGGCCGAGCCGTAAGTTTTGCCTGGATCACCGGTGTGCTGCGGCCGTAAACGAACACACTAGCATTGTTCAGACCCGCCTTGAGCCGCCACTTATACCGATACCGGACCACGTCAGCTTGGACTCTCCATATTTACAGCCTTGTGAATCACGAGATGAACAGTCGTTCACGTGATCCAATCAAACGACCTGGCAGTACAAATCACTAGACATACACTTCACTGCAAACAGCAGCAGCAGAAGAAGAAGAAGAAAAAGAAGAGGAAGAAGAAAGTTGTCAGAGAAAGAAGGTGTTAAAATTTGAATCAGTTGCGCATGCATGCGTCTTTGTCTGAGATGTCCAAAGGTGGGACTGGAAAAGACCTTGCAGTTGCAGTGGAGGCCGCAGGAAGAGCAGAGGTACGAGACACAGATTAGTAAAACAAAGGCGAGGAGATAATGCTAAAATACTTAGCCCTCTGCTCCCTGATACGGACGGGCCAGATCAAAGAATCGGAGAGGATCTAGGGGCCCTCTCCGTTCCAGACTGAAAGAAACCTGTCCTCGCGTGACTCGGGCGTGGCGGCACACGATCTTTTTTTTTAATATATAAGCAGGTCAGGTGAACCAACCAACTCCTCCAAGCAGCCTCCTTGCGTGCTGATTGCTGCGGCTCATGATGAGCTCCCTCCGGGGCGGCGGAGCCCGCGCGCGGGTTCGGTGGCTGGACCTGAAAACAACGTGAGCCTTTTTCTTCGCGGGTGCTGGCGTGGCGTGGCGCCACCGATGCCGATGCCGATGCCGGGGCACGGACAAAACGGGGTGACATGGGTGGGGATCGGACCCCCGCGTTGGCCAAGTGGAAGGCGGCAGACATGCAGCGTGCTGGACGCTTCCGCGGTGGTGACGCCTCCAGCAACAGTGCCGTGAGCGCGTACTCGATCGATCTCCGCTTGTCCCTTTTTTTTTTGGGTACTTTCTCCCCTCTGCCAATAAGTCGGTGAGTGAGACCATGTGTTAGAACACCGGAAAGCCTGGCTCCAAAGGTAACGGACCCCCTCTCGCTGCATGCATGCACTTTCCGATCACTAGGGCATGGGACGGCACGGGACAAAGGGGTGGGGAGAGCAAAGCGGACTCATGGCTCGGTCTCCACCAAACCAAACCATGCATGCATGCTCGGGGTTTAATGCTACATCATTAGCCTACTAACGCTATCTAACTAGTATAATAAGTCAACCGTTTAGGTTTATGGTGGTACCAAATTTAAGTATACATCTGTTTCTCTTGCGAACCGGCCGGAGGAGCACACTATTGGTTTCGCAAAGAGAGGGCAAGAAGCGCTGATTCTTCCAAGGTTTATAGTTACTAGGGCCGGCGATCCTCCATGGCGGTGAGAAGTGCCATTAAGCCACCGCTAGGGCATAATAGCGGCGGCTCCTCCATTTCACAGCCGCCACGTCCCTGGTCCACAACGAGGGTGACAACTACAGCCTGTAGGAGACGATTTCGACGGTGAAGGCTGACGGCGACGGGTCGGTGGTGGCCGCCGTGCTCTCGACGACGCCCTTGCTGCTTGCGTGAGGAGTCTGATGTTTGTGTTGTTTAGGGATTGGGGAAGAAGAACGTCGGGGGCTTCCTCGTAAAGTGAAACATGCGGCAACGTGGGAGCGTGGGGGGCTTCTTCGTGAAAAGTGCAGGCAACGTTGGATGATGTTAGATGTGTGGTGTGGATGACTCATACGCATGGGAGTACCAGAGAGCTGTGCGCACGGGATATGCTGCCTTAGGTGTATAGCAATGGTTGAGTAACTAAACAAAAAAAACCAGGACATGTTCCTTCCACGCTTGACTTCTCCCTGCTCATCTGCACGGCAAGGTGGCCAACGAGCGACTCGCCGGCGCCGGCGCGGCTATGGTGGAGGTGGATCTGCACACCCACGAGCCGTGGGAGCTCCCTGGTACATGCTTGCCACTGAGATTGAATTCTTTAATTGCTTAATTTACTTGATTGTTAGCTCTGCGTCCATCTCCCTCTCTCGCAAGCAAGACTCTGGCTAATTAACTCAGTTCCGTGTCATGGAATGAGTGATTAGGCACGCAACTTCATGCATGATCATATCAATTCTTCACGCATAATATATAGTATATATGATCGATCATCGTCGGCTCGTCTGAGAGCTAGGCCAGTGGCAGCTAGCTTACGTTAATTTCATCCCAACGGTACGCTAGCTACAGGGTTTCTTGCTTCTAATACAAGTCATTATTCCCATCCACGCGTGTGAAAATCAACACAAACGCTAAAATTTCATCGTCGTACGTGTGATGATTGCTTTTCTACTAACGCGCGACTGATGAGTGATGAATCCATGGTCGCAGACGTGGCGAAGCTGAGCACGAACGAGTGGTGGTACTTCTTCAGCTTCCGCGACCAAAAGTACGCCACGGGGCTGCGCACCAATCGCGCCACCAAGTCCGGCTACTGGAAGGCCACCGGCAAGGACCGCGTGATCCACACCCCCTGCAGCTGGCCCGCCGCCGCCGCCGGCCACCACCGCGCCGTCGTCGGCATGTGCAAGACCCTCGTCTTCTACCACGGCCGCGCCCCCAACAGCGTCAAGACCAGCTGGGTGATGCACGAGTTCCGGATGGAGAACCCGCACACCTCGCCCAAGGAGGACTGGGTCCTGTGCAGGGTCTTCTACAAGAAGAAGGCAGACGCCATGGACTATGCCGACTACAGCGACCAGGACGCCATCGCCGTGCATATGCCTCGCGACAGCGCTGACCCACGAGGGGCGGCAGTAGCAGCGTCGGGCCGAGGAGGGAGACAACAGGGTGGGGGGAGGCACCAACTGCGACTGCTCGAGGAGGACGACCCCGGGACGAGGTGGCGACACGAGGATGAAGACGAGGCGCGGACAGGAAGACGACGGAGTGGCGCGCAGATCGAGAGGGCGGCGACTCCATAGGGGGGCGCAATCAGCGGCGAGACGCGGGCGTGGCGGCGAGACACGGGCGTGAGGAAAAGGCAGGGCACGGTGGGAGGGAGGCGGCGAGGTCGAGAGGATGAGAGGGAAGTGGGCAGCGTGCAAGAGAGGAGACACTCAGAGCTTGATTGAAGAAAAATTGGGGTCCGGTATACGTGTCACACGCGGACAGGTGTTTGAGCAAGGACCATGAGTTAAATCGTGAAAAGACAGAGGACCTTTATACAAAAATGCGACCGCGGAACGCGGGGAGGCTTCCAAACCGCGTCAGGTTTTAATACTTTAGATTTTACCGTTTTCCTAATAAAATCCGTATATTTTGCTAGGAAGCTGTCTGCTTTTTTTCCCTGTTTTTTTTTTTTGTGTGTGTGATTGCTACATGTTGCTATCTAACCTCTACGTACGTTACTCTACATGACAACGACATCATGTTGCGCGATCACAGCAGAATTCAAGCATTTCAAGTGGACCTTGTTTTTTTTTCTTCTGCCATATGATGTGCATCAGCTATATATTAGCATGTGTCGCTAGATCACGGAAGAATTTCCTCGGTCTAAATAGACCTTTTTAAGCATATACTTCTATCATCCCTAATACACTTCTCTTTATTGTAGTTTTTAGTGTGTATGATTTGAGATATGTTGCCAAAGGATTTCTGCGTTCCTTATAGATCTTCACACAAGTATCACACAGGCACTATATATATATATATATATATATATATATATATATATATATATATATATATAGGGTAGAGGTAATGGAAGCCCTGGGCTTCCGTTAGTGGGCGAAGCCCCAGCCAGGGAGACCGAACGGGTCGCGTTAGGTCCACTGGACGCCAGCCTGCGCCATTTATGCAAAGGATAACCACGTATCCCGCCTTACACGCGACATGCAATTACGCAAGCATAAATTTGTGTACAAATGTGCATAACTCATGCATAAATGGAATCTTTGCATGCCAGGAATCGCGCGCACGATCAGGTCACGTTCAGCCCACTGGACGTCAGCTTGCGTCAGCCATGCATAAGATAGCCACGTATCCCGGCTGAAAGGGAATTAGACTTTCACCTAGTTCCTAAATAATTTTGGTGGTTGAATTGCCCAACACAAATATTGGACTAACTAGTTTGCTCTAGTGCATAAGTTATACAGGTACAAAAAGTTCACATTTAGCCAATAAAAAGACCAAGTGTTGGATTCAACAAAGGAGCAATGAGGCAACCGAGGGCTGCTCTGGCTGAAGGCACCGGACTGTCCGGTGTGCACCGGACATGTCCGGTGCGGCCAGAGGACTCAGACTTCAAACCCTTCGCCCTCGGGATTTCTCGGAAGCCGGCGCGCTATAATTCACCGGACTGTCCGGTGTGCACCGGACATGTCCGGTGCTCCAAGGGAACGCGGCCTTCGGAACTCGCCAGCCTCGGGTTTGCTCGGCAGCCGCTCCGCTAAAATTCACCGGACTGTCCGGTGTACACCGGACTGTCCGGTGTGCCAGCGGAGCAACGGCTCCCTGCGTCGCCAACGGCTCCCTGCGGTGCATTAAATGCGCGCGCAGCGCGCGCAGACGTCAGGCCGACCCATACCGGTGCACCGGACATCAAACAGTGCATGTCCGGTGTGCACCGGACACCCAGGAGGGCCCACAAGTCAGAAGCTCCAACGGTCAGAATCCAACGGCAACCGTGACGTGGCAGGGGCACCGGACTGTCCGGTGTGCACCGGACTGTCCGGTGTGCACCGGACTGTCCGGTGCGCCATCGAACAGAGGACTCCAGCCAACGGTCACTTGTGGTGGTTGGGGCTATAAATACCCCAACCACCCCACATTCATTGCCATCCAAGTTTTCCACTTCTCAACTACTACAAGAGCTCTAGCATTCAATTCTAGGCACACCAAATAGATCAAATCCTCTCCAAATTCCACACAACACCATAGTGACTAGAGAGAGTGATTTGCTTGTGTTCTTTCGAGCTCTTGCGCTTGGATCGCATTCTTTTCTTTCTCACTTGTTCTTGAGATCATCACTCAATTGTAACCAAGGCAAGAGGCACCAATTGTGTGGTGGCCCTTGCGGGGAAGTTTTGTTCCCGGTTGATTGAGAAGAAGAGAAAGCTCACTCGATCCGTGGGATCGTTTGAGAGAGGGAAGGGTTGAAAGAGACCCGGCCTTTGTGGCCTCCTCAACGGGGAGTAGGTTTGCGAGAACCGAACCTCGGTAAAACAAATCCTCGTGTCACACTCTTATTTGCTTGCGATTTGTTTTGCACCCTCTCTCGCGGACTCGTTTCTTTATTACTAACGCTAACCCGGCTTGTAGTTGTGATTATTTTTGTAAATTTCAGTTTCGCCCTATTCACCCCCCCCCCCTCTAGGCGACTATCAATTGGTATCGGAGCCCGGTGCTTCATTAGAGCCTAACCGCTCGAAGTGATGTCGGGAGATCACACCAAGAGGGAGATGGAGACCGGCGACGACAAGCCCACTATAAGCCAAGGGAGCACTTCATCTTCATCGGAAGAGTCCCACATCAAAAGAAGAGAGAAGAAGAAGAAATCCTCCAAGCGGAAGGAGAAAAGAGCTTCCTCTTCTCACCACAAGGAGAAGAAGGAAAAATCTTCTTCTCACAAGCCGCATCGGAGTGGGGACAAGCACAAAAGGATGAGGAAGGTGGTCTACTACGAGACCGACACTTCATCGACATCTACCTCCGGCTCCGACGCGGCGTCCGTCACTTCTAAACGCCAAGAGCGTAAGAAGTATAGTAAGATCCCCCTACGCTACCCTCGCATTCCTAAACATACACCTTTACTTTCCGTCCCATTAGGCAAACCACCAACTTTTAATGGTGAAGATTATGCTATGTGGAGTAATTTGATGCGATTTCATCTAACCTCTCTCCACAAAAGATTATGGGATGTTGTTGAGTATGGTGTACAGGTACCATCCGTAGGGGATGAGGACTATGACACGGACGAAGTGGCCCAAATCGAGCACTTCAACTCTCAAGCCACAACAATCCTTCTTGCCTCTCTAAGCAAGGAGGAATACAACAAAGTACAAGGGTTGAAGAACGCCAAGGAAATTTGGGACCTACTCAAGACGGCGCACGAGGGTGATGAACTCACCAAGATCACCAAGCGGGAAACGATCGAGGGGGAGCTCGGTCGCTTCCGTCTTCGCCAAGGGGAGGAGCCACAAGACATGTACAACCGGCTCAAGACCTTGGTGAACCAAGTACGCAACCTCGGGAGCACAAAATGGGATGACCACGAAGTGGTTAAGGTTATTCTAAGAGCCCTTATTTTCCTTAACCCTACTCAAGTACAATTAATTCGTGGCAATCCTAGATATACACAAATGACCCCCGAGGAAGTCATCGGGAATTTTGTTAGTTTTGAATGCATGATTAAGGGCTCCAAGAAGATCAACGAGCTTGATGAGCCCTCCACATCCGAGGCGCAACCGGTGGCCTTCAAGGCAACGGAGGAGAAGAAGGAGGAGTCTACACCAAGTAGACAACCAATTGACGCCTCCAAGCTCGACAACGAGGAGATGGCCCTAATCATCAAAAGCTTCCGGCAAATCCTCAAGCAACGGAAGGGGAAGGACTACAAATCCCGTTCCAAGAAGGTTTGCTACAAGTGTGGTAAGCCCGGTCACTTTATTGCTAAATGTCCATTATCAAGTGATAGTGACAGGGACAACGACAAGAAGGGCAAGAGGAAGGAGAAGAAGAAGTATTACAAGAAGAAGGGCGGCGATGCCCATGTTTGTCGGGAGTGGGACTCCGACGAAAGCTCAAGCGACTCCTCCGACGACGAGGACGCCGCCAACATCGCCGTCACCAAGGGCCTCCTCTTCCCCAACGTCGGCCACAAGTGCCTCATGGCCAAGGACGGCAAAAAGAAGGTAAAATCAAAGTCCTCCACTAAATATGAAACATCTAGTGATGAGGATAATAATAAAAATGAAGAGGATAATTTGCGTATTCTTTTTGCCAACCTTAACATGGAACAAAAAGAAAAATTAAATGAATTGATTAGTGCCATCCATGAAAAGGATGATCTCTTGGACTCCCAAGAGGACTTCCTAATCAAGGAAAACAAAAAACATGTTAAGGTTAAAAATGCTTATGCTCTAGAAAGAGAAAAATGTGAAAAATTGTCTAGTGAGCTAAGTATTTGCCATGAGACTTTAGACAACCTTAGAAATGAAAATGCAAATTTGTTAGCTAAGGTTGATTCTCATGTTTGCATTGATCCTAGAAATGATGATGTTGATTTGCTTGCTAGGATTGATAAATTGAATGCTTCCATCGCTAGCCTTAGAAATGAGAATGAGAAATTAATTGCTAAGGCTAAGGATTTTGATGTTTGCAAAGCTACTATTTCCGACCTTAGAGCTAAAAATGATTTGTTGCATGCTAAGGTTGTTGAACTAAAATCTTGCAAACCCTCTACATCTAATGTTGAACATATTTCCATTTGTACTAGATGTAGAGATATTAATGTTGATGCTATCCATGATCACCTAGCTTTAATTAAGAAACAAAATGATCATATAGCACAACTTAATGCTAAGATTAGAGAGCATGACTTAGAAAATGAAAAATTTAAACTTGCTAGAAGCATGCTCTATAATGGGAGACGCCCGGGCATTAAGGACGGCATTGGCTTCCAAAGGGGAGACAATGTCAAAATTAATGCCCCTCCTAAGAACTTGTCTAACTTTATTAAGGGCAAGGCTCCCATGCCTCAGGATAACGAGGGTTACATTTTGTACCCTGCCGGGTATCCTGAGAGTAAAATTAAGAAAATTCATTCTAGGAAGTCTCACTCTGGCCCTAATTATGCTTTTATGTATAAGGGTGAGACATCTAGATCTAGGCAACCAACCCATGTCAAGTTGCCTAGAAAGAAAACTACTAATGCATCAAATGATCATGCCATTTCATTTAAAACTTTTGATGCATCTTATGTTTTGACTAGCAAATCCGGCAAGGTAGTTGCCAAAATTGTTGGGGGCAAACACAAGGGCACCAAGACTTGTGTTTGGGTACCCAAAGTTCTTGTATCTAATGCTAAAGGACCCAAAACCGTTTGGGTACCTAAAATCAAGAACTAAACTTGTTTTGTAGGTTTATGCATCCGGGGGCACAAGTTGGATACTCGACAGCGGGTGCACAAACCACATGACAGGGGAGAAAAGAATGTTCTCCTCATATGAGAAAAACCAAGATCCCCAACGAGCTATCACATTCGGGGATGGAAATCAAGGTTTGGTCAAAGGGTTGGGTAAAATTGCTATATCTCCTGACCATTCTATTTCCAATGTTTTTCTTGTAGATTCATTAGATTACAATTTGCTTTCCGTATCCCAATTATGTCAAATGGGCTACAACTGTCTTTTTACTGATACAGGTGTTACTGTCTTTAGAAGGAGTGATGATTCAATAGCATTTAAGGGTGTGTTAGAGGGTCAGCTATACTTAGTAGATTTTGAAAGAGCTGAACTCGACACATGCTTAATTGCTAAGACTAACTTGGGTTGGCTATGGCACCGTCGACTGGCCCATGTTGGAATGAAGAATCTTCACAAACTTCTAAAGGGAGAACACATTTTGGGACTAACCGATGTTCATTTTGAGAAAGACAGGATTTGTAGCGCTTGCCAAGCCGGGAAGCAAGTTGGTGTCCATCATCCACACAAAAACATCATGACTACCGACAGGCCACTGGAGCTCCTTCACATGGATTTGTTCGGCCCGATCGCTTACATAAGCATCGGCGGTAGTAAGTATTGCCTTGTAATTGTGGATGACTATTCTCGCTTCACTTGGGTATTCTTTTTGCAGGAAAAATCACAAACCCAAGAGACCTTAAAGGGATTCTTGAGACGGGCTCAAAATGAGTTCGGCTTAAGGATCAAGAAAATTAGAAGCGACAATGGAACGGAGTTCAAGAACTCTCAAATCGAAGGTTTCCTTGAGGAGGAGGGCATCAAGCATGAGTTCTCTTCTCCCTACACTCCACAACAAAATGGTGTAGTGGAGAGGAAGAATCGAACTCTATTGGACATGGCAAGAACCATGCTTGATGAGTACAAGACACCGGATCGGTTTTGGGCCGAGGCGGTCAACACCGCCTGCTACGCCATCAACCGGTTATATCTTCATCGAATCCTCAAGAAGACATCTTATGAACTCCTAACCGGTAAAAAGCCCAATATTTCATATTTTAGAGTTTTTGGTAGCAAATGTTTTATTCTTGTCAAAAGAGGTAGAAAATCTAAATTTGCTCCTAAAACTGTAGAAGGCTTTTTACTAGGATATGACTCAAACACAAGGGCATATAGAGTCTTTAACAAGTCCTCAGGACTCGTTGAAGTTTCTTGTGACGTTGTGTTTGATGAGACTAACGGCTCTCAAATAGAGCAAGTTGATCTTGATGATATAGGTGAAGAACAGGCTCCATGCATAGCGCTAAGGAACATGTCCATTGGGGATGTGTGTCCTAAGGAATCCGAAGAGCCTCCAAATGCACAAGATCAACCATCCTCCTCCACACAAGTATCTCCACCAACTCAAGTTGAAGATGAGGCTCAAGATGTTGAACAAGAAGATCAAGAAGATGAGCCACCTCAAAGTGACGGCAACGATCAAGGGGGAGATTCAAATGATGAAGAAAAGGAGGATGAACAAACAAGGCCGCCACACCCAAGAGTCCACCAAGCAATACAACGAGATCACCCCGTCGACACTATCCTCGGCGACATTCATAAGGGGGTAACTACTCGATCTCGTGTTGCTCATTTTTGTGAACATTACTCGTTTGTTTCCTCTATTGAGCCAACCAGGGTAGAGGAAGCACTACAAGATTCAGATTGGGTGATGGCGATGCAAGAGGAGCTCAACAATTTCACGAGGAATGAGGTATGGCATTTAGTTCCACGTCCTAACCAAAATGTTGTAGGAACCAAGTGGGTCTTCCGCAACAAGCAAGACGAGCATGGTGTGGTGACAAGGAACAAAGCTCGACTCGTGGCCAAGGGGTATTCACAAGTCGAAGGGTTGGATTTTGGTGAAACCTATGCACCCGTAGCTAGGCTTGAGTCAATTCGCATATTATTAGCCTATGCTACTTACCATGGCTTCAAGCTTTATCAAATGGACGTGAAGAGTGCCTTCCTCAATGGACCAATCAAGGAGGAGGTCTATGTTGAGCAACCTCCCGGCTTTGAAGATAGTGAGTACCCTAACCATGTTTATAGGCTCTCTAAGGCGCTTTATGGGCTCAAGCAAGCCCCAAGAGCATGGTATGAATGCCTTAGAGATTTCCTTATTGCAAATGGCTTCAAAGTCGGCAAGGCCGATCCTACTTTATTTACTAAGACTCTTGATAATGATTTGTTTGTATGCCAAATTTATGTTGATGATATCATATTTGGGTCTACTAACAAATCTACATGTGAAGAATTTAGTAGGATCATGACCCAAAAATTCGAGATGTCAATGATGGGGGAGTTGAAGTATTTCCTAGGATTCCAAGTCAAGCAACTCCAAGAGGGCACCTTCATTAGCCAAACGAAGTATACTCAAGATATCCTAAGCAAGTTTGGAATGAAGGATGCCAAGCCCATCAAGACACCCATGGGAACAAATGGGCATCTCGACCTCGACACGGGAGGTAAGTCCGTGGATCAAAAGGTATACCGGTCGATGATTGGATCATTACTTTATTTATGTGCATCTCGACCGGACATTATGCTTTCCGTTTGCATGTGTGCAAGATTCCAAGCCGACCCTAAGGAATCACACCTTACGGCCGTGAAACGAATCTTGAGATATTTGGCTTTCACACCTAAGTTTGGGCTTTGGTACCCTCGGGGATCCACATTTGATTTGATTGGTTATTCGGATGCCGATTGGGCGGGGTGTAGAATTAATAGGAAGAGCACATCGGGGACTTGCCAATTCTTGGGAAGGTCCTTGGTGTCTTGGGCTTCAAAGAAGCAAAATTCGGTCGCTCTTTCTACCGCCGAAGCCGAGTATATTGCCGCAGGCCATTGTTGCGCGCAATTACTTTGGATGAGGCAAACCCTGCGGGACTACGGTTACAAATTAACCAAAGTCCCTTTGCTATGTGACAATGAGAGTGCAATCAAAATGGCCGACAATCCCGTCGAGCATAGCCGCACTAAGCACATAGCCATTCGGTATCATTTTCTTCGGGATCACCAACAAAAGGGGGATATCGAGATTTCTTATATTAACACGAAAGATCAATTAGCCGATATCTTTACCAAGCCACTTGATGAACAATCTTTTACCCGACTTAGGCATGAGCTCAATATTCTTGATTCTAGGAATTTCTTTTGCTAGTCCTGCACACATAGCTCATAAATATACCTTTGATCATGTCTCTTTTATATACTATGACTAATGTGTTTTCGAGTGTATTTCAACCAAGTCATAGGTATATTGAAAGGGAATAGGAGTCTTCGGCGAAGACAAGGCTTCCACTCCACTCCACTACTCATCCTTCGCCGTCGCTCCGCATCACCTCTCCAACTTTGGTATAAACTTCACTCATTCATTTTATGACCAAAGGGGGAGAAAGCACTTCATTGGGCTCTAATGATTCCGTTTTTGGCGATTCATGCCAAAGGGGGAGAAAATATAAGCCCAAAGCAAAAGGACCGCACCACCACCTAATTTTATAAATTTGATAATTTTATATTGGTAAATTTCAAAATTGGTATCTCTTTGTGTTCTAAGAGGGGAGTAACGAGTATTTTCAAAATTGATGTCTTAAAACCCTCTTGAACACTAAGAGGAGACCTTATTTGAGGGGGAGTTTTGCTTAGTCAAAGGAAAAGCATTGGAAATAGGGGGAGAAAATTCCATATCTTGAAAATGCTTTGCAAAATCTTTTTCATTTACCTTTGACTATCTTGCAAAAGTACTTTGAAAAGAATTTACAAAAGAATTTGCAAAAACAAAACTCGTGGTGCAAATGTGGTCCAATATGTGAAAAATAAAGAAAACAATCCATGCGCATCATATAAGTATATATTGGCTCAATTCCAAGCAACCTTTGCACTTACATTATGCAAACTAGTTCAATTATGCACTTCTATATTTGCTTTGGTTTGTGTTGGCATCAATCACCAAAAAGGGGGAGATTGAAAGGGAATTAGACTTTCACCTAGTTCCTAAATAATTTTGGTGGTTGAATTGCCCAACACAAATATTGGACTAACTAGTTTGCTCTAGTGCATAAATTATACAGGTACAAAAAGTTCACATTTAGCCAATAAAAAGACCAAGTGTTGGATTCAACAAAGGAGCAATGAGGCAACCGAGGGCTGCTCTGGCTGAAGGCACCGGACTGTCCGGTGTGCACCGGACATGTCCGGTGCGGCCAGAGGACTCAGACTTCAAACCCTTCGCCCTCGGGATTTCTCGGAAGCCGGCGCGCTATAATTCACCGGACTGTCCGGTGTGCACCGGACATGTCCGGTGCTCCAAGGGAACGCGGCCTTCGGAACTCGCCAGCCTCGGGTTTGCTCGGCAGCCGCTCCGCTAAAATTCACCGGACTGTCCGGTGTACACCGGACTGTCCGGTGTGCCAGCGGAGCAACGGCTCCCTGCGTCGCCAACGGCTCCCTGCGGTGCATTAAATGCGCGCGCAGCGCGCGCAGACGTCAGGCCGGCCCATACCGGTGCACCGGACATCAAACAGTGCATGTCCGGTGTGCACCGGACACCCAGGAGGGCCCACAAGTCAGAAGCTCCAACGGTCAGAATCCAACGGCAACCGTGACGTGGCAGGGGCACCGGACTGTCCGGTGTGCACCGGACTGTCCGGTGCGCCATCGAACAGAGGACTCCAGCCAACGGTCACTTGTGGTGGTTGGGGCTATAAATACCCCAACCACCCCACATTCATTGCCATCCAAGTTTTCCACTTCTCAACTACTACAAGAGCTCTAGCATTCAATTCTAGGCACACCAAATAGATCAAATCCTCTCCAAATTCCACACAACACCATAGTGACTAGAGAGAGTGATTTGCTTGTGTTCTTTCGAGCTCTTGCGCTTGGATCGCATTCTTTTCTTTCTCACTTGTTCTTGAGATCATCACTCAATTGTAACCAAGGCAAGAGGCACCAATTGTGTGGTGGCCCTTGCGGGGAAGTTTTGTTCCCGGTTGATTGAGAAGAAGAGAAAGCTCACTCGATCCGTGGGATCGTTTGAGAGAGGGAAGGGTTGAAAGAGACCCGGCCTTTGTGGCCTCCTCAACGGGGAGTAGGTTTGCGAGAACCGAACCTCGGTAAAACAAATCCTCGTGTCACACTCTTATTTGCTTGCGATTTGTTTTGCACCCTCTCTCGCGGACTCGTTTCTTTATTACTAACGCTAACCCGGCTTGTAGTTGTGATTATTTTTGTAAATTTCAGTTTCGCCCTATTCACCCCCCCCCTCTAGGCGACTATCACCGGCTGAGACGCGACATGCGATATACGCACGCATAAATATATGTACAAATGTGCATAACTCATGCATAAATGGAATCTTTTATGCCACGAATCACGGGAACGAATATTTGCATGTGCTTGCCGGTTACGACTGCATAACGCTGTGATACATGATAGCGTAAACCATGCAAACATTTAAAATCTCCCACCGGTTTTGAGATAAGGAAAGACGTGCTCTTCGTGCGCGTAAATAAAGGCGCAGTTACGGGAGAAAACAAATACGCACACATAAATATATGTAGTAATGTGCATAAATCATGCATAGAAGGGATATTTTGTACCTTGACTCACGGAAACGAATATTACCATGTGCACACCGTTTACGACTGCATAACGATGTGTAACATGATAGCATAAACCATGCATTATATAAATCTTGACCAGTTTGATATAAGGAAATACGTGCTGCATAATCGCGTAAATAAAGGGACAGTTACGGTTCGAGGAGCATTAGTAGAAGGAAATAAATTTTAATTTACAGCAGCAGTTCGCGGGTTCTGCTCGGGCGGATTCCAGCGTAAAACGTGAGCTAAAACATCGTAAATGAGTATGAAATTTAGCGTAAATCATATATCTGTTTTGTAACAGCAAACGAAGCCCAAAATTACGGCGTGAAAATCGCGTGCACCCAATCGTGCGCGGGTTCTGGCTAGGGCAGATTCCGGCGTAAAACATGAGCTAAAACATCGTAAATGAATACGAAATTTAGCGTAAATCCTATATTGGCTAAAACAGCGTAGATTGATCACGTTCAATCGTGCACGTATTTTGGCTTGGTCAAATTTTAACGTAAAACGTGAACCAAACAGCGTAAATGGGTACAAATTTTATCGTACATCATCAATACAGAGGGCACGGCGGTCAGAAGAACAAGAACTTGGACTTGGAGATGCATCTGAAGGGGAGTACGGTGCCGTTGGGCCAGAAGAAGCGGAGCTGGCACGCCAGACGCGTCCACTGGTCGACGCCGATGATCCCCGCGACCTTCCATCGCGTCCGGGCCTCCCCATCCACCCGGAACGGTACCACGCCGTCGTGGAGCGCGGCCTCCATGGCGGCGCTGCCGGCGTCGCCCAGCGGGGCGCCCTGCGCGCGCGCCACGTACGCCAGCGGGAGGACGCCCCTGGCGGGCACACGGAACGGGTAGGCGCAGAGCACCGCCAGCCCGCCTGCATCGCCACGTACGACACGCGGGGCTGCAGCAGCACCACCACCACAAGGACGGCCACGGCGCCCAGCAGCACCACGACCGCAAGCACCATGAACAGCACCACCGCCGCCCACTCCGCCGCGCCCGACCGGTGCCTCCTGAAGCTGTACCGCCGCGGACGCTGAGGCTCCTCCTCGCGCCCCCTCCACGACCGCCAATCCGCCGGCTGGAAAGCGCCGCGGCGGCCGGGGCTCTCCTGCTCACGGGCGCCTCCTCGCACGCCCGAGGGAACCGCCGCCGCCGCTAAAACCTAATCTCTGGCGGCGTGGGGGGTGTTTTTATAGTGACGGCGTGGGCCCGATTCACGTAATATGCGCAGACTATATTTGCATAAACTGATACACACATCAGCATAACTCGTATTATAATTTAGCGTAAGCACAGGTAGGTACAATAAGCCCAGGGCTCCGGTGCGGTCTGCACACCTGGTCAGGGCTTCCTGTAGTTAAATAGAGCCCAGGGCTCTAAATACTATATCTATCTATATATATATATATATATATATATATATATATATATATATATATATATATATATATATATATATAACTCTAAACCCAAATCAATTTAGTACTACCCAAAACAAACTTTCTTCACAACAATTTTTGCTCCCATTTTAAAAAAGCACACTAGAATCCCCGTTTCCAATCCGGTGGCTAATCTAATCCAGTTTTTAACGATCGCGGCCGGAAAAGGTCGAGAGCTCAGAAGCTCCAGAAGGACGAGGCCTCGTGATCCATGCAGTGCCGCGTCGACGAGATCTCGGCGGGGACGCCGCCGCTCAGCCGCTCCCTCTCGCCGGCCAGCTTGCCGTACCACCCGCCGCCCCCCTGCAGGAGCCCGTCGCCGGCGTACTGCGCCTGCTGCTGCATCATCATGCTCGACAGGAACGGCGAGGCGGAGGCCGCCAGGGCGATGTGGTCCGCGGCTGCGGCGGCGGAAGGGAGGAGGAATGGTGGGTTCAGGAACTGGCCCTCCAGCGGCGCGTTGGAGAAGCAGGTCACGTGTGGTGCCGGTGCTGCAGGTGGCGTCACCTCGATGGACGCCGGCGCCGGCGCCGCTGCTGAAAGCGACATGTTGATGTTGGCGCTGCCGCCGGACACGTCCATCAGCGGAGGCAACGCGGCGCACGCGGCGAAGTCATCCTCTGTGGACATGGACGACGGCCCCACTCCCGCGCCCTCCGTCCCCATGCACGCAACCGACGATGACCTCTTGCTGCCGGCCACGGATGGCGGCTCGATGCTCTTCTTGAACACCCTGCACAGCACCCACTCGTCCTGCTGCGAGCATGTAGTGCAGCGCCAAGGCACACACACAGCACAGATGGAGTTAGAGACGGATCCACACGCCACTCGCTGTCTCGACCAACCAACCGCAACCGATGGATGGATGGATCGACCGGTAACATGCACGCGCAAGCAACAAAAAAAGCTAGCACCGTACGTACCTTTGACGACGCGCCAGCTCTGACCGACGACGGGACGAGGCTGCTACTGCTGGCGGCGGCGGCGTGCTTGCCTTGGAGGCGGTACTCGTGCATGACCCAGCCGGTCTTGCCTCCCCTCGGGGCCCTCCCCGTGTAGAAGACGAGCGTCTTCTTCATGCCGACGAGGGCCTTGCCCCTGAAGATCTCCCTGTCCTTCCCCGTCGCCTTCCAGTAGCCGGACTCCGTGGCCCGGTTCGCCTTGAGCCCCGTCGGGTACTTGCGGTCCTTGACGCAGAAGAAGTACCACTCCTTGTCGCCCATCGTCGCCCGAGCTGCGCGCGCACCCACACCATGCATGCATATGGCGACGAGCACGTGTGACGACGTCAGTCATTAGTGGAGGAGTACCCCGATCGACCTTAAATTAAATTTGGTAGCACTCCAGCACTCATGTGCATGCTGCGGCCGGTGGAGGGACGGACGACAGCTAGGATATAGCTAGACTATAGAGCTTACATGGCAGGTCCCACGGCTCGCACTTGTTGAGGTCGGCCTCGCCGACGGCGCGCGGGGCGAAGCGCGGGTCGGCGGCCTTCCTGGCGAGGTAGTGCGTGATGAGCTCCTCGTCGGTGGGGTGGAAGCGGAACCCCGGCGGCAGCTCCATGGCCTCCTCCTCCAGTTCCTCCTGCTGCTGGTGGTGGTGATGGTAGTCGACGTCGTGCTCCATCTCCTCTGCCTGGATAGTGAGCCGAGGATCGCTGTCTAAGTGAACAGCTTGTGAGACCTAGCTAGTACATGGGGAGATCGAGCACAAAGTAAAGAAATAGATATCACACAGGTAGCAGAGCATCAGAGATGGTGCGGATCTGGGAGACGGAAACTAACCTCTTTTTGGTTTTTTTTTTTTTGGTATGGACGGGGGGGGCGGATTCTTCTGGGGGGAGTGGTGGAGAGTTGTCAAGAGGGGAGAGATTTTATTAGAGTACGTTGTGAGGGAGACGATGGGGCTTATATACTGCGAAAGGAGACGGCCGGGGGGCTGTGTGCTGCAGTTTTTTTTAGAGGGAAGAAGAAAGAGACGTGGCGGCGAAGCAACAACACGTCACAGCAGCGCGTTCGGGCCGGCTGTGTGGGGCAGGGTCTCCTACTTCGTAATTACTGTAGGAGAGTAGTCAAACGCGGATTACACATACTTGAAATCATAGCAAAAAAAAAATCAAGTGCCTTTTGGTGTATCTATATGCCGCCCATGCATTACGTATTATTCAGTAAAGAACGTACGAGAACAATATGCATCGAACCGAAAAGAATACAGCAGTAGCTGCGCTGCCTTGATTGGGATTCCAAACAGTGAACCTAACAGCCTCGCCGTGCCAGGAAACAGGAATAATGGGTTGACCGGACGGTTGGCGCGCATATCCTGTTTGGCCCTATCCGGTCAAGCGCCCATACGGCAAAAGATGCAGTCCAGCTGCTCCCACAGACGACAGCTAGTAGGCAGCATAGCAAGCAACACATGCATCATCGTCACAGCCAAATTATACAAGTGGGCCTCACCGCAGCACACTACTGCATACCGCCATGCACATGTTCGTCCTCGTCCAGTTACCCCGGCCTCCCCCTGCAAAGCGAGCTAGTATTCTTTTGCATGCGTGCATGTGGCCTACTTTGTGTAGCTACGGCCGGCGATCTGAATTTCTGGTACATGCAATGCAAATATGAAATATGCAACGCAACCCGGCCAGCCAGTACGCCGTGCAGTCCTGTCATGAGAGAGAAGAAAACATCTGTGGGCGGACCGCGCGCGAGATCTTTTCCAGTCGGGTCGCGGAATCAGTTCAAGTGGATCAGTCGTCTCATCGATTAGATGGCTAGACTTTACCTGATGAATTCATCATGCTGTGTTTTTTTTTTGGCCACGTTCGCTGTTGATTACAACCTTTTTTTTTGGCAGCCAGTTTCCTCGTTCCACGTTGTGCTCAGACATTTAAATATTAAAATTACGTATAAATGAGGATTTAAACCATAGTTATTGACTCTAAACCTATATTCACACCCAATCAGCCAACAGAACACGCATGTTACCATATGACCGATCACCATTGAAAAGATCTTTTCTTTTTCTAACTCATTTTGCATGCGTATACGGTACGTGTACCGGACCGGCCCCCGCGTACGTGGCAGTGGTCGTCGTCTCCTTGGGCTGGGCGTCTGTGCTGCCATGCAGGTGGCCGGTTGGTGTTGGATCTTTTATGGGCTTGGCCCATTTATTGAATAAACTCTATGGTATGTAATGGTGGAGAATACCAATAGTACCACATTGGAAGTCCAAGGGTCTTTTGCCTTGACTTATATGGTGGGATTTATTCCACTTAACTTGAGAAGTCAAGAAATGGACAAGGGCATGCCACACGCGCGCGCGCGCGCCGCCGCCGCCGCCGCCCGGGCCGGGCGTGGCGTGGCGAGGCGAGGCGAGGCAGGCAGGCACTCTGCGCGCACAGAGAAGCGAGAGGGCAGGTGCCTCCGAAGCCGGTGCCGTTCGAGACCTTGCACGGGGGATCGGCAATTAGGTTTTTGGGGAGCGTCTACGTGACTGCCCAAATCGTCTTCTTCCTTGAGACATGACATTTGAAGTTGGACAAGGATCTAGATCCTCGGAGCGCATGGGAGGGTATGATCAATTCATCTCGTCACTATTTTACATTCTGCAAATTATATATGTTCATACCTGCTGTTTTATTTATAGCCATAAATTTATCCAATCTGTTTTGTCGTATTATATCATGACATGTCTGATGCCTGATTATACTAGTAATATGATAAATCTGTTTGTCTTAATTTTACAGTTATGCTGTTTATGTTGCTATCTGTTTATTTTCAGTTGTTCCATAATAATACATGTTCCATGTTTATATGCTTATTATATTTATATGATTCATATGCTTTATGTTCTTTTGATCCATATTGTTATGGATATATTTGAGATAGTGATTTCTATAATTAAACATATTTTATATGTCATCATCATAATGTTAATTTATGGAATTAAAATGATATGGAAAATGCCTATATTTCTAACATTCCAAAAACCTAATGTTAGGCATTTTTCTGTCAGAGGTTTTGCTGCTGTGCTTAAGCCTGATCCGTTTGATGGTAAAAACTTCTTGATATGGAAAGCTAAGATGGAATTGTGGCTAACTGCAATGTCTTGTTTTCATGCCGCTGAGGGCAAGCCTGCCAACTTACCTCCTGAGGATGAGGCTAAGTTTAAGGCTGAAGACAACCTCTTTCGAGGTGCAGTGATTAGCGCACTTGACACAAAATTCCAGAAAAGCTATATCATCCTTCCCACAGGGAAAGAGCTGTGGGATGCTCTTGTTGGAAAGTTTGGAGTTACTGACGCTGGTAGCGAGCTGTACCTCATGGAGCAGCTGTATGACTACAAGATGGTTGAGAACCGATCTGTAGTGGAACAGGCTCATGAGTTTCAGGCACTAGCTAAGGAACTCGAACTTTTTCCTTGTCCTTTGCCTGACAAGTTTGTGGCTGGCGGTATAATCGCCAAGTTGCCACCTTCTTGGAAGGACTTTGCTACCTCTCTCAAACATAAGAGACAAGAGTTCAATGTGGAGGAGCTCATTGGTACTCTTGATGTTGAGGAAAGAGCTAGATCAAAGGACAATGGAAAAGGTGTAGAGACCTCTACTGCTAATGTGGTGCAGAAGAAAAACTTCCGCAAGTTTAACAAGAAGAAAAACCAGAATAAACCAGAGAACGCAAATAAACCTGTTCATACAGCACAGTTTAAAAAGAAGAACAACAATAACAAGGGAAAGGGAGGTTGCTTTGTCTGTGGCAGTGATCAACATTGGGCTAGAGAGTGCCCTGATCGCAAGTTCACACAGGACAAGAAATCAGCAAATGTTGTAACCACTGAAACTGAAGGTGGAACATCTGGGTATGGTAATTCTTTACCATTTGTTCTCTCAGTTTGTAATTCACCTGAGTGGTGGATGGACAGTGGTGCAAATATTCATGTGTGTGCTGATGCCTCTATGTTCTCCTCCTACCAGGTCGGGAGGTCTGGCGCCTTGTTAATGGGAAATGGGTCGCGTGCTCATGTTCTTGGTGTTGGTACGGTCATTCTGAAGTTTACTTCGGGAAAGACGGTGCCATTGAAGAGCGTGCAGCATGTGCCCTCTATCAAGAAGAATCTCGTTAGCGCATCTATGCTATGTCGAGATGGATACAAAGTTGTTCTTGAGTCTAATAAATGTGTTGTGTCGAAACATGGTACTTTTGTTGGTAAAGGATATGATTGCGGAGGGTTGTTCCGCTTATCACTGCATGATGTGTGTAATAAACTCGTGAATTCTGTTCATTTTTCTGATGAGTCGGATTTATGGCATTCACGTTTTTGTCATGCAAGCTTTGGCTGTCTTATGCGGTTAGCAAATATAAATTTAATTCCTAAATTTAACTTGGTCAAAAAGTCTAAGTGCCATGTGTGTGTTGAATCAAAACAACCTCGCAAGCCTCACAAGGTTGCTGAGGCGAGGAGTTTGGCACCTCTAGAACTTGTTCATTCTGATCTGTGCGAGATGAATGGAATTTTGACCAAAGGTGGTAAAAGATACTTTCTCACTTTTATAGATGACTCCACTAGATTTTGTTATGTGTATCTCTTAAAAACAAAAGATGAAGCGTTCAATCATTTTAAGGCCTACAAAGCTGAAGTAGAGAACCAACTTGAGAGGAAAATAAAACGTTTAAGGTCCGACCGAGGTGGAGAATATTTCTCTAATGTGTTCGATGAGTTCTGCGTGGAACATGGTATTATTCATGAGAGGACACCGCCATTCTCACCACAATCCAATGGGATTGCTGAAAGGAAAAACCGCACTCTAACAGATTTGGTGAATGCCATGTTGAGTACAGCGGGATTATCCAAGGCATGGTGGGGTGAGGCGATTTTGACAGCATGTCATGTCCTGAATAGAGTTCCAACAAAGAACAAAGAGATCACTCCATTTGAGGAATGGGAAAAGAGAAGAGTAAATCTCTCATATTTGCGCACTTGGGGTTGCTTGGCTAAAGTGAATGTGCCAATCAACAAAAAGCGTAAACTTGGGCCTAAAACTGTTGACTGTATATTCCTTGGGTACTCTTTTCACAGCACTGGGTATAGGTTCTTAATTATAAAATCTGATGTGCCAGATATGTATGTTGATACTATCATGGAATCAAGAGACGCAACATTTTTTGAGAATGAGTTTCCCATGAAGAATACACCTAGTGATACAAGTCATGAGACTATAATTCCCCATGAGCACGAACTGTCGATTCCTATAGATCATGCTGAGGATTCTCACGTGCACATCCCTGAGGAGGATGACACTATAGTCACTCGAAAGAGTAAGAGACAGAGGGTTGCAAAATCCTTTGGTAATGACTTTATAGTGTACCTTGTGGAAGACACACCAACTACCATTAGTGAGGCATATTCCTCTCCTGATGCTGACTTATGGAAGGAAGCAGTAAGGAGTGAGATGGAATCTATTATGTCTAATGGAACTTGGGAGGTCGTTGACCGTCCTTATGGTTGTCAACCTATAGGTTGTAAATGGATCTTCAAGAAAAAGCTTAGGCCTGATGGTACAATCGAGAGGTACAAGGCAAGGCTTGTGGCCAAAGGATATACCCAAAAGGAGGGTGAAGATTTCTTTGATACCTACTCACCAGTGGCTCGATTGACTACAATTCGCACATTAATAGCCGTGGCAGCCTCTTATGGTCTTATCATTCATCAGATGGATGTTAAGACAGCTTTCCTAAATGGAGAGTTGGATGAGGAGATCTATATGGATCAGCCAGAAGGGTTTATTGCGGATGGTCAAGAGAACAAGGTGTGCAGGTTGATAAAATCATTGTATGGCCTAAAACAAGCACCTAAGCAATGGCATGAAAAGTTTGATAATACTCTTACAGCAGCTGGCTTTGTTGTAAATGAATCTGACACGTGTGTATACTATCGGTATGGTGGGGGTGAGTCTGTTATGCTGTGCCTTTATGTTGATGACATCTTGATCTTTGGATCAAATCTCAATGTGATTGAGGAAGTTAAAAATCTTCTATCGAGCAATTTCGAGATGAAAGATTTGGGAGAGGCTGATGTCATTCTAAACATCAAGCTTGTTAGAGAAGCTGATGGTGGGGTAACTTTGTTACAATCCCATTATGTGGAAAAGGTCTTGAGTCGCTTTGGTTTTAGTGACTGTGATCCTGCTCCAACACCTTATGACCCCAGTGTGCTATTAAGAAAGAATCGGAGAATAGCAAGGGATCAATTGACATACTCCCAGATCATTGGCTCGCTCATGTACCTTGCAAGTGCAACAAGGCCAGACATCTCTTATGCTGTGAGTAAGCTAAGTCGGTTTGTGTCGAAACCAGGAGATGATCACTGGCGTGCTCTTGAGAGAGTGTTGCGGTATTTGAAAGGCACTATGACATACGGTATTCATTATACCGGAAACCCAAAAGTGCTGGAAGGCTATTGTGATGCCAACTGGATTTCTGATGCTGATGAGCTTTATGCCACAAGCGGATATGTGTTTCTGTTTGGAGGTGGCGCTGTTTCCTGGAAGTCTTGCAAGCAGACTATCTTAACGAAGTCTACAATGGAAGCAGAACTCGCAGCATTAGACACTGCTGGGGCTGAGGCCGAGTGGCTTCGTGATTTCCTATTAGACTTACCGGTAGTTGAAAAACCGATACCGGCTATTTCCATGAACTGTGACAACCAAACCGTGATTACAAAGGTTAACAGTTCTAGGAATAACATGAAGTCTACAAGGCATGTTAAGAGGAGATTGAAATCTGTCAGAAAGTTGAAAAACTCCGGAGTTATAACTGTGGATTATGTCCACACCTCAAATAATCTGGCAGATCAATTCACTAAGGGTCTATCACGCAATGTGATAGAAAGTGCATCGAGGGAAATGGGTATGAGACCCATGTGAGATCTACTCTAGTGGTAACCTGCTCTATGTGATCGGAGATCCCGTGAAGTAGAGTAGAGAAACAAGCTAGGAGTAGGTTGTGAGGAAAGATCCCTTTCTTAACTCATTTCTGATGCACATCTTTCCTATCTGTAAGGCAGGATGGTATTTACCTTAATGTATTCCAAGAGTCTTATAAAGGTGAGATGTTGTCCTACAGAACATCTTTTGAGGAATACACCTATATGAGTCAGACTGCTAGTCACAGTCTATGGGACTTGGGTAATCCCTAAATACTCATGAAAGGCACTGAAGTGTGACTTATATGCTTCTAAACAGCGGGAATACCCTTTTGCAGCCTAGTATCAGCAAAGGATTTGAGTGAATCTTATTTCGCACAAAACTGTCAATTCAAGGCATAGTCCATTGTTCAGTTGTGAATGAGTGAAACTCTTATTCTAGATGGATGTTCAACTTAACAGTCTCCATCGAAACACTGGTATATCAAAGGATTGTGATTCTGATACTTCATCATTACAAACCCTAGAGTTTGGTGGGGATTGTTGGATCTTTTATGGGCTTGGCCCATTTATTGAATAAACTCTATGGTATGTAATGGTGGAGAATACCAATAGTACCACATTGGAAGTCCAAGGGTCTTTTGCCTTGACTTATATGGTGGGATTTATTCCACTTAACTTGAGAAGTCAAGAAATGGACAAGGGCATGCCACACGCGCGCGCGCGCGCCGCCGCCGCCGCCGCCGGCCGGGCCGGGCGGGCGTGGCGTGGCGTGGCGTGGCGTGGCGTGGCGAGGCGAGGCGAGGCAGGCAGGCGGGCGTGGTGTGGTTGTGTTAATTTTTAGCACTCACTAACCGCGTACTTCAGCCGAGTGACGCCAGCCGACTCTGTCTCTTCCCTGCCGAGTGACTCTGTCTCTTCGTCAGCCAGCCGAGTGACCCTTCGTCAGCCAGCCGAGTGACCCTTGACTCGGCGAGTGCTGGCCGACTCATGGCATAACTCGGCGCGAGCTGGCCGACCCTTGGCGTGACTCGGCGACCTTTCTCCTTCAGCTTCCCTCTGCGAGAGGATAAATAGAGGAGCACCCCTGTCACTCGGTACACGCGAACACACTACTTTCAGAATCACAGTCCAGCCGCCGAGTGAGGGTATTTCCATCTCGTGACTCTGCGCGCACAGAGAAGCGAGAGGGCAGGTGCCTCCGAAGCCGGTGCCGTTCGAGACCTTGCACGGGGGATCGGCAATTAGGTTTTTGGGGAGCGTCTACGCGACTGCCCAAATCGTCTTCTTCCTTGAGACATGACATTTGAAGTTGGACAAGGATCTAGATCCTCGGAGCGCATGGGAGGGTATGATCAATTCATCTCGTCACTATTTTACATTCTGCAAATTATATATGTTCATACCTGCTGTTTTATTTATAGTCATAAATTTATCCAATCTGTTTTGTCGTATTATATCATGACATGTCTGATGCCTGATTATACTAGTAATATGATAAATCTGTTTGTCTTAATTTTACAGTTATGCTGTTTATGTTGCTATCTGTTTATTTTCAGTTGTTCCATAATAATACATGTTCCATGTTTATATGCTTATTATATTTATATGATTCATATGCTTTATGTTCTTTTGATCCATATTGTTATGGATATATTTGAGATAGTGATTTCTATAATTAAACATATTTTATATGTCATCATCATAATGTTAATTTATGGAATTAAAATGATATGGAAAATGACTATATTTCTAACAGTTGGTGGGGCCGTGGGGAACGGACGTGTGGCCGAGATACGCACGGCGGGCGGCGGCCGCGGATCGTAGGGGGCCGCTCGTACTGTAGCCGCGTATCACACAGGACGACGACGACGCACCGTGTCGCCGTCGTCGCCACTGCAGACGTCCCTGTCCCCTCCTCCTCCTCCTCCTCCTCGCCTCGTCTGGGCCTTTCCGCGCATTTCAACGGCCTGCTGCGCCTTGCCAAGCCAATGGTGCGTACAGGAGGACACGACAGCGACGCGGATGGATATGCCTGCCTGCCTGCCGGTGCCGGCCGCTGCCACGTACAGTACGCGTCCCTTTCGATGCGGAAGCGCGCGGGCCAGATCACCAGCTCGATCGCACGTGCGTTTTGGCTGCTCGTTTTTTTTCTTCGATCGGGCGGCTTCGCTTTGGCTGTCGCTGCCTGCAGCCATGGATGATCATATATACATACGCGCCTGACGTCGAGGAGGATGATCGGTTGGCCTAGGGCGCGGATGGGAAAGAAGATCTCGCTGCCGTCATCGTGGACGGCGGCAGGCCGCCCCGCTCGTTTCGTTTCAATTCACACTTTGAAGCTGGCAAGAGAGAGTAGCCGAGTAGTATGTAGTAGGACAGAGAAACGGTACAAGGCACCAAAAGCGGCGTGCAACGATACTGTATGGGCCATGGCCGTGGCTCGCTGGGTGCTCTTCCAGCGTCGTGGAGAAGCCGGTGGACGCAGTGGTGTCAAGTACCGCAAGTTAATTCATGTACACACCACCGGTTGCAATGCAATGATGTGACGACGTACGAGCGAACAATAGCAACTTGGGATGAAATTTAATTATAGATGCCAGAAACTTCGCTTCTCTACATATAGCACACCGGAAGCTGGAAAAAAAAATCATTACAAAAGAACTATAGAGCATCGACTAGGACCGACCGCTGAACCGGTCTCAAAACAATCTAGGATACAACCCATGATCCATCGCTGCATGGCATGCCTGCATTCATACAAAAAGGCTCGGCACTTAAAAAGGCAGTACGTACAAAACATCCAAGCCCCCCTGTGATCCCTCTCTAGCTAGCTAGTTATTAGTTCGATACGCTACTCACTGCAGTAGTAGTAACCATTCATCGCTCCATTAAAAAAGATTATCTCCTCTAATTATTGCGTGTTGCTTTCTCCGGCTGGTCAGTACTAGTGCAAGGACAACAACGGACGCGAGTCGTCGTCATCACCTAGCTCGAGTACTACTTTTATGATGGATTGATGATGATGGATCTCGGTAATCATGGTGCTCAGGGGCTCTCGTCCCCTTCTTGTCGATCGCTGCTACTACTACTACTATGATTAAACTAGCTAGCACGCGCTTTATGATCATGAAGAATTCATCGCAACGACACAGTTAAAATATTGCATGCACATGCTCACCGAAATGCCTAGCTAGCTAGCTCTTGGATGAATCAAGTCGTATACTGTCGTCGGTCGCTGGTGACGCGACAGTAACATCTGTACCAGTACCACCAGTCACCACCACAGCATCCTGTCATCATCATCCCGCGCGATCGAGCCGGTTGCGCATCACACGTTGCCCCGGTTTCATCATTGCCCGCACGTACGTACGCATCGCATCGCGCGCATACTCGGTCATGCGCGCTGTAGCAAGCAAGCAAGCAAAGCCACCCACCGCCGCCGCCACCGGTCCAGGTCAAACGGAAGGCGGAGAGGAGAGCGACCCCGGGCAAGCCTGCAGTTCGCCACCAATCATCACCGGTACGGTGGCACACATGGCGCGACGCCGGTAGTGGCCAAGCCTTTTGAAAAGCCTCGACCGATCGCATAGCTTTGCGCTCTCCGACACCGCATCAGGCCATCGGCTTCATCGCGCGGGAAATCTCTGACCCCGCGCGTATGCATGCTTAGAATGCATGCTATCCGTTCGGCGAGCGCGGCAACCTTTTGTTGATTTGTAGACGACTAGTATACGTACGTACAAGCGCGGCCTGCTGCCCCCCCCAGGAGGTTCCTCTGACGTACTGCAGGGGCAGTAGGGTCACTGTACGTGGGCCCTGTCGCACGCGGGGGCCACGCGGCAGTGCCCTCTCCCCACGTCAGAGGATCTCGTTCCCGCACCCCCCAAATTCCGACAGATCACGCTTCTCCGTGGTCGAAGCACTCGGTTGGCATTTCTTCTCAAGTAAACAGTGCTGCATATCTAGTAGTCAAACACAAATAAACAACCCCCCCAGCTTAATTGTTTCGTCACTGATTACGGAACCCGAATTGCATTGAGCAAGTACGCGCCAAGCCCTTTGCTGCCCTTCCTGTCTGTCACCGAATATGTCAGCCCAGCATTAGAATAACGCAGCTGAACCACCGGACAGTGATAGCTGATCATATGTAAGACTCAACTCAACCGTCAGTGCAGGTTTGTGTGCCTCGCTGACAGACATATATATAGCTTATAGTGTGGGGGGCTCGCTGGAAGAAACGAAAAAACTCTCAACCACTTCAGATCCGCGGCGTTCATCATGGAATGTAGACACTGTTGAGCTAGAGTATTCATTCATATTTCTGCGCACGAGGCAGCAGCGTGATCGAAATAAAGTATATATTGGGGAACTTGTTTGGATGTTCGAATTATTTTTTTGTTCTAGTCTTACTTTTGTTTAATTTTTAATGGGACTAAAATTGGTTTTTTATATTCTATACATGGGTCCACGTGTAACACACCCCAAAAATCCAAATTTTGGGTTCCCAAAAGAAACACATTAAAGTGTCATTTGATGAGGGGTTAAACCTTGAAAATGACCATTTATAAAATAATCGTAATGATGAATGAATAGATGTCATTACAACTTTGATAGTTCAAAACTTAGATTTAAAATTTGAAACCGGAATCTAATTTTAAACTCCGAAAATAAATAATAGAAAATAAACCTCAATTAATCGTTTGAAAGAATCACCCTTTTATTAAATTATGCATTACAGGGGCATTCAGTTAGATAAGAAATAAGTAAATAAATAAAAATATATTCTTGCACCAATGCTGGATATTTAAGTTGCGCATTTGATTCGAATTTAAGTTTCAAAACCCAGTTTGAATTTGGAAACTTAAATAGAAAACAAAACCGAAAAAAAAACATAAAGCAAACCCGTCGTTTGTGCCACTTCTGGCCCGTTCCATGTCCACCTGGGCCGGATGGCCGGCCCGCCCCCTCACCCACTCCGTCAGCCGAGCGGGAGGCCGCACGCGCGCTCGCGCTGACAGGGAGGGCCTGCAAGTCAGCCTTCACACCACATACCAGAAGCGTGCGCTCGCGGGGTACTGTCACTGGTGCGTGGGCCGCTCGGTCGGCCTCATCCACACGCAGGCCTGCCCGGATCGCTGACCGGTGGGACCATTGTGTCGGGTCGTAACCAACTCAAGGTGAACGTTGTGCGTGCTCTTGCGTTACGCTACTACCGTGTGGGGCCAAGTGTGAAAAGGTATTGTGCTCTTAAACTAAACCATATTAATTTCGTCTTTTGACCTCATTTATTTCAGTTGTACTAATGACGGAAGAATGTTAAGGAACAGCTTAGTCTTCTTACGAGTATTTTGTTGAGAAACCCTAATGAAGGGTTATATGGGCAAATACCGAATATGCCCCTGAGGGCAATCACGTCTCTATATATAGAACATGTACCCCTCATATGGAATAGAGATCAGAAAGAGGCCAGAGGCCTAACCCTATATCCTGTGTCTCGTGTGTTTCCTCTGTCGTGCTTATGGGAAGGGAGACGGGTTCTCTTCAGCTTCTTGCGCCTCTACTGCTGACGGGAGAGAAGGGAGCGGATCTGGTGATCCGTGGTAACGTAGTTTTCAACACGTTATCAGCACGCTCTACCTCGACGTTGCTACGGATCCGATCTGCATCAACTCTTCATCAGGCCGGCAGGTCCCCGGCCTAGCCGAACTGTCCTACGCGACAGGCTCTAATTTCTCCATGTAATCGAGCGGTATGTCCTTCTCTATGCATCGAAAGAAAATGGACGGCGACGACACGCCCCTGCAAACCGTGGTTGCCTCCTTCGTATCGCCGCTCCTCTGTTTTCAGAACTCATCGATCTCCGCCCTTGTGATGCTGTACACCGAGACTATTGTCATGCTGCTGCTAGAATCCTCATACTGGCCTCACGCCCTGCAGATGCACAGAGCAGTAGAGGACCCAGTCTTGGCCCTGCTGGCCTACGCCACCGCACCAGCACTGCTGCCACAGCAGCGTTGGCCCACGTACGTGCGCGTTCACGCAACCCGTGTGGCCTTCCCTGCACCGACGCTGTCGTCTAGAAGAGAAGGCCCCCGATTGGGCCCAGCTCTAGGCGCACACTCCACTCCAGCGTATATGCAGAGAAAGCGGATCACGATGTAGAGATGAGCGGAGCGATGGCGTCGGTCGTTTCTACTCGTTACGGCTGTAACCGTAAGCTGTGAGAGCCGAGAGGTGCGGGGCTTCGACCAACTCCAGCAACACTCCCCATCCCACTCCGCATCCGCATTATACACGCTCTGAGTCTCTATTTCGCTCTCCAGCAGCCTCCGCAAAACAGACACCGTGTACCTGTACTCCCCTTTTCCACGGTTTCTCTCTCCTCTCCGCACAAGACTGCATGCGCCACCTCCTGCTCGCGGCCCCAGCTGTCATAGACTGCATGCGGAGTGCAAATACGGAGTCTGCTGGAAACGGGGACGGATACGGAGAGGAGAGAGAAACTGTTGGCCGTGCTAAATACGGATACGGAGAGGGAGTCTGCTGGAGTTGGTCTAAATAACTGGAACTGCAGCAGTTGCATGCGTATGCGCTTGTGGAGGAGCTTTGCATGCTAAGTGGTACGCGTGTGCGGAGCAGCCTTGCATGCAGCTTGCATGCGAAGTGGCGTGAGTGAAGGTGGACTTCACTTGCATGTGATGCTCTAGTTAGCGATGGTTGGCTTGAAAATCGCCCTAAAAAAATTCCGGTTGAATTATTTCATATATGCTCTATGTTGTTTATTCTATTTATTTCCTGTAGCAAATAATAAATAAAATAAACCATTTTTGCAGTTTCTACTTTAATTAATTAATTCTCGTATTAAATAATTAGTAGAAAATACATGCTTAAATATGGAGAAATGTCTTTTACACCTCATATGTTATGTTCAGATATTAATTCTGGTGTTTTATTTTTTCTGCATTAATATTATTTCATGTGCTAAATAATTAGCAGAAAATTATTAAAACATATGCGCAGGATATACTGAGCATATTTAAATCGCTCTGAATATTTGCGTTGCGTTGAGTTTTTCAGACTCATGGCGAGCGATTAAATTGTATAGTGGGTATTCGAACACGCCGATCAGGCTGCGTTATTAATTGGCTGAGTTATGGCATCAACTATGCATTAGCTGCGTCCTGTCAACACGATGCAGTATTTGTGTCGTACGAACTTAGTTGCGTCATGTGATTGCTATGTAGCACTCTCGTTTATTCGGACAGCTCCCGTTGAGTCGAACCACCATCACTGAGTCGCGTATTTTTGCATGCCCTGTAGGCACTGTCTGTCTGCCGTGATCATTGAGCCACAATTGCGCCTATTGCGCACGTTGCGTGGACTTATCATGTACCCCGACTACCGAGCCATAATTGTGTCTGTTGCGCTTATTACGAAGGCATGCTGTGTTGTCGTAGCCCTGATGGCCGCACACGTGTTGACACCAGACGCTACAGTTTGTACTCGTATGGATTGTGGTGGGTTGTTCAAACCCCTGAAGTCACATTATACGCAACCTTCTTAAACAATTTTATTTGGCTGTATATTTTATTTGACTGTGTTGTGTGGCATTATATATTTATATATCGCCAAGTGGCCATAATGACTATATCAAGCTCAATAGTGCTTGGAAATCTGGGAAATTAAATTGAAATACAATGCAACACAGATAAGTTAATTCTTTGCTCTCTCCTCGTGCATAAAGTTTTACCCGAAGTAACCTGAAGAAATTCAACATTAATGCATGAAAGCCTTTTGGCACAGAAAACATCACAAATTGGGATTTTATTAGTAAGCAATAAGACCTTGTCAGATGAATAAATGCTAGAATCTCAGTCATACATTGCTCAACCAGATGTTGGCACATTGCTATTTGTCGCTGAACGGCATGAAGCGAACTTTGAGATAAATGGCTAGTACCTTAGCAACATGAAGTTCCGAGTACATCGAAAGGTAATTCTGAGAATTTTTTCACAACGTTGGTGTGAAAAAACATTGTGTGTTCTCATTGAACCACTTTACTCGGCCTATCTAGGACCTCTATGCTTGTGTTGCATACATCTCTCAGAATTTAAATACTTATAGTCGCTGAATTGACTTAGGATAGTCCTTTGACTGGTATGGTATATACTATAAACCAAATGGTAAAGGTCGATTCTGAATAGACATATATCTGGAGTTTATATAGCAGAACTACATTGTATTCCACCCCTTGGCATGCTTACCATAATCTATATTTGATCTACCAGAAGTAAGAAGAGTACAAAAATAGCCATGGAATCCCACATCACCACAGAGCTTGAAGCTACATTAGGCATTAATTTGTCCTTGGTTCTTGGCGTTGGAAGAGCCACAATTCTCGACCGCAATACTGTCAGTGATAGTAATTTGTGATAGAAATATAAAGATCTTATGGAGACATGTTATATTCTCCCTAGTCCTGATGACTCCTTCGTATGAGAGTAGTACTATCTGTTGTTGAAGACGGGTCCTAGGCGGATACCAGTCTTGTTTCGTTCTTGCCAAGCAGTTATCATCATTTGTTTCATGAAAAGCTAGTTATATGGTGATTTTTCCCAGATAAAAATGAATTCTTGGCCTTGTCTGTTCTATTCCAAAGCTTCTCTTTTTGCTGAACAATGAAGAGATTGAAATAATGCTTTATAGAACAAGTTGGTATATAGTATAAGGAGAAATATTTGCCCTGCTGGCAACACCATAAATAATTGACTATTGTTATAAGTTCTCTCTTAAAATTATTATACCTAAAAATGTTGCATTAATCGATACCCAATTTCAGAGCTGTATGAGTAATTGGGTAAACCATGGGCAGTGATAAAACGAGCTGGACTATACATCTCTGCATATAAAAATCTCTGCTTGGCAGCATTGGCCTGATGTCGTGCACTTTACCACCATTATATACGCACATATTATCCTATGTGCTTGAAAGCACAATGCAACCAGTGAATGTCCTTGTGAGCGCTAGACCCTGATGGTCATTTTAGTTGTTGATCTGAAGTCAACTACTAGCTCCAAACGACGAATGGTGTGCATGAGCCTCTGAGGGACCCTTATGCATAAAATAGTGTTGCGTATATCAGTCTAAATCTTAATAATTGACTGTGCATTTGGTAATAATAACAATAAGTTTGTAGAATTGTAACTATGAAGCAACTTGTTGTTGCGTGTCTCGCTGGATGTTGAGACTAACCCTTCATGTGAAGGACAAATATGTAGTATTCATGCCACTACATTAATCTAAGTCCAAAGCTCACTGCATAAAACCCCTATCTGTAATGTGCGTAAGATTTCCCAAATAAATCACCACAATAGCATACATTGGCCACAACTGGATGATTGTGGTTGGGGATTTTATCTGTATGCTTTTAGAACATCTCGGCATTAGGGGGAGGAATGCCCATATAGTGTAATGCCTCAATATTCTATTAAACGCACAAAAGCCAAACTGAACCCGTCGTTCAGAGTGTACTCCTGTGTATATGGAGTTTGCCAGAAATCGTTGAGGAGTAACCATATTGGTTTGAATGCTTCTACCTGATGTAGATGTGGATATACCCAGGATTAATATCATATCCACATTTGACTTATTGGCATTTGATCTATTCTCGGGGACGCCTGCGAATATGATCCATTGGCCTTAGTCAAAGCATATGTTCTGATTGCAGATTCACGTGGTCTGTAATAACTCTCCTCCGATGAACTCGCCCTGCTGGTGATTTGCCTCACGAAGAGGTTCATCTTGATGATGAAGTTCCTAGCAATGCGCGCAATATCATTGTGCTGGGAATATGGAACAATGAATCTTTCGTTTTGGGAAATGATGGAGATCATTATTAAACGTGGGAGACAAATGTGTCGACACCTATCTTGCCTCTATAGATTGCAAAGGGATCCAAAACAAAGTCCTAGGCATGAGTGCTTGAAGCTCTCTTATCAGGTCAATGATAAATGCAATCGAGGCTGAACCAATAATCGCAAAATGGAAGTCGCGAGCTTGAAATTCGGACATTTATGGGCACTATTGAAATAATGTGTGGTGAATGCGATGGTTCAAGTGGTCTTGTGAGAGACCCATCCCACATATGTGTTGAGTAAACAATGTTCCGCTATATGATATAATCTGGCAAATGGCATGAATTAAACTATGCAGTTAATAGGATTCAGAAGATCCATCATGAGATCCAAGGATGACTCTTATTCTTGAATTATAAATATGCAACATATAAATCTCATACCGAATAATACATTCCTGATGAATGATCACTCTCCTATGTAGGGAGAATATCTCCTAGTTGAGATCATCGTTCCCAGATGGAACCTATCCAGAAGAAACAAAGTCTGTGTTGAACACCAAAGTTTGATAACCCCTATAAAGGGATAAAGACCCATACAGACCCGGAAAGGAATAAGATGAGGTACCAAAGGACTTGAAGTTCACCGAATAAGCACATGTGCATTCCACGATCTTACTCATGGTATTTTCCACTAGATGTGGAATTACGGTATCCTCTAAAGCCCTGATGGCAGAAACCTATAAGGTTTAGGTGTTACTGGCAAAATATCCCCATTGTGCCAGAATGACAGACTGTAACGATGTATCTGATCGATGAAAAATCCTTGATGGATTACGATCTTATATGGACTTTTGTTACACCATCATAGATGTTGCAATGGATGAACGCCTCGAGCGATGTGTCATATTTAGAATATGTACTATTGCAACTATATTATCCCCTAAGTCCTATTGAAGGACATGTTATTTGCTTTGCACAACTATGTATAAATTGTGGTGTAAGATAGAAAATGATAGCACCCCAACCTCATCCATTCTCGTTGTTCCAGATGAACAATGAGACATATATCTTGAAGAATATGCTTGAGTTATGAGGGATAACGACTTTGACAGATGTCATCGTCAGGGGGAGCGAATGCTTATATTGATCACAATCGTGAGACAATAAATGTCATATTCTATGCCCTGAAGGCGTAAGCTTGATGATCAATATGTGAACCTTTATGGAACTTTCTATCAAATATATAGATCCAGTCGATCGAACACCATCAATCAAGGTGGCTTATTTATATTGATACGTGCACTTACCTTGTATATCCTAGAAGTGAGTAGAGGTAAAGTTCCTGAAATAGTCCTTGCAAGGATATGCAATCCGTTTGCTAAATCTTTATATGCATATACTTCCAGAAGAAGATGTTTTGCCTTATTGATACGGTTTTGCAAGGATCAGGGGGAGCACATTTCTAAAGTTAGCCTTTATAGAAGATTCAATTGAATCTAGATATACAAGATCGAAATATGTCCTGATGACAGTTGTTGTACTCTTTTTCCTTAGTGAGTTTTCCTGAAGTTTCTCACATGAGGTTTTTAACGAGGCAACAAAGTGCAAATGCAATATGCGTCACCATGCGCTCTTTCTCCATATTTTCCCACTGGGTTTTTTGGGAGTTTTAATGAGGCATGTGTTGGTCGCGGTATTCGCCCAAGGGGGAGTGTTGAGAAACCCTAATGAAGGGTTATATGGGCAAATACCGAATATGCCCCTGAGGGCAATCACGTCTCTATATATAGAACATGTACCCCTCATATGGAATAGAGATCAGAAAGAGGCCAGAGGCCCAACCCTATATCATGTGTCTCGTGTGTTTCCTCTGTCGTGCTTATGGGAAGGGAGACGGATTCTCTTCAGCTTCTTGCGCCTCTACTGCTGACGGGAGGGAAGGGAGCGGATCTGGTGATCCGTGGTAACGTAGTTTTCAACATATTCAATGCATTATGAATACTTTTAGTCCCTGCAACCAAACAGGGTAAGGGCTAAAGTTTAATTCCTGGACTAAAGAAATCAAATAGTCCCTAAAACGACTAATATATTAGGACGGAGGCAGTATATGGTTTCAAAAACGAAAGGAATCTAAGAATCTGGTTTTAGATTTGAGGATGATTTTGCTGACCAAACCCTGGCTCAGTGTTGGCCCAGCTCCCCTTTAATCCACACGACTGAGTCGCCCATGTAGACGCGGCCTAGTGCTACGCGGGCCTAAATTACTGTTGAAACAACTTTAGGTGCGAAGGAGCACGAGCGTCAGGTTTGCAGTTTGCTAAACGCTTGAGGGTGGAATTCCTACTCACTAGCATGGGCCAGAGTGAAACTCGGAGTGAGACACACATGGGCCAGATTACACGCGTTCTTGCTTATGTAGTTGGGTCCGCTTGTAACACACCTCAACAGAAGACATTCCTCGCATAGAGAAACAAGGGCCCTAGCAAGGCAATCACACCAGTATACATATATAAATTATTTTTTACCTTGGTTTTGTCACCATTATAATATATATAAAAACACCAGACAACATAGCGCACATCATCTTATACAACATAAATAGCATCAGTATTCGGTAACCATCCTTGCAATAGATTCATCCAATCCAGGAGGTCATCTCGAGCAGGCAGACCCCAACAGTTCAGAGCCGTTAATTCACGCATATCTCATGAGGATTTCTTTGATTTCTTGTCCTCCCATTCTTTCCGGGCTTCCTCAATCAACTTGCTCACCTTGTCGTGGAAGCCAGGATACGGTTCGTACCCGCCAAATGTGTGAAGAATCTGAAACAAACAAGGATTGGCATGGGTGGTCTTGGTATCCATCTAGCGAGGCAGTAGTGTGGCCAAAAAACCACGGCAATGCTGAAGTTTACCTCTAGCAGCACAAAGAATGGTGCCATCAGGAAAGCCTGGACAAGATTGTCAAGGAGAGCAGGCGCTCGCTTCTGCAAGGAAAATAAGGTTCAAGTAATCCATGGGTGTGATTACTAAATTACTAGCGCCAAATATAAATAGAACGATAGACTTACCTCGAAAACTCCATGACCAATGAATTGCATAATCCAACAGAACAACTGGGCCACCAATACAACCTTTAATATAAAAATGTATACAACAGTTAATGATTGAGCCACAGACAAAAGAAGCACCTTGAACCTACTTGAAATTAATGCAACAAAAGTTTCTGTAGTTATTCCATTTTTTATCTACAGGCATTTAAATTCTAGAACAAAGCAAACAATGCAAGATTTTCAGATTCAAGATGCAACCTGCCAGATTCATAAATTCTGATGTTACATAAGAGGGCCTGCGTGTAAGGTACCGTTTGGTTTGAGGGACTAAAGATTAGTGAATTAGTCCCTCCATTTTAGTCCCATTTAGTCTCTAAATAACCAAACGGTGGGACTAAACTTTACACGATAAAATTTAAGGATCAAATCGGATTATGGTCGAACTCTATTTCTATCTAATTTTGAATTAAAATTAAATAAAAGCTCAAACAAATTGTGAAGAAATATTTGGATCGTGATCCATTACCACCCTTACATGTAGCGCGATGTGCTAAATGCCTTCTTATTGATACTGGTAAGTAACTAAATACAAGCAGGTTTGTCAGAAGCATGATTAGTGATAACTAATGTTGCATAATTAGCGCCCTTTTGTGGTTAGACCAAGTTTAAATACTTAATAGAAGGATTGGCATATCAATAAAAAGCAGGTATTTACAACTCTGCCAGTTTTGTACTGTATGACAATCTATAGATGGTCCCCTCTGAGAACCAAATATTTCTTTGCTACAAAGTATGAAATTTTAAGCCCTTTGTTTACTGAAGGTATGACAATGGAATAGCTAAATAAGCGATATTTTAATCGATGAGTTTTTTAAGGACAACAGTAAACTAAAAATAAGTTATCCAGTATGTTAATTTTGACCTATTTCACAACGAATACACATATTATCTGTCCAAACCTTTGCACAACAGCAAAAAGAACACATGCCATGCCAGAATCTTGAAGTTAGCATTGGGAGATGGTCACAACCCCTTTGACAAATGGGAAAACAGATTTCTAGAGCTAATCAGCTAGGATACTAAGAAATCTAGTTGGTATCCAGCAAATAATCCTCGTTACCCTTAATTCTTCTCTAGTAAAGAAAAGTGTTGCACACAAAACAATCAACTTATTTATGAATGCATTGATATTCAATAATGCTTGTAGACTGCCATCAAGCAACGAAGTAGAGAAGGTCAATATTGATCATCTTATTGCCATACATGTCATCTACGCGCCATTCATTTGACCGGTATTTCAGTTGCAAACAAAACTAAAACATAGATGCTCCATTAAGATATTGGGTAACTTGGTCAACAAAAGAGGGCAGTTTAAGAAAATGAAGTTACCAATTGGCTATAGCTAGCACTAAATGTACTAAGAAAATCCATACAACAGAGCTAGATTACAATTGCACAAAAAAACATAGAGAAACTCTGAGAGTTACACATGAAGACTTTGCTGCTGCTGCAGCACAACAGCACTGCCAGAAGCGCAGACAATCAGGCTGAAAGTTCTTTCAGTTTCTCAGTATCAACCACCTCAAATCAAAGGAACTAAGGGGAAACTGGGTAAAAACTTCACATGAGAACCCTCAATAAAAACTGAACCGAATAGACTAAATTGGTCAACATAAAGACTACAATAACCAGCACCACCCGACAGGGATGGAGCTTGGAAAAATTTGAGGGGCTAAACTAAACCGCTACAACGACCTAATCTCACTAAACTACTCACAATAGACAAATATAATAGTTTAAAGTAGTCTTATATTGGAACTTCGATGAACGATGAAAATCATAAAATACATAACGGAGAAATATATACTTCTCAAATATTTGTAGCTCGCTAGTTCATTTTTTAAACTAAAACGTGACAAATAAAAAAGAACGGAGAGAATATGATGTAATTTTAGGGGAGGCTTTAGGAGGGCTCTACGGACTAAGGAGCAGCAGGGGCTCCAGCCTCACCCGCCCCACCGCTGCCACCGTTCCTGTCACCTGAAAATCCCTATTTCACCAATAATAGCGTGGGTACTCCCAAATTGTACTTACGGGGCGACTAGAAATATATAACCACCTGATAAGCATCACTGAATATACCAACTAAGGATGAAGCTCATCTGAAATTTTGCTACCTTCGCTTCATCAGATGGACTAACAATTTTCCCCCGTGGTCGTGGTCTCGTGGATACCAAAATCTAAGACACAGGTACTCGAGAAACGACACCAACTGTAGCCGATCATATGAACATGATACAAATACATAGAAATCCAAGCACAGAAGAACATCATATAAGCCATCACGACGAGCTAGGTCAAGGATCGATGCGAAAGACCGCCGTTTTCCCCCGGTCCTTACCTTCCATCCAACAGAGAAACCGAGGCGGGCAGCGAGGGCGCCGCTTGCGGCCCAGCAGAGGTAGCAGAGGAGGGCGGCGAGCGCGCCCGCGCGGCGGTCGAGGAGGAAGTAGTAGGCCGCGTAGACCGCGGCGCCGATGCCGGCGGCGTGCGTGGAGGGGGCGGTGAGGTGGAGGAGCATGAGCGCGGTGAGGAAGATGGGCCAGACGAAGAGCTCGTGGATGCCCACGTTGACGGGGTTGCTGTGGTAGGCGCCGTAGAAGGCGTAGTGCCCCTCTAAGTCCAGGAGGCCGCTGCCGCCGCCGCCGCTGCGAGGCTTCGCCATGGTTCTCCCCTTCGGTTGCTTGCTCCCAGTTTCAGGTCACTTTGTTGGGTGAGTTTGTTTTTCAGCGGGCAGCTGGGCAGGACGAACACGACGAAGGCCTCTATGCGTATAAAACGGTTTATCAAGGGGTGAATGCTGAATCGCTGACCCCGTCGAAGGTATCCCTCCTCGACAAATCATCTTGGACTCTATGCTTCTAGATGGACTATTCTCAACGCTTTCCTATAACAAAAATTCGAATTAAGCCAGAAACAGGAGCGGATCTAGAATTTTCTTATGCCACAGACCGGTACTACTAAATTTTCTTCTTTTGTTTTTCGTCTTAGCTATTTCAAACTGAAACAAATAGAAGTTTATATGGAGTTAATCGGTTCATGCCCTGGGCCATCCGCCCCTAGCCTGTAACTAGTGTGGACTTGTCAAGATCTTGTTTGTCAGATCCTAAAATGAAAAGCAACGAAATTAACGAATTAACAAATATATGGTCTATAGGAAATTTTAATCATCTCTAACATTTCTAAAATTAAACTAACAAGCTCTAATAACATGTAAATGTGAGCCGGTGGTATAAACTCCGAAGTAACCTCCATATCTGAATTAGTGTAAACTCTTTTCTTCTTCTCCATCTAGCCTTTTATCCCTTGTAGTTAGATGGCTTTCGAAATTTGGATTTTAGAAAAGAAAATCAATGTACGAAAGGTAAGGCATCCTCTGCGCATTTTACTTAAGGTAGAAGACAATCTTTGATCTATCTATTCGGGATAGAAGGCAACTTTCTTGTAATTATCCATTTGAGAGTATACATGTCCACGGGACCGGGTTTGTCGGGCGGTCTAAAACCCGGTTCAGGTTTAGTCAGGCCCGAACCCAATATGACATGTAGTGAACTAGACTTATGTCCGGACCGAAGGCGTGGCACGGTGGGTTAAGTCCAACACGGTCCGATTTTTCTCTCTATTTTTTCATATAAATACATATATTATACTTGAATATAGAGTATAAAACACAAGAAATATGTGTCTTTGTTGGTTATGTGGGTGTAAATAAATGTTTAGAGCTAACAAATATGGTTTAAACCCTCGTGTGTGTGTATATATATATATATACTTTTAAGATATTTTATCATTTAAACGTCATATGTTGTTATAGGCCTGTTAGGCCCGTCGAGACGTGAGTCGATCCCACACGATTATTAACCTAGCGAGCCATGTCTGGGTCTCGCTCAAGGCACATGGGCCGTCACGACATGGCCCGCTAACTAATCTGGGTCGGGCCGGCACAGTCCTAATCCGTGTCGGACCAAGCTGTGCTTAGCTCGAACTGACCTGGTCCACCCATTTGGACATCTATATTTAGACAGGTCTGTTAGACTGCACATGAACACTCCTAAACTAATTAGGTCTAAATATAAATTTATTGTTCTCTCCGATAAAAATTGTGCACGAGAACCGTACATATTATATCTGTTCTCGAATATTTATCACTTATTAGTTTATTTTTAAACTAAACAACCATAAATAAAAAAGAACGGAAGTAGTACATTGAGACTGTCGCTAGGGAATTACTCACGTCTATAAATTTACCTGTTTGGATTATCGAAAAAGGCTGAATTGAAACCGTTTTTTCACAGCCAGCCTGTTTGGCTAGCCCCAGATTTTTTTTTAAAAAGATTCCGTCCATTTCCAAAGACAAAATTATAAGCTGCTTCAGATTTTGTGCACACCAAACTAAAACTAAGGTCATTCCCAGTAGAAATTCTATTGCATAGTTTCCAAAAGTGATACATCAGTTTTTGTCTATGAAGCTTTGTATCTTGAGTTTTATCTAGATGAAACCCTCTCTCCTCTAATAAAACTCTCTCCATCTCTCTCGTCATAAATATCGTGACATGCCATCAAATATGGTGGCGTGTTATCTCCTTTAATGAGGATGAAATTATGATAAAACTTTCACCAGCAATGGCCTAATTCCACCCCATCAAGTTGATCGATTCCGTCCTCACATCTCCATGCGCTCTATCCACGTTGACTAGATGTTGGAACCATTGGCGGACATATGTTGAGCCTAGCGAGCGGGGGCACAAGCTCCCACCCAATTTTCTGGTTTTTTAGTAGACATTTTATCTTACTAGCTCAGTGCCCGTGCGTTGCAACGGGATCATATAATAGCTCGATAACTTATATATACAAATGTATGTTATACTGTTATGAGATGGAGGACGACATCCACGAGCCGTCCGAGATGACGTTGAAGAGAAATTCGGGCCTGTGACGCACGAGCACTCACCTAGTAGTGTAGTATACAAGATTTAACAAGACAATTTAAAGGCAAAAATTCAAGAATAATCTTTCATAAACTACTGTAAATTCATGACTAAAAACTCACTGTAATTGACTTGCTTGAAGAACACAATAATACTACTGTGAATATGTGATACAACTTAATCACAGTAGTAAAATTACATCTGATGTTGTATTTGGTAAAAAAATATTTTTCAGAGTTCAGAGCCAACAACTAAACTCAAGTGTTACAAGGTACAACAAACCTTACTATTCAGATTATTAATATAAAAACTCAAGACAGGTGTAATCCTCAAACAATTATAAGCAATGTGTATAGGAATTTTAGACATAATGGTGCCTACCACATGCTTTAGTATTCAGATTATTAACACAAACTCATGACATAATGACCAAAAAATATTAACACACAAACATGGACATAAAGTTGTTTAGGAATTTCAGACATATATAGAGGTCAAATAGAGGAATTTCAGACAATGAACAATTATCATCATCAATAGACCAGAGTTCAAATTCTTAATATATGAGCTTGACATATAATAGTGCCTCTAGCAGTGTCGCCATAGTTTAAAAGCAGTAATATGGCATAGAGAGGAGAGGAGAGGAGAGAAGAGAAGAGAGGAAATAAACAATATCTATTGCTTTCCATATAAACTCACAAAGTTATATATATTCCAATCCCATGGAGAGATGAGGGGAGGAGAGCTACAAAAACCAATCCTGTTCTGTTTCTCCTTTCAGGCCTAACCCTATGCAGCAACATATTCATCCAAGAAACCAACAAACTGTAACATATCCCTTATTATTCTACCCATTACAAACTTGTCATTAAAATTAAATTCAGTACTAACTAACATTATCTCGATCAATCTTCAAGGACATCGATCTCGATTTTGCTATGCCATAGAGAATGGTGCATGTGGACCCTTCTTCCTTATATGCATCAGGTGGTCTAAAGTTGGCTTTAACCTTTAGCCCACCTTACATTAGAGATTTGGACATCAAAAGAAAGCTAAAACATTCTAAAGCTTTTAGATCTCTAAGTTTAGAAGAGGGAGGCAAAAATGCCCTAGAATATTGGAGATCGCAGCTGCTGCTATCACCAAGTAACACACTAAGATATCGAAGACCGCAACTGCTGCTATCACCGTTTAAAGTACAAGATTAAGTGGTGGTGCTTTTGCTTCTACCTTAACAACTAAGATCTCAATCCATCTTAATTTGTCCAACCGAACTCTGAATGAAAAAAAGGAATCACATTTTAGGAATGATTGACGAGTTAGCACAATGCAGGTTCAGAACCTTTGGTTATTTCCAAAATAAAGACTTGCATGTATGGCTATAACAATTTATACTTTTAAAAATGGATACTTATTGAGACCTGATAACCACATTTAGCTAGCTTAGCAGGAGGGAGCATGCTAACTCATAATGCCTTGTAATTACTGAATATTGATGAACCAGCGGAGCCATACCTCATTGACATCCTCAAGTAGCTCTAACAAACAAATTAGGGGACATGACAGACAAATTAGGGGACACTACCTCTGCGTATCTACACAAGGGCCCAAGAAAGGTGGGGCTTGGCCATAGGAACAGAGCTCTCAGCTCCCACACCGTGCACCAGTGAATGCGAGCAGCTGGTCTGGCCTTCTAGTAATCCGATCTGTATGCAGTGTGATCCAGGATTCACGTGGATAAGGATGAAATCAAGAGAGCGCTAGCTAGGATCACACGCCAATAGCACAAGGAAGGAAGGAATGAGCGAGCGAACCTTGAGGAAAACATCGCCGACGGGCTTCTTTGTGTGGCTCTCCGTCGTTGGTCGCAACCCTCGCCACCGCCCTCACTCGTCGCACATCGCGCTGTGGTCACGGTCAGGGCTGCCCTTCCGTCCGGTCGACCGGTCGAGTATGGGGCGATCAAGCAGGACTCGAGGAGGAGGTAGCAGATTTATGGCGACGGATCAAGGTAGCGGGGCCGAGTGTGGGTTGTTGGCTTGTTGCGCCCATGGGCGTGGCAGGCGGGGGGTGGGGGCGGAGGGATCATGAGCTAGAGGGGGAGATCGTGGAGGGAGTGGGCAGTTTGGAGGGAGATCGTGAGGGATTCCTTTGCGCGGGCGTCTAGGAGTGAGCGGGTGCTCCTGAGATGGCTAAGATCGACGATGAACAGGAGAGCACGGGACGGAGACGGCGCTAGCAGGAAGAGCTAGAGGGCAAGGGCTCACTGGGCAGAGAAAGCAAGGGAGACTGACCCTAAAGCCAAGCTGGGTCAGGGTAAGAAGCGTGCGGCCTCTTGGCAACTACTTGGGCCGCACCAAAGAAACACAGCCCACGCGACCTATGTCGTCGTCATGGCTTACACATTTTTATGACCATACCGGCCAGCCAACATAGCTTCTACCGGCTTATAAGCCTTCCTTCTTTAGAGAAAGCAATCGTGGTCAAATGCTCTTGCCAGTGTCAAATTGAGGCAACTTTTTGCGCGAGCAGACGTGGGTCCGGTGTGTGCAAAACTAAGGGTGGCTGTCACGTGGGCGCCCGTAGTCTGCAATATGGGCCCAACGTCCGGAGTGTGTGATGGCTTGCACGATAGGAATGGGAATGTGGGATTTTGTCACATGGGACCGGAGTGCCCCAAGTCAGGAGTTGCTCGACGTCCCGCGTCACAGAATGTGATGGTTTGCCGGACAACAGCGACGGAGGAGCCATTATGACTTAGTGTGGCATCAGCCATACCTTACTTTTAATAACTCTCATATCTTCTACTATAACAACAAAATAAGACGTGGTTTTGTGGATATTGTGTCTCTAATCTGGTAGCAGGTCTTGAGTTCGATTCATAATTCTTATAGATTTTTTTTACTGCCGGACAGGGGTGAGGGCAAAACAGGAAATGAAAAAAGGCAGAACGTCTGAAAGTCGCCTAGAGGGGGGGGATGAATAGGGCGAAACTGAAATTCTCAAAAATAATCACAACTACAAGCCGGGTTAGCGTTAGAAATATAATAGAGTCCGCGAGAGAGAGTGCAAAACAAATCGCAAGCAAATAATGAAGTGAGACACGCGGATTTGTTTTACCGAGGTTCGGTTCTCTCAAACCTACTCCCCGTTGAGGAGGCCACAAAGGTCGGGTCTCTTTCAACCCTTACCCTCTCTCAAACGGTCCCTCGGACCGAGTGAGCTTTCTCTTCCCAATCACTTGGAACACAAAGTTCCCGCAAGGACCACCACACGATTGGTGTCTCTTGCCTCAATTACAAGTGAGTGTTTGATCACAAGAAAGAATCAAGAAAGAAGAAAGCAATCCAAGCGCAAGAGCTCGAAAGAACACAAGCAAATCACTCTCTCTAATCACTAGGGCGTTGTGTGGAATTTGGAGAGGATTTGATCTCTTGGGCGTGTCTAGAATTGAATGCTAGAGCTCTTGTAAGTAGTTGAGAAGTGGAAAACTTGGATGCAATGAATGGTGGGTGGTTGGGGGTATTTATAGCCCCAACCACCAAACTAGCCGTTTGGTGAGGCTGTCTGTTCGATGGCGCATCGGACAGTCCGGTGCACACCGGACATGTCCGGTGCGACAGCCACGTCACCAAAGCCGTTGCAATTTGACCGTTGGAGTTCTGACTTCCGGGCCCGCCTGGATGTCCGGTGCACACCGAACATGAACTGTAGATTGTCCGGTGCACCTGCTCCCGCGTGCCTGACGACTGCGCGCTTCTGGCGCGCATTAAATGCGTCGCAGGTAGCCGTTGGCGCCGAAATAGCCGTTGCCCCGCTGTTACACCGGACAGTCCGGTGTACACCGGACAGTCCGGTGAATTTTAGCGGAGCAGCCGAAGTGAAAAACCCGAGGCTGGCGAGTTCCTGAGGCCGCTCTTCCTTGGAGCACCGGACATGTCCGGTGTACACCGGACAGTCCGGTGAATTATAGCGGAGTGGCCTTTGGAAATTCCCGAGAGTGAGGAGTTTGAAGTCGGAGTCCCCTGGTGCACCGGACACTGTCTGGTGCGCCACCGGACAGTCCGGTGCGCCAGATCAGGGTGCCATCCGGGTTGCCTTTATCTTTCTAATTTGAACCCAACTTTGGTCTTTTTAATTGGCTTGTTGTGAACCTTTGACACCTGTATAACTTATACACTGGAGCAAACTAGTTAGTCCAATATTTGTGTTGGGCAATTCAACCACCAAAATTAATTAGGGACTAGGTGTAATCCTAGTTCCCTTTCAATCTCCCCCTTTTTGGTGATTGATGCCAACACAAACCAAAACAAATATAAATGTGCATAAATTGAACTAGTTTGCATAATGTAAGTGCAAAGGTTGCTTGGAATTGAGCCAATATAAATACTTACATGATGTGTATGGATTGTTTCTTTGTTTTTAACATATTGGACCACATTTGCACCACATGTTTTGTTTTTGCAAATCTTTTTGTAAGATAGTCAAAGGTAAATGAATGAGATTTTTGCACCGCATTTTCAAGATTTGAAATTTTCTCCCCTTGTTCCAAATGCTTTTCCTTTGACTAAACAAAACTCCCCCTAAATGAGATCCTCCTCTTAGTGTTCAAGAGGGTTTTGATTTATCATTTTTGAAATACTACTTCCTCCCCCTTTAGAACATAATAAGATACCAATTTGAAATTGACCAATTGAAAATCTCCAAATTTTTTTTAAAAATTAGGTGGTGGTGCGGTCCTTTTGCTTTGGGCTCATACTTTCTCCCCCTTTGGCATGAATCGCCAAAAACGGATACTTTGAGCGAGATATAAGCCCTTAGAAGTACTTTCTCCCCCTTTGGTCATAAATAAAACATATGAGTAAAGATTATACCAAAGATGGAGAGTGATGCGGAGAGACGGCGAAGGATGAGTAGTAGAGTGGAGTGGAAGCCTTTGTCTTCGCCGAAGACTCCAATTCCCTTTCAATATACCTATGACTTGGTTTGAAATACACTTGAAAACACATTAGTCATAGCATATATAAAAGAGACATGATCAAAGGTATATTTATGAGCTATGTGTGCAAGTTTAGCAAAAGAAGTTCCTAGAATCAAGAATATTGAGCTCATGCCTAAGTTTGGTAAAAGTTTGTTCATCAAGAGGCTTGGTAAAGATATCGGCTAATTGATCTTTAGTGTTAATGTATGAAATCTCGATATCCCCCTTTTGTTGGTGATCCCTAAGAAAATGATACCGAATGGCTATGTGTTTAGTGCGGCTATGCTCAACGGGATTATCCGCCATGCGGATTGCACTCTCATTATCACATAGAAGGGGAACTTTGGTTAGTTTGTAACCGTAGTCCCGCAGGGTTTGCCTCATCCAAAGCAATTGCGCGCAACAGTGGCCTGCGGCAATATACTCGGCTTCGGCGGTAGAAAGGGCGACCGAATTTTGCTTCTTTGAAGCCCAAGACACCAAGGATCTTCCCAAGAACTGGCAAGTCCCCGATGTGCTCTTTCTATTAATTTTACACCCCGCCCAATCGGCATCCGAATAACCAATCAAATCAAATGTGGATCCCCGAGGGTACCAAAGCCCAAACTTAGGAGTATAAGCCAAATATCTCAAGATTCGTTTTACGGCCGTAAGGTGGGATTCCTTAGGGTCGGATTGGAATCTTGCACACATGCAAACGGAAAGCATAATGTCCGGTCGAGATGCACATAAATAAAGCAATGAACCAATCATCGACCGGTATACCTTTTGATTCACGGACTTACCTTCCGTGTCGAGGTCGAGATGCCCATTTGTTCCCATGGGAGTCTTGATGGGCTTGGCATCCTTCATTCCAAACTTGCTTAGAATGTCTTGAGTATACTTCGTTTGGCTAATAAAGGTGCCTTCTTGGAGTTGCTTGACTTGGAATCCTAGAAAATATTTCAACTCCCCCATCATAGACATCTCGAATTTTTGTGTCATGATCCTACTAAATTCTTCACAAGTAGATTCGTTAGTAGACCCAAATATGATATCATCAACATAAATTTGGCATACAAACAAATCATTGTCAAGAGTTTTAGTGAACAAAGTAGGATCGGCCTTGCCGACTTTGAAGCCATTTGCAATAAGGAAATCTCTAAGGCATTCATACCACGCTCTTGGGGCTAGCTTGAGCCCATAAAGCGCCTTAGAGAGCCTATAAACATGGTTAGGGTACTCACTGTCTTTAAAGCCGGGAGGTTGCTCAACATAGACCTCTTCCTTGATTGGTCCGTTGAGGAAGGCACTCTTCACGTCCATTTGGTAAAGCTTGAAGCCATGGTAAGTAGCATAGGCTAATAATATACGAATGGACTCAAGCCTAGCTACGGGTGCATAGGTTTCACCGAAATCCAAACCTTCGACTTGGGAGTATCCCTTGGCCACAAGTCGAGCTTTGTTCCTTGTCACCACACCATGCTCATCTTGCTTGTTGCGGAAGACCCACTTGGTTCCTACAACATTTTGGTTAGGACGTGGAACTAAATGCCATACCTCGTTCCTCGTGAAGTTGTTGAGCTCCTCTTGCATCGCCATCACCCAATCCGAATCTTGGAGTGCTTCCTCTACCCTGTGTGGCTCAATAGAGGAAACAAAAGAGTAATGCTCACAGAAATGTGCAACACGAGATCGAGTGGTTACCCCCTTATGAATGTCGCCGAGGATGGTGTCGACGGGGTGATCTCGTTGGATTGCTTGGTGGACTCTTGGGTGTGGCGGCCTTGGTTGTTCATCCTCCTTGTCTTCATCATTTGTGTCTCCCCCTTGATCATTGCCGTCGTCTTGAGATGGCTCATCATTGTGTTCTTCATCTTTATCAACTTGAGCCTCGTCCTCATTTTGGGTTGGTGGAGATGCTTGCGTGGAGGAGGATGGTTGATCTTGTGCATGTGGAGGCTCTTCGGATTCCTTAGGACACACATCCCCAATGGACATGTTCTTTAGCGCTATGCATGGAGCCTGTTCTTCACCTAACTCATCAAGATCAACTTGCTCTACTTGAGAGCCGTTAGTCTCATCAAACACAACGTCACAAGAAACTTCAACAAGTCCTGAGGGCTTGTTAAAGACTCTATATGCCCTTGTGTTTGAGTCATATCCTAGTAAAAAGCCTTCTACAGTTTTAGGAGCAAATTTAGATTTTCTACCTCTTAACAAGAATAAAGCATTTGCTACCAAAAACTCTAAAATATGAAATATTGGGCTTTTTACCGGTTAGGAGTTCATAGGATGTCTTCTTGAGGATTCGGTGTAGATATAACCGGTTGATGGCGTAGCAGGCGGTGTTGACCGCCTCGGCCCAAAACCGATCTGGTGTCTTGTACTCATCAAGCATGGTTCTTGCCATATCCAATAGAGTTCGATTCTTCCTCTCCACTACACCATTTTGTTGTGGGGTGTAGGGAGAAGAGAACTCATGCTTGATGCCCTCCTCCTCAAGAAAACCTTCAATTTGAGAGTTCTTGAACTCCGTCCCGTTATCGCTTCTAATTTTCTTGATCCTTAAGGCGAACTCATTTTGAGCCCGTCTCAAGAATCCCTTTAAGGTCTCTTGGGTATGAGATTTTTCCTGCAAAAAGAACACCCAAGTGAAGCGAGAATAATCATCCACAATAACTAGACAGTACTTACTCCCGCCGATGCTTATGTAAGCGATCGGGCCGAATAGGTCCATGTGTAGGAGCTCCAGTGGCCTGTCACTAGTCATGATGTTCTTGTGTGGATGATGAGTGCCAACTTGCTTCCCGGCTTGGCATGCGCTACAAATCCTGTCTTTCTCAAAATGAACATTTGTTAGTCCTAAAATGTGCTCTCCCTTTAGAAGCTTATGAAGATTCTTCATTCCAACATGGGCTAGTCGGCGGTGCCAGAGCCAACCCAAGTTAGTCTTAGCAATCAAGCAAGTGTCGAGTTCAGCTCTATCAAAATCTACCAAGTATAGCTGACCCTCTAACACTCCCTTAAATGCTATTGAATCATCACTTCTTCTAAAGACAGTAACACCTACATTAGTAAATAGACAGTTGTAGCCCATTTGACATAATTGGGATACGGAAAGCAAATTGTAATCTAAAGAATCTACAAGAAAAACATTGGAAATAGTATGGTCAGGTGATATAGCAATTTTACCCAATCCTTTGACCAAACCTTGATTTCCATCCCCGAATGTGATAGCTCGTTGGGGATCTTGGTTTTTCTCATATGAGGAGAACATCTTTTTCTCCCCTGTCATATGGTTTGTGCACCCGCTGTCGAGTATCCAGCTTGAGCCCCCGGATGCATAAACCTACAAAACAATTTTAGTTCTTGACTTTAGGTACCCAAACGGTTTTGGGTCCTTTGGCATTAGAAACAAGAACTTTGGGTACCCAAACACAAGTCTTGGAGCCCTTGTGTTTGCCCCAACAAACTTGGCAACTACCTTGCCGGATTTGTTAGTAAGCACATATGATGCATCAAAAGTTTTGAATGAAATATCCTGATCATTTGATGCATTAGGAGTTTTCTTTTAGGCAACTTGGCACGGGTTGGTTGCCTAGAGCTAGATGTCTCACCCTTATACATAAAAGCATGGTTAGGCCCAGAGTGAGACTTCCTAGAATGAGTTCTCCTAATTTTGCTCTCAGGATAGCCGGCAGGGTACAAAATGTAACCCTCGTTATCCTAAGGCATGGGAGCCTTGCCCTTAACAAAGTTAGATAAATTCTTTGGAGGGGCATTAAGTTTGACATTGTCTCCCCTTTGGAAGCCAATGCCATCCTTGATGCCAGGGCGTCTCCCATTATAGAGCATACTTCTAGCAAATTTAAACTTTTCATTTTCTAAGTTATGCTCAGCAATCTTAGCATCTAATATTGCTATATGATTATTTTGTTGTTTAATTAAAGCCATGTGATCATGAATAGCATTGATATCAACATCTCTACATCTAGTACAAATAGAAACATGCTCAACATTAGATGTAGAGGGTTTGCAAGATTTTAGTTCTACAACCTTAGCATGCAACATATCATTCTTAGTTCTAAGGTCGGAAATAGTAGTATTGCAAATATCAAAATCTTTAGCCTTAGCAATCAAATTTTCATTTTCTATTCTAAGGCTAGCAAGAGAATCATTCAATTCATCAATCCTAGCAAGTAATTCAACATTATCATTTCTAGGATTGGAAGTTGAATCAATACAAACATGAGAATCAACCTTAGCAATTAATCTAGCATTTTCATTTTTAAGGTTGTTAATGGTCTCATGGCAAGTGCTTAGCTCACTAGACAATTTTTTACATTTTTCTACCTCTAGAGCATAAGCATTTTTAACCTTAACATGCTTTTTGTTTTCCTTAATAAGGAAGTCCTCTTGAGAGTCCAAGAGATCATCCTTCTCATGAATAGCACTAATCAATTCATTTAATTTTTCCTTTTGTTGCATGTTAAGATCGGCAAAAAGGGTACGCAAATTATTTTCCTCATCACTAGCATTATCATCACTAGAAGATTCATATTTAGTGGAGGATTTAGATTTAACCTTCTTCCTTTTGCCGTCCTTTGCCATGAGGCACTTGTGGCTGACGTTGGGGAAGAGGAGTCCCTTGGTGACGGCGATGTTGGCGGCGTCCTCGTCGTCAGAGGAGGAGTCGGTGGAGCTCTCGTCGGAGTCCCACTCTCGGCAAACATGGGCATCGCCGCCCTTCTTCTTGTAGTACTTCTTCTTTTCTCTCCTCTTTCCCTTCTTGTCGTCGCCCCTGTCACTGTCACTAGACATAGGATATTTTGCAATAAAATGACCGGGCTTACCACATTTGTAGCACACTTTCTTGGAGCGGAGTTTGTAGTCCTTCCCTCTCCGTTGCTTGAGGATTTGGCGAAAGCTTTTGATAATTAAAGCCATCTCCTCATTGTCGAGCTTGGAGGCGTCAATTGGTTGTCTACTTGGTGTAGACTCCTCCTTCTTCTCCTCCGTCGCCTTAAACGCCACCGGTTGGGCCTCGGACGTGGAGGGCTCATCAAGCTCATTGATCTTCTTTGAGCCTTTAATCATACATTCAAAGCTCACAAAATTCCCGATTACTTCCTCGGGGGTCATTAGTGGGTATCTAGGATTACCACGAATTAATTGAACTTGAGTGGGGTTAAGAAAAATGAGAGATCTTAGAATAACCTTAACCACCTCGTGGTCGTCCCACTTTTTGCTCCCGAGGTTACGCACTTGGTTCACCAAGGTTTTGAGCCGGTTGTACATATCTTGTGGCTCCTCCCCTTGGCGAAGACGGAAGCGACCGAGCTCCCCCTCGATCGTTTCCCGCTTGGTGATCTTGGTGAGTTCATCACCCTCGTGCGTGGTCTTGAGAAGGTCCCAAATCTCCTTTGCATTCTTCAACCCTTGCACTTTGTTGTATTCCTCCTTGCTTAGAGAGGCGAGGAGTATGGTTGTGGCTTGGGAGTTGAAGTGCTCGATTTGGGCTACTTCGTCCGTATCGTAGTCTTCATCCCCTACGGATGGTACCTGTGCTCCAAACTCAACAACATTCCATATACTTTTGTGGAGTGAGGTTAGATGAAATTTCATTAAATCACTCCACCTAGCATAATCTTCGCCATCAAAAGTTGGCGGTTTGTCTAATGGAACGGAAAGTAATGGAGTATGTCTAGATGTACGGGGATAGTGTAAGGGGATCTTACTAAACTTCTTGCGCTCTTGGCGCTTAGAAGTTATGGACGGTGCATCGGAGTCAGAGGTAGATGTTGATGAAGTGTCGGTCTCGTAGTAGACCACCTTCCTCATCCTCTTGTGCTTGTCGCCTTTCCGATGCGACTTGTGAGAAGAAGATTTTTCCTTCTTCTCTTTGTGGTGAGAAGAGGAAGATCTTTTCTCTTTCCGTTTGGAGGAGTCCTTCTTCTTCTCCCTCCTCTTGGTGCGGGACTCTTCCGATGAAGTGCTCCCTTGGCTCGTAGTGGGCTTGTCGCCGGTCTCCATCTCGCTCTTGGTGTGATCTCCCGACATCACTTCGAGCGGTTAGGCTCTAATGAAGCACCGGGCTCTGATACCAATTGAAAGTCGCCTAGAGGGGGGGGGGGGTGAATAGGGCGAAACTGAAATTCTCAAAAATAATCACAACTACAAGCCGGGTTAACGTTAGAAATATAATAGAGTCCGCGAGAGAGGGTGCAAAACAAATCGCAAGCAAATAATGAAGTGAGACACGCAGATTTGTTTTACCGAGGTTCGGTTCTCTCAAACCTACTCCCCGTTGAGGAGGCCACAAAGGCCGGGTCTCTTTCAACCCTTACCCTCTCTCAAACGGTCCCTCGGACCGAGTGAGCTTTCTCTTCCCAATCACTTGGAACACAAAGTTCCCGCAAGGACCACCACACGATTGGTGTCTCTTGCCTCAATTACAAGTGAGTGTTTGATCACAAGAAAGAATCAAGAAAGAAGAAAGCAATCCAAGCGCAAGAGCTCGAAAGAACACAAGCAAATCACTCTCTCTAATCACTAGGGCGTTGTGTGGAATTTGGAGAGGATTTGATCTCTTGGGTGTGTCTAGAATTGAATGCTAGAGCTCTTGTAAGTAGTTGAGAAGTGGAAAACTTGGATGCAATGAATGGTGGGTGGTTGGGGGTATTTATAGCCCCAACCACCAAACTAGCCGTTTGGTGAGGCTGTCTGTTCGATGGCGCACCGGACAGTCCGGTGCACACCGGACATGTCCGGTGCGACAGCCACGTCACCAAAGCCGTTGCAATTTGACCGTTGGAGTTCTCTCCGGGCCCGCCTGGATGTCCGGTGCACACCGGACATGAACTGTAGATTGTCCGGTGCACCTGCTCCCGCGTGCCTGACGACTGCGCGCTTCTGGCGCGCATTAAATGCGTCGCAGGTAGCCGTTGGCGCCGAAATAGCCGTTGCCCCGCTGTTACACCGGACAGTCCGGTGTACACCGGACAGTCCGGTGAATTTTAGCGGAGCAGCCGAAGTGAAAAACCCGAGGCTGGTGAGTTCCTGAGGCCGCTCTTTCTTGGAGCACCGGACATGTCCGGTGTACACCGGACAGTCCGGTGTACACCGGACAGTCCGGTGAATTATAGCGGAGTGGCCTTTGGAAATTCCCGAGAGTGAGGAGTTTGAAGTCGGAGTCCCCTGGTGCACCGGACACTGTCCGGTGCGCCACCGGACAGTCCGGTGCGCCAGATTAGGGTGCCATCCGGGTTGCCTTTATCTTTCTAATTTGAACCCAACTTTGGTCTTTTTAATTGGCTTGTTGTGAACCTTTGACACCTGTATAACTTATACACTGGAGCAAACTAGTTAGTCCAATATTTGTGTTGGGCAATTCAACCACCAAAATTAATTAGGGACTAGGTGTAATCCTAGTTCCCTTTCAACGTCAGACTACCTTACCGCCTTAATATTTTATTTTTTTACTGCCGGACAGGGATGAGGGCAAAACAGGAAATGAAAAAAGGCAGAACGGTAGACTACCCTTACCGTCTTAATAAGTAGTAGAAATTTACTGTATCTACGAAGGCCAATTAGTCAGTAAACCTCTATTTAGGCCCTCACTCAGAATTTGGTCTCGGTCCGCCCCTGGTTGGAACCGTTGCCGAGCATTGAGCCCTCGGATATCAAGTGTGCCACAAGTGGTGTCCTGTGTCCTATATTCGGCTCAGGTGCATTGTGTACCCTCTCCAAGTATCATATACGGTGTGGCATGCGGTGCACGACTGGATATGTCCAGGGCATTGTAGTCATCCACTCACGCCCTGCAGGGCTCTCTGCATGCTTTGTTCGATATTGGTGTATCTAATGGTATGTCATGCATGACTTGGCGCACCCCACATACCCAACGTTATGTTTCATTTCTAGGGATCCAAACAACATGTTAGAGAAAAGATGAGTCATAACACTAATGTGATATTCTACCGTTATGGTTAATTTGTGTCCAAAGTATATTGATTAAAGTAACTAGACTAAACGTTCTAGAATGGCATGATGCAAGGCCCCATGCTCACAAGTGCAATCAACCGTGAATATGGAGATGCCTATGTTGAGCCTTTGACTTAGCGTCTTGTTGGGTTTTGACACGTGGGCCCTCGGGTCACGACACGTGGACCCAAATACCTGGGAGCAGGTGGGACAAAATAACACAACGACACTGATGGCATGTGACTCAAAAAGGTTTTGGGCCTGTTTGGTTCGGCTTTTTTCTGAAGAACTTTTCTGAAAAGCTGGCTGTGGGAAAAAACTGGATGTGGAGAGAAGCTGGTGGTTAGAATCTAGGTGTTTGGTTCGGCTGCTGTGGACAGAAACAGGTCGGTAGAATCTGAGTGTTTGGATACGCAGATTATGAGATTGTAGATTTTGATTAAAAAAAGAAAATAGATAAATACAGATCGGACTATTAAATATCAGTGTCTCAAGTCTATATGCTTAAATGTTCAAATTATCGTATTGTTAACATCTGAACATGAGGATTAAAGGTATACTTAACAACAACAATGGCAACAACGCATGGATATACTGTTCCAAACATGAGTTAAACCTTCCTAGTATCCTAGACTTAATTAAAAGGCAATTAAAGCCGACGTGTATATATATATATATGCGCGTGCACTGCATCACTAAAACAGTGAAGTTTAAACATTGTTAAAGCTGAAAAGTCGTTCAACTTCTGCACGGCACGGCCTCTCGACCGATTCTGGCGGCCTGTGCTAGAGCCGCTGCGGGCCGCCGCGCGTTCACCAGAAGCCGGACCAAAAGCTAGACGTTTGGTTGGGCTTCCAGCTTCTGGCGGCCAGAAGCCCACCAAAAGCTAAACCAAACGCGGCCTTTGTCAAGCATGTCCCGTCCAGCTAAAGGGCGAGGGTACTTATAGAGCAACCGAGGTTGGTGTCCTAAATACGTCCATACCCTCAATTACCTACTACATTTCTATAATATATTGTACAACGAGCTAACTACTAAGAGCACATAGAGAGGGAGTGAATATATGATCCTGCAAAATTCAATACTAAAACACAAATTAACTTGGTCTAAGAGTTAGAGTTAGTGCGAATTAAACCAAGTTCGAGACGAGAGAAGAGAGAAAAGTCATATTCACTTGATTACTCTATCAAGATATGAATTAAACTTAGAGCAATATCACAAGAGAATAGAGAGAACTTAGGAAGAGAGAAAATCACAAGAATGTAAATGAACACAAGACACAGACGATTTTTTCGTGGTTCAGTCAAGTCTAAAATGTTTGCCTACTCCACGTTGTGTTGTCCCAATAAACAAGAGTTGCACTCAACCCATCTCAAGTCATCCGGAGATCAAACTTGAGTGCCATGATCTTTCTTATATTAAAATCAATCTCCTCGCAAGGATCTCCACAAATTAGAGTCTCTTGCACCCGTACAAATTAATGGGAGTATCAACTCCAAACTAGCACCAAGAGGGAGAGGAGAGAAACATAACACAGAAGCCCAAGAAAACTGCACAAGAACGCAACACTAACGTGCTTCTAAGAATCAACACAAGAACTCACAGATCTGGCACTCTGATTGCTTCGGCATGTCTCACGGATGCGTAGAATTGAAGCGGCAGCTCTTGGGTGCTTTAGGGTTTCAGTTGTAGTCGTCACAAGACCATGGCACCTCCTTTATATAGCCCCAATCACTAGAGAGAAATCAAGGACAGGATCTGGAAACCAATCTGTGCGAATGCGGTTGAACTGCCCTGAAGATCGGTTGAACCAGGATTGTGCAGAGCCGATCCTGGTTCAAGTGGCCCATTCAACCTGCCTGATCCTAGTTGATGTGGCCGGTTCAACCTACCTAATCCCGGTTGAACCTGGATTATGCAAAGCCAATCCCGATTCAAGTGGCCTATTCAACCTACCTGATCTCAGCTGAACCTGGATTATACAGAGCCAATCCTAGTTCAAGTGGCCGATTCAACCTGCCTTATCCCAGTTGAGCTAGGGTACATGGCCAGTTGAACCAGGGTTTTCTTTGTTCTAGCTTGGAATTTTTTGAGAGATTCCCTACGGCTTAGACAAACGTTATTAGCACATAATCAACTAAACCAAGTGTACAAAACTCACCATTTCACCAGGATTTGAAATTTAGTTCAACCTAAGCTCAAAATGCACTCATGTTTATGTTGTTTTACCCAAAGTTGCACCTATGGCCTCCAGATTTGCTCGGTTGTACTTAGTTCCTTCAATTTGCCTTTACTTGAACATGTGCTCATACTCACATCAAAGTGGTTAGTCCAATGTGGTGCGATGAACTCTTAATCACCAAAATAGGTAGAAATGGTCATGTGGCACATTCCCCTTTCAATTACAGAACAAGTCCGCTAACCTAACTCCACCATGTTTCTTACCCTCCATGGAGGTTGATAAGTGGGGCCGTCGTTGCCCAGTTGGGAGTGGGCCCTCCTTAGCCAGACTGTGGATGCTGCCTTCATAGACATGTTCCTGTCGTCGAGGCAGTGAAGTCGTTCGACTCTTTGCCGGAGGTCAGCGTGAGGCCTTGGCTTGCTGGCGTGAACATGTCCGCATGCGTCCTTGTCATGGGCCTTCACTGACAGGCCTGGTTTGGAGGAGACAAGCCATCTGAAAGAGAAATAGCCTTTAAACCGTTTCCTAAATGATTTTGGTGGTTGAAATGCCCAACACAAATAATTGGACTAACTAGTTTGCTCTAGAGTTTATGTTCCATAGGTGCCAAAGGTTCAACTCAAAGCCAATACAAAGATTAAAAAGGGTTCAAGAAGAAAGGAGCAATGGGAACCGAAGTGCTCCCTGGTCTGGCGCACCGGACTGTCCGGTGCACCATCGGACAATGTCCGGTGCACCAGAGAAGATCAACTTCAAACTCTTCACCTTCGGGTTTTCCAGGCGCACCTCCGCTATAATTCACCGGACTGTCCGGTGTGCCACCGGACTGTCCGGTGCGCCAGCGGAGCAACGGTCATCTGCGCGCAACGGTCGACTCTGCAAAGTAAACAGTGCAAATCAGATGTCAGAGCAGACGATCAGAGGGGCACCGGACTGTCCGGTGTCGCACCGGACTGTCCGGTGCCGCATAAGGACAAAGCCTCCAACGGTCGACTAGCTCCAAGCCCTAACGGGAGGATGATGTGGCGGCACACCGGACTGTCCGGTGCGCCCATCGCCAGCAGCCATCTCCAACGGCTACATTTTGGTTGGTGGCTATAAATGCCACCCCAACCGGCCACTTCAAGGTGAGGGAGCCCAAGCAACATTCCAAGTCATCTAGTTAACATACTCAAGCCCTCCCAACCATCTCTATTCATTGATCCATCCTATACACAAGATTTAGACCACTACAACCAACACAAGTGCCACAAAAGATAGAGCAAGCAAGAGAGAGCTACTCATTTAAGTTTAGCACTAGTGCCTTGTGAGAATCATTGAGAGATAGTGTGTGCTACTTCTTTGTGTTCATTTGCGCGTGGAGTTTTGACTCCCATTGAACTTCCTCCAAAGTTTTGGAGGCATGTAAAGCTAGCAAGAGACACCAAAGAGTGTGGTGGTCCTTGCAGGGTCTTAAGTGATCCTTGAGAAGAAGAAGAGCTCGCCGGTCTTGCGTGATCGGTGGAGAGAGGGAAAGGGTTGAAAGAGACCCGTCCTTAGTGGACTCCTCAACGGGGACTAGGCCTTCGAGGGCCGAACCTCGGTAAAACAAATCACCTGTGTCTCGTGTGCTTATTGCTTGTGATTTGTTTGTTCTTTCCCTTTCTAAGTTTTTTCTTGCACTATTCTTTGCTAATATTATTTGGTGTTGCTTTAAGTTAAATTCTCATTTAGTGAAGCAACACCTTGCAAGAAAGAACTTGTGTTATTGCTCTTCATATCTAAGCCATCTTGCTTTATTCTCATAAACTTATTAATAGTATTTCTTTATCAATTCCGCATTATTTAGCAATACTTCTTACAAGCAAAGGACTTAGCTTTTATACTCCGAAAATTGTGTATCTTGTTCTAACCACTAATCAAGGGATCTAGTTGGGGGATAAAGTTTTAATTTTCAAGATTCGCCCTATTCACCCCCCTCTAGGCGACTTTCAATTGGTATCAGAGCTAGGCACTTCATCTTGAGTCTAACAACTCGAAGTGATGGCTCGTAAAAGATCCCAAAAGAACAAGAAGACCCAGGAGAACAAGGAGGTAACTCTTGAGATATTACTTTCCGATTGTTCTAATTATGATTCATGGTCTACTAGAGTGATAAATGCTTTTAGGACCATAGATCCACAATTAGAACAAATTTTAGACAAGAGTATTATTCCTCCTAGTTATACTAGGGAAAACGCTTCCGAGGAAGATCTAAGATGTATACGCTTAAACTATCTAGCTTATGACATCTTAGGTAAATCCCTTAGCAAAGAAGATTATCATGCCTTCATAATAAAATATGATAAACCTATTTGTGATGTGCATGATATTTGGACTAGAATTAAAAGCAAATTTGATGAGTCCAAACATGATAGTTCATTTTGTGCCTCTACTTCCTTTGGTATTTGTGAAACTAACTCTTTGAAGGAAGAAGAAGAAAATGAACGATGGAGACCAAACGATGAATCCACCTCTCCAAAAGGTTTGTCTTCCCATTTCGATTCCCACATATGTTGTGTGGCTAATGAAAATGATAGCGGAAGCACAAATGAGGATGAGAAGGAGGAAAGAAGCTTCTTGCAACTCCACGCTCGCCTAAGCCAAGAAGATAAGGCGGTCATGCTCAAACTTCTAAAAAGAGCGAGAGAGCAAAGCGAAGCTCGTCAAAGGCTAGAAGATATTCTCTCCATAAAAATGCTAAGCTTTGATGAGTTGACTAAAGAACATGAGGAGCTAAAGTGCTCTCATGTTGATTTGGTCCAAAGGTATGAAACTATTTCAATTGAGCAAGATAACTCTTTACATTGTATCGCTCAATTGGTAAATAGGAATGCCTTACTTAAGGACCAAGTAGAAAAGCTAAAATTTGAAAATCTAGCTTTTCAAGATAAATATGATATGCTTCTATGTTCTTATGAAAATCTTGTGGATAATCATATCATACTAAATATTGCTCATGAGGTTGTGATAGAAAACTTAAAATTCTAACAACCTCACTCATGCACATGTATTCAAATTGAAACTACATTACCATGTGCTAATGCTTGTTGTCCGTCGACAAGCAAATCTTCCTTTGAGCTAGAATTTGCAGGAACGAAAGATGACACATATCAAAAGCTCAAAGAAGAAAATGAGAGGCTAAAAATGAGCTTGACACAACTAAAAGGGAAGTGCATTGCTCAACCTTCTCAAGATAACCGTGATCACATGGTGAAGAAGCTTGAGACGGGAACAACCGTGGCATGCACTAAAACCCTTGAAGAAAATGTCAAGGACTTGAGGATTGCCAAGAGGAAGGAACAAAAGAAGAAAATCAATACCTCTTCCAAAAGCCTCAACCACGCCTCCATAAAAGGTAACATCCAAGGTAATAATCAAGTCACACTTCACACTAAGAGAAGTAAGAAGTGTAGTGAATGCTTTGAAAAAGGGCACTCGATTAGGTCATGTCCCTATATTAAAAATGACTTGATTATTAATAAGGATGATAAAGTTTGTTTTAAATGCTCTAAGAAGGGACACTTTTTTAGGAATTGTCCCCATTTAAAACAAAAATGCATAATGTTAGAAAATAAAATATTCACTAACCATATAGCAAACAAGAAACAAGGAAGGAAGAAATCTTCAAGGCTCGAAGATCGCCTATGCTACATATGCCGAAAGAAGGGACATCAATGCAAAGATTGTCCCATTAGTAACACTTCCACTCCTATCTTGTCAATTAATTCTCTTGTAACTAGGGAACCCAAAATTGCAACTTGTGCTAGAAAGGTAATGAGTTTACCTAGTGCTAACACAAAGGACTTTTGAGTTCCTAGATCTTTGTTGACTAACTGTGATGGACCCATCAAGCGATGGGTACCAAAATATGCTTGACAAGCTTTGCAGGAGAAGGAGATGATATGAAGCTTTGGGTGCTTGAGAAGTTAATTCAATTTAACTCAAGCTATCAATCTTCAATGATCTATATATCCAAGATTGACCCAAAGTTATTTCAAATTGTTATGTCTATAACTCATATCATCTCGAGGAAGATATTGATGTTGTAGGAAATAAAGAATTATCTTGTGCGGAAAAATCAAGGCCTACAACATGGAGGAAAGCCGAAGGATGGTAACACTTGTGTTTTTGAGTGCAAGTATCTTAAATTATGATTTCTCAAGTGTCTTGTGTAGTCGCATAGAAAAAAAGCACTTCAAATGTCTCTAAATTTATATTACCATTCTTTGAAGAATTTCCTCTTATATGGTAGATTGCATACTCATCATTTCCATCCTATGGCAATTTACATGCTTTAAATTGTTGCAAGTATCTCATGGCATGTTTTTCGCTAGTCATTCTATTATTGCCATGATTCTAGATATAGAGAGATATTCCAAGTTCTTAAAAGAATAAGGTGTCATGTAAGGAATTCAAATCCTTAGGACACTTATAAAAGGAAAACTCTCTCTATAACTAGAATAGTGAGACCAATGATTTGATCTAAGTAACCCAAATAGTCTCACTTGTAGAGAATAAGTTTCTCTTTGGAAATGCGTAATCTAACATGAAAAGAAAAATCAATCCAATGATTTATGATGTATTTCTACTTGCTTAAATTGGATATGATTCTTTCACATTTATTGCTTTCCATATCATGAATTAGATTTATTCCCGTAATCTTAAAGGATTATTTATGCTTATTTTATGAGTTAAAATTGAGCATAAACATCATCTATGGATAATCTAGTTCATGCTATGAAGTTTCCATGTTTTAGTAATCTATGTTTTCATCAAATTGATTACGAAAAGGGAAACTAGTGCTTGTGCTACTAATAACATATCTCTTGAGCTTACTTATGGAAATCTACAAGAAAGTAAGTGCATGTTCAAAGCCACAAGCCTCAAGGGTTGCTCTTCACCCAAAGGAAGAAAGGTAAAAGCAAAGGTATGGGAACTGATCTTCTTAATCAAATATAGTTCCCATCTCAATGGTTATTTGCTCTAAATTATGATATTCTATCCATGTGAAGAATAGATTCTTTATTGGACTTAAATTGATTGGGTATACATTCAATCTCATAAATGCACTAGTCCATTAGAATCTATTTCATGCCTTTGCTATACATATTCTCATATTGATTTACCTCCAAGTAATGATTAATAAACTCAATATGAAGAAGTAAATTTCCTATGATTGATCAAAATGCTTAAAGGATGCATATTGTTGTGCTCTAACGTTAAGGAATTTACTTCATGTATATGTGAAATATGGATGATGAATTGTGTTTATTTCCTATCTAAAGAAATCATCCGTCATACTCCCTTGTGTTATTAACATCTTTCTTGAGTATTTTCAATAAGTTTGGAAGGAAAAAGAAGCCACTGCAAAGGGAGGACTCTCAAATGAAAGAGGAGGACATCAAGAACAACACCACCTACTTCTACAAAACAATCAATGGTGTGGTTGTGAGTATTCTAAATCCTTTTCATTGAAAGAATGTCAGGCATAAAGTGTTTATTGCAAATCTTATAAGCCTTGATCAAGATGTATAATGCTTCTCCCTACACATCTCTAAAATAAATGCATCTATTCATATCATTCAAATTCTTGATGCATATCTCTAGGGGGAGTCTATTTCTATATCTTGATTATGTGAGACTATCGCTTTTTCTTAGTAATCTCATATAGCCTCTTGCATGAGAATAAGTTTCTCATGATGTATGCTACTATATATCAATCCATCTTGTTAGAATAATGTCATCTTTATCAAGGATTGTAGCTTTCTTTGCTAAAGTAGCATATCCATTGGATTCTCCTATCTTGTCGAATGCATATGTTGTTCTTTTGATCACACATGTTATTTGTTTGATCATTGAATAACTTCAATCAACAATCATGTTTCTTAGTGCCGTATATACTATCAATCGATATCTCTCTTGATATGCACTAAGTTAAAAGGAGAATTCATGATACATTTATGCAATTTGTGATCCATTTGATATATGCTAACAATAACTTGGAAAAGGATCACTAGTTGTAGAACTCTCTTGTGCAAAATATTTCCATATATTGTCTTAAGTATAGGTCTTAAGCAACTAAGACAAAGGACAAAGCACAATGAAGAGAGCGTCTCTATGTGAAGGTACAAAACGGTAAAACTACTTCCATTCATTTACACATGTACCTAAATCTTCCTTTTCTATACATTCTTTGCATATCTTGTATAAAAGGAAGAGAAAGCATGTCCATGCATTAACCCTGCTTCATACCTAGTTTAACTTCTCATAATCTCACTCATGCATTAATGTATCTTTGTTAAAACTAGATGAAGTGGTTTTATTGTCAAAGAGCTTAAAAGCTTAACCTTGTAACGAGGATAAGCTGCCTTTGTTCCAAAGGTGGATGGTCCTTAAGCCTCTTTGAAATCCTCAAGGGGAAATACTTAAATTGTTCATAACATGCTTTCATAAGTGCATAACCTGTCATGAGCATCACACTTATACTATGACACAATGCACTACACATTCTGTATGATATAGATATGTTCTCATTAACCTAATTATGTGCAATTGGCATTTAAGGCCAAAATATGTGTTCATCTCCATGCACATATTTAGGGGGAGCAATCTATGTTATATAGAACTATGATCATGCTTAATTTGATTTATCCTTTGATCATATCTCTTTTATGTCTATGACTAATGTATTTTCAAGTGTGTTCTCATGCTTAGTCATAAGATTAAAAGGGAAATGGAGTATTCGGCAAAGACGACGCTTCCACTCAACTCCTTCGGTATTATCCACTCTTTGTCGATATTCCACATCGTTCTCCACATTGGTATAATCTTTACTCATATCTATTTGTTTGCCATTGGGGAGAAAGTATAAGGGCTTATATTTCACTCAAGCATCCGTTTTTGGCGATTCATGCCAAAGGGGGAGAGAGTATTAGCCCAAAGCAAAAGGACCGCACCACCACCAATTTCAAAAAAAACCACCACCAATTTCAAAAAAATGTAGTCTTTTAATTGGTGTTAAAAGAAGTTTTTCAATTGGTATCTTATTTTTGATATAATTTCAAATTGGTATACCCTCTTCAAAAATAATATCTAAAACCCTATTGAACACTAGGAGGAGGATTTCATTAAGGGGGAGTTTTGTTTAGTCAAAGGAAAAGCATTTGAAACAGGGGGAGAAAATCTCAAAACTTGAAAATGCTTCTCAAAATCTTATTCATTTACCTTTGACTATTTGCAAAAGGACTTTGAAAATAATTTACAAAAGAGTTTGCAAAAACAAAACAAGTGGTGCAAGCATGGTCCAAAATTTTAAATAAGAAGAAAAACCATCCATGCATATCTATTGAAATAAGTATATTGGTTTAACTCCAAGCAACCTTTGCACCTACTTATGCAAACTAATTCAATTCTGCACTTATATATTTGCTTTGGTTTGTGTTGGCATCAATCACCAAAAAGGGGGAGATTGAAAGGGAAATAGGCTTTAAACCTTTTCCTAAATGATTTTGGTGGTTGAAATGCCCAACACAAATAATTGGACTAACTAGTTTGCTCTAGAGTTTATGTTCCATAGGTGCCAAAGGTTCAACTCAAAGCCAATACAAAGATTAAAAAGGGTTCAAGAAGAAAGGAGCAATGGGAACCGAAGTGCTCCCTGGTCTGGCGCACCGGACAGTGTCCGGTGCACCAGGGAAGATCAACTTCAAACTCTTCACCTTCGGGTTTTCCAGGTGCACCTCCGCTATAATTCACTGGACTCTCCGGTGTGCCACCGGACTGTCCGGTGCGCCAGCGGAGCAACGGTCATCTGCGCGCAACAGTCGACTCTGCAAAGTAAACAGTGCAAATCAGATGTCAGAGCAGACGGTCAGAGGGGCACCGGACTGTCCGGTGTCGCACCGGACTGTCCGGTGCCGCATAAGGACAAAGCCTCCAACGGTCGACCAGCTCTAAGCCCTAACGGGAGGATGACGTGGCGGCGCATCGGACACTGTCCGGTGGCGCACCGAACATTGTCCGGTGGCGCACCGGACTGTCCGGTGCGCCCATCGCCAGCAGCCATCTCCAACGGCTACATTTTGGTTGGTGGCTATAAATGCCACCCCAACAGGCCACTTCAAGGTGAGGGAGCCCAAGCAACATTCCAAGTCATCTAGTTGACATACTCAAGCCCTCCCAACCATCTCTATTCATTGATCCATCCTATACACAAGATTTAGACCACTACAACCAACACAAGTGCCACAAAAGATAGAGCAAGCAAGAGAGAGCTACTCATTTAAGTTTAGCACTAGTGCCTTGTGAGATTCATTGAGAGATAGTGTGTGCTACTTCTTTGTGTTCATTTGCGCGTGGAGTTTTGACTCCCATTGAACTTCCTCCAAAGTTTTGGAGGCTTGTAAAGCTAGCAAGAGACACCAAAGAGTGTGGTGGTCCTTGCGGGGTCTTAAGTGATCCTTGAGAAGAAGAAGAGCTCGCCAGTCTTGCGTGATCGGTGGAGAGAGGGAAAAGGTTGAAAGAGACCCGTCCTTAGTGGACTCCTCAACGGGGACTAGGCCTTCGAGGGCCAAACCTCGATAAAACAAATCACCCGTGTCTCATGTGCTTATTGCTTGTGATTTGTTTGTTCTTTCCCTTTCTAAGTTTTTTTTCTTGCACTATTCTTTGCTAATATTATTTGGTGTTGCTTTAAGTTAAATTCTCATTTAGTGAAGCAACACCTTGCAAGAAAGAACTTGCGTTATTGCTCTTCATATCTAAGCCATCTTGCTTTATTCTCATAAACTTATTAATAGTATTTTAGACAAGAGTATTATTCCTCCTAGTTATACTAGGGAAAACGCTTCCGAGGAAGATCTAAGATGTATACGCTTAAACTATCTAGCTTATGACATCTTAGGTAAATCCCTTAGCAAAGAAGATTATCATGCCTTCATAATAAAATATGATAAACCTATTTGTGATGTGCATGATATTTGGACTAGAATTAAAAGCAAATTTGATGAGTCCAAACATGATAGTTCATTTTGTGCCTCTACTTCCTTTGGTATTTGTGAAACTAACTCTTTGAAGGAAGAAGAAGAAAATGAACGATGGAGACCAAACGATGAATCCACCTCTCCAAAAGGTTTGTCTTCCCATTTCGATTCCCACATATGTTGTGTGGCTAATGAAAATGATAGCGGAAGCACAAATGAGGATGAGAAGGAGGAAAGAAGCTTCTTGCAACTCCACGCTCGCCTAAGCCAAGAAGATAAGGCGGTCATGCTCAAACTTCTAAAAAGAGCGAGAGAGCAAAGCGAAGCTCGTCAAAGGCTAGAAGATATTCTCTCCATAAAAATGCTAAGCTTTGATGAGTTGACTAAAGAACATGAGGAGCTAAAGTGCTCTCATGTTGATTTGGTCCAAAGGTATGAAACTATTTCAATTGAGCAAGATAACTCTTTACATTGTATCGCTCAATTGGTAAATAGGAATGCCTTACTTAAGGACCAAGTAGAAAAGCTAAAATTTGAAAATCTAGCTTTTCAAGATAAATATGATATGCTTCTATGTTCTTATGAAAATCTTGTGGATAATCATATCATACTAAATATTGCTCATGAGGTTGTGATAGAAAACTTAAAATTCTAACAACCTCACTCATGCACATGTATTCAAATTGAAACTACATTACCATGTGCTAATGCTTGTTGTCCGTCGACAAGCAAATCTTCCTTTGAGCTAGAATTTGCAGGAACGAAAGATGACACATATCAAAAGCTCAAAGAAGAAAATGAGAGGCTAAAAATGAGCTTGACACAACTAAAAGGGAAGTGCATTGCTCAACCTTCTCAAGATAACCGTGATCACATGGTGAAGAAGCTTGAGACGGGAACAACCGTGGCATGCACTAAAACCCTTGAAGAAAATGTCAAGGACTTGAGGATTGCCAAGAGGAAGGAACAAAAGAAGAAAATCAATACCTCTTCCAAAAGCCTCAACCACGCCTCCATAAAAGGTAACATCCAAGGTAATAATCAAGTCACACTTCACACTAAGAGAAGTAAGAAGTGTAGTGAATGCTTTGAAAAAGGGCACTCGATTAGGTCATGTCCCTATATTAAAAATGACTTGATTATTAATAAGGATGATAAAGTTTGTTTTAAATGCTCTAAGAAGGGACACTTTTTTAGGAATTGTCCCCATTTAAAACAAAAATGCATAATGTTAGAAAATAAAATATTCACTAACCATATAGCAAACAAGAAACAAGGAAGGAAGAAATCTTCAAGGCTCGAAGATCGCCTATGCTACATATGCCGAAAGAAGGGACATCAATGCAAAGATTGTCCCATTAGTAACACTTCCACTCCTATCTTGTCAATTAATTCTCTTGTAACTAGGGAACCCAAAATTGCAACTTGTGCTAGAAAGGTAATGAGTTTACCTAGTGCTAACACAAAGGACTTTTGAGTTCCTAGATCTTTGTTGACTAACTGTGATGGACCCATCAAGCGATGGGTACCAAAATATGCTTGACAAGCTTTGCAGGAGAAGGAGATGATATGAAGCTTTGGGTGCTTGAGAAGTTAATTCAATTTAACTCAAGCTATCAATCTTCAATGATCTATATATCCAAGATTGACCCAAAGTTATTTCAAATTGTTATGTCTATAACTCATATCATCTCGAGGAAGATATTGATGTTGTAGGAAATAAAGAATTATCTTGTGCGGAAAAATCAAGGCCTACAACATGGAGGAAAGCCGAAGGATGGTAACACTTGTGTTTTTGAGTGCAAGTATCTTAAATTATGATTTCTCAAGTGTCTTGTGTAGTCGCATAGAAAAAAAGCACTTCAAATGTCTCTAAATTTATATTACCATTCTTTGAAGAATTTCCTCTTATATGGTAGATTGCATACTCATCATTTCCATCCTATGGCAATTTACATGCTTTAAATTGTTGCAAGTATCTCATGGCATGTTTTTCGCTAGTCATTCTATTATTGCCATGATTCTAGATATAGAGAGATATTCCAAGTTCTTAAAAGAATAAGGTGTCATGTAAGGAATTCAAATCCTTAGGACACTTATAAAAGGAAAACTCTCTCTATAACTAGAATAGTGAGACCAATGATTTGATCTAAGTAACCCAAATAGTCTCACTTGTAGAGAATAAGTTTCTCTTTGGAAATGCGTAATCTAACATGAAAAGAAAAATCAATCCAATGATTTATGATGTATTTCTACTTGCTTAAATTGGATATGATTCTTTCACATTTATTGCTTTCCATATCATGAATTAGATTTATTCCCGTAATCTTAAAGGATTATTTATGCTTATTTTATGAGTTAAAATTGAGCATAAACATCATCTATGGATAATCTAGTTCATGCTATGAAGTTTCCATGTTTTAGTAATCTATGTTTTCATCAAATTGATTACGAAAAGGGAAACTAGTGCTTGTGCTACTAATAACATATCTCTTGAGCTTACTTATGGAAATCTACAAGAAAGTAAGTGCATGTTCAAAGCCACAAGCCTCAAGGGTTGCTCTTCACCCAAAGGAAGAAAGGTAAAAGCAAAGGTATGGGAACTGATCTTCTTAATCAAATATAGTTCCCATCTCAATGGTTATTTGCTCTAAATTATGATATTCTATCCATGTGAAGAATAGATTCTTTATTGGACTTAAATTGATTGGGTATACATTCAATCTCATAAATGCACTAGTCCATTAGAATCTATTTCATGCCTTTGCTATACATATTCTCATATTGATTTACCTCCAAGTAATGATTAATAAACTCAATATGAAGAAGTAAATTTCCTATGATTGATCAAAATGCTTAAAGGATGCATATTGTTGTGCTCTAACGTTAAGGAATTTACTTCATGTATATGTGAAATATGGATGATGAATTGTGTTTATTTCCTATCTAAAGAAATCATCCGTCATACTCCCTTGTGTTATTAACATCTTTCTTGAGTATTTTCAATAAGTTTGGAAGGAAAAAGAAGCCACTGCAAAGGGAGGACTCTCAAATGAAAGAGGAGGACATCAAGAACAACACCACCTACTTCTACAAAACAATCAATGGTGTGGTTGTGAGTATTCTAAATCCTTTTCATTGAAAGAATGTCAGGCATAAAGTGTTTATTGCAAATCTTATAAGCCTTGATCAAGATGTATAATGCTTCTCCCTACACATCTCTAAAATAAATGCATCTATTCATATCATTCAAATTCTTGATGCATATCTCTAGGGGGAGTCTATTTCTATATCTTGATTATGTGAGACTATCGCTTTTTCTTAGTAATCTCATATAGTCTCTTGCATGAGAATAAGTTTCTCATGATGTATGCTACTATATATCAATCCATCTTGTTAGAATAATGTCATCTTTATCAAGGATTGTAGCTTTCTTTGCTAAAGTAGCATATCCATTGGATTCTCCTATCTTGTCGAATGCATATGTTGTTCTTTTGATCACACATGTTATTTGTTTGATCACTGAATAACTTCAATCAACAACCATGTTTCTTAGTGCCGTATATACTATCAATCGATATCTCTCTTGATATGCACTAAGTTAAAAGGAGAATTCATGATACATTTATGCAATTTGTGATCCATTTGATATATGCTAATAATAACTTGGAAAAGGATCACTAGTTGTAGAACTCTCTTGTGCAAAATATTTCCATATATTGTCTTAAGTATAGGTCTTAAGCAACTAAGACAAAGGACAAAGCACAATGAAGAGAGCGTCTCTATGTGAAGGTACAAAACGGTAAAACTACTTCCATTCATTTACACATGTACCTAAATCTTCCTTTTCTATACATTCTTTGCATATCTTGTATAAAAGGAAGAGAAAGCATGTCCATGCATTAACCCTGCTTCATACCTAGTTTAACTTCTCATAATCTCACTCATGCATTAATGTATCTTTGTTAAAACTAGATGAAGTGGTTTATTGTCAAAGAGCTTAAAAGCTTAACCTTGTAACGAGGATAAGCTGCCTTTGTTCCAAAGGTGGATGGTCCTTAAGCCTCTTTGAAATCCTCAAGGGGAAATACTTAAATTGTTCATAACATGCTTTCATAAGTGCATAACCTGTCATGAGCATCACACTTATACTATGACACAATGCACTACACATTCTGTATGATATAGATATGTTCTCATTAACCTAATTATGTGCAATTGGCATTTAAGGCCAAAATATGTGTTCATCTCCATGCACATATTTAGGGGGAGCAATCTATGTTATATAGAACTATGATCATGCTTAATTTGATTTATCCTTTGATCATATCTCTTTTATGTCTATGACTAATGTATTTTCAAGTGTGTTCTCATGCTTAGTCATAAGATTAAAAGGGAAATGGAGTATTCGGCAAAGACGACGCTTCCACTCAACTCCTTCGGTATTATCCACTCTTTGTCGATATTCCACATCGTTCTCCACATTGGTATAATCTTTACTCATATCTATTTGTTTGCCATTGGGGAGAAAGTATAAGGGCTTATATTTCACTCAAGCATCCGTTTTTGGCGATTCATGCCAAAGGGGGAGAGAGTATTAGCCCAAAGCAAAAGGACCGCACCACCACCAATTTCAAAAAAAACCACCACCAATTTCAAAAAAATGTAGTCTTTTAATTGGTGTTAAAAGAAGTTTTTCAATTGGTATCTTATTTTTGATATAATTTCAAATTGGTATACCCTCTTCAAAAATAATATCTAAAACCCTATTGAACACTAGGAGGAGGATTTCATTAAGGGGGAGTTTTGTTTAGTCAAAGGAAAAGCATTTGAAACAGGGGGAGAAAATCTCAAAACTTGAAAATGCTTCTCAAAATCTTATTCATTTACCTTTGACTATTTGCAAAAGGACTTTGAAAATAATTTACAAAAGAGTTTGCAAAAACAAAACAAGTGGTGCAAGCATGGTCCAAAATTTTAAATAAGAAGAAAAACCATCCATGCATATCTATTGAAATAAGTATATTGGTTTAACTCCAAGCAACCTTTGCACCTACTTATGCAAACTAATTCAATTCTGCACTTATATATTTGCTTTGGTTTGTGTTGGCATCAATCACCAAAAAGGGGGAGATTGAAAGGGAAATAGGCTTTAAACCTTTTCCTAAATGATTTTGGTGGTTGAAATGCCCAACACAAATAATTGGACTAACTAGTTTGCTCTAGAGTTTATGTTCCATAGGTGCCAAAGGTTCAACTCAAAGCCAATACAAAGATTAAAAAGGGTTCAAGAAGAAAGGAGCAATGGGAACCGAAGTGCTCCCTGGTCTGGCGCACCGGACAGTGTCCGGTGCACCAGGGAAGATCAACTTCAAACTCTTCACCTTCGGGTTTTCCAGGTGCACCTCCGCTATAATTCACTGGACTCTCCGGTGTGCCACCGGACTGTCCGGTGCGCCAGCGGAGCAACGGTCATCTGCGCGCAACAGTCGACTCTGCAAAGTAAACAGTGCAAATCAGATGTCAGAGCAGACGGTCAGAGGGGCACCGGACTGTCCGGTGTCGCACCGGACTGTCCGGTGCCGCATAAGGACAAAGCCTCCAACGGTCGACCAGCTCTAAGCCCTAACGGGAGGATGACGTGGCGGCGCATCGGACACTGTCCGGTGGCGCACCGAACATTGTCCGGTGGCGCACCGGACTGTCCGGTGCGCCCATCGCCAGCAGCCATCTCCAACGGCTACATTTTGGTTGGTGGCTATAAATGCCACCCCAACAGGCCACTTCAAGGTGAGGGAGCCCAAGCAACATTCCAAGTCATCTAGTTGACATACTCAAGCCCTCCCAACCATCTCTATTCATTGATCCATCCTATACACAAGATTTAGACCACTACAACCAACACAAGTGCCACAAAAGATAGAGCAAGCAAGAGAGAGCTACTCATTTAAGTTTAGCACTAGTGCCTTGTGAGATTCATTGAGAGATAGTGTGTGCTACTTCTTTGTGTTCATTTGCGCGTGGAGTTTTGACTCCCATTGAACTTCCTCCAAAGTTTTGGAGGCTTGTAAAGCTAGCAAGAGACACCAAAGAGTGTGGTGGTCCTTGCGGGGTCTTAAGTGATCCTTGAGAAGAAGAAGAGCTCGCCAGTCTTGCGTGATCGGTGGAGAGAGGGAAAAGGTTGAAAGAGACCCGTCCTTAGTGGACTCCTCAACGGGGACTAGGCCTTCGAGGGCCAAACCTCGATAAAACAAATCACCCGTGTCTCATGTGCTTATTGCTTGTGATTTGTTTGTTCTTTCCCTTTCTAAGTTTTTTTTTCTTGCACTATTCTTTGCTAATATTATTTGGTGTTGCTTTAAGTTAAATTCTCATTTAGTGAAGCAACACCTTGCAAGAAAGAACTTGCGTTATTGCTCTTCATATCTAAGCCATCTTGCTTTATTCTCATAAACTTATTAATAGTATTTCTTAATCAATTCCACATTATTTAGCAATACTTCTTACAAGCAAAGGACTTAGCTTTTATACTCGTAAAATTGTGTATCTTGTTCTAACCACTAATCAAGGGATCTAGTTGGGGGATAAAGTTTTAATTTTCAAGATTTGCCCTATTCACCCCCTCTAGGCGACTTTCACCATCCCTTCGTGTGGTTTGGGCCTTTGATCTTGCGTGGATGGGGTCTTCGCTCTTCGATGGTTGAGCCCCTGCATCTGCCTTCGTTTGCCCTATCTTGTTGCCCTGCATCAGAAAACTTGTCGACTGGTAAGTGCAAGGGGTGATCGAGGGCTTGTTCCGCCTTCGCTCCAATAGGCCTGTTTGGAGCAGCTTTTTTGAAGATCTTTTTTCTAAGAATCTAGATTTCTGGATAATCTAGTTCCCACGAGCAATCTCGGTCCTATGATTTTAAGGGCCCCAGGCGAACTCATCGTTCTTAGGCCCTTTAGACTATAAAAAATAATTTATACACACACACACACACTAATTTTACTTGTAAAACAAAAACAAATACATTGATATATTTAATTTAACATGTCTGATAATTATTGAGAATAAATTTGACCAAAATAAAACCTTGGAGCTAATAAGATTACCTTAATGAAGAATAAAAATCCATCACATCTATTGCTTCTCATGAAAAGATACTTCTTCGCCCATTTCTTGATACAAAATCATCAAGAACGGTACTAAGATCAATAATGTTCAAGATATCCTTATCAATAGAGCACATAGCCAAGCCAGTTAACCTTTCTTGTGGCGTAGTTGATCTTAGACATTTCTTCAACACCTTCAATTTGGAGAAATTTATTTCAGCCAAACAGTCACATGTATATTTAAGAGAGTTTGATAAGCAACTGAAACATTTGGATAGCAATTTGCATCTATAACAAGCTTGAGAATCACATGCGCTGACATCGAATAATTTGACAAACTCACTTGCAACACCTTTAATTCTGAATAAAAATCATTGATCTCAACATGGGATGAGTTCTCATGAATATTTTTTTTCCGCAAAAATCTTATGGTGAGGCCTTCAAGCGACGCTCTAGTCTGGCATGCGGCATCTCTTTCAATTATGTACAATTCGACAAGACGACAACTTAACAACAGTCCTACTATTCTATAAGATGGACCCCTCTCCTTTCTGGCCCCGACGGTCGCCTCTGTTGCATAGACTCAGGGCCGGCCGTGGTCACGAGAATCTAGATATCGCAAAGCTTACGTGTGGAGGAAGGTGAAGAGGTCTACACGAGGTTTATGAAGTGGTAAATTTCTCCCGTGACGATGACTTGGTGAATTCTATATTCACGCCGATTTGGACAATTTTCATAGAAATGATTCTCACGAAAAAACGGACTGAAAAGCAAAACGTTTGGCTGTCGGAAGCCCGATTCTAACAGCGAGAATTAGCCTAGAAGCCGAAATAAATAAGGCCTTGGACTTATAACAATGACATGTGTTTGAGTGCAAAACTCATGCAAAAGTTAAAATCGTACATATTAAAGTCACGTCATTCTAAAACCGTGTGCAACAGTTCGTCTGTATGGTCACTCAAAATACTGTTTTGCACTATATAATATATTGTTCGTAGACTGAAGTTTGAATACGAGTACAGAGATAGAAAAGATGCTGAAAACGATAAATAGCCATATGTTCTAGAGGGATGCTAGGACAAAGACTGACGACGTTCAGTCAGCTTTGGGGTGTGACTCAACGACCAAGAGAAAGAAAAGAAGGGATAAACATTTTTTAAGTCGGTCAGATATTGCCCAGTCAACTTTGGGGCGTGGAGTTCTTAGGAGGAAGTAAAATAAAAGGTTGAGGGTTTCTTTATTCTTTATAACGTATGAGTTTAAGCACAAAAATCAATTTATTTTTACAGGAAAAATAGAGAAAACGAAAAAAATCCCGTGTTTTAAAGAGGACTGAACATTTGACTTTGTTATGTATGGTTACACTCGGTGCTAAATATGAAGTTGATGCAAGCTAGGTTGTTTGGTCTAGCAGTAGATTTCTAAAAATCTAATTATAAGTTATTGTGAACTGACAATTATAAAAAAACTATAGATTCTATAAGAGCATGACAACTTGTAATATGGATAACATGAGTCTGAAAAATCTAGAGTAGGAGATGATTCTAAATTGAAATTGAACAATAAAAATCTATAGATTTTCAAAAATATATTCTCATGTTGTATCCATTTGGTTGAGATTCTAATTTTTTGGCAGCAAATCTGGTTCAAAATGCTGAACCAAGAATTGTCATGGTCTAGTTTAGGTTTTAATACTGAGGTTAATTAAGCACCCTTTATCTGACTTAGCCAAGTTTTGTATTCTGGTGGGAAAATATATTCTATCGTCGTTCACGGGTTATGCAGCGGTGTGCTTCTTGTTATTCCAACTGAAACAGGGATTCTGCAGTCAAGGTGGAAGGCAGACACGATACTGCGGTAGCAACAACAACAACAGTTTTGACATGAAATTAATTTATTAAACAGACTGAGTTTGGGCAGTTTTTATTTTATCTTTGAGAGTGAGTGAGAGAGGCTAGAAACTGTTTAGTTGACGGGAAATGCGCGCACGAGGCTGCCGTTACGATTGCGCAAAATTGGTGTAGCGTTTAGCCCCCACGCCACGCCTGTACCCTCCAAGCACGAAGACATGTTTGATTTATTGTCTAACTTGTCATAATTTATCTTTTTTAATCTAAAGTTAGTTATTTTATTCGGACGCTAACTTTGACCAAAGTGTGGAACAGTTAGCTACGAACCAAACAGGTCTGTAACCTAGCCATCTAGGGGCATTTCATGACTATGATCTACATGACGTATCAAGTTGTATTGCACTATGGCCCCAGCTTCGTGCGCAGACGCTGGACGGCACACCTATAGATGTTCAAACGGGTGACACGTCCCTGCCCGGCCCGACCTGAGTACGTTTCGGCTCGACTTGTTTGAGCCCGGCACGTGCCGTGCCGTGCCACCCGACGGGTCGTTACCCCTCACGAGCACGACATGGTAGAGGCCCAACCGTGCCGGGCTGGCCTGGAAAGCACGACCCATGTAGTAGCCTATGCCATCGTGAGCCCGACAAAACACAAAACATATTTAACTCACGATTAGAGCTTAACCTGTTACACTTAGACAAATCACAAGTTCACAACTATATGGTTACACAGATTAGAGTTGCACTCTTAATCTACCACTCTACTGTCTACCACAAATCATGAGAGCACCTAGAGGGGGGGGGGGTGAATAGGTGATCCTGTAAAAACTTCAAACTTAAGCCACAAAAACTTGTTAAGTGTTAGCACGATTATTGCCAAGTGGCTAAGGTGAAGTCTCAACAAAACACAATACCACAAGAGATCAAGCACAGAGGTGACACAGTGGTTTATCCCGTGGTTCGGCCAAGACCAACGCTTGCCTACTCCACGTTGTGGCGTCCCAACGGACGAGGGTTGCAATCAACCCCTCTCAAGCGGTCCAAAGACCCACTTGAATACCACGGTGTTTTGTTTTTCCTTTCACTATCCCGTTTGCAAGGAATCTCCACAAATTGGAGTCTCTTGCCCTTACAAGTATATGATCACAAAGAAGCACAGAGTAAGGGAGGGAAGCAACACACACAAATCCACAGCGAAACGCGCACACACACGGCCAAGAATCGAGCTCACAAGAGTATCACAAAGTTCTCACTAGAACGGAGCTCGAAACACTTAGAGTGACAAACAAATGCGCAAAGACTGAGTGTGCATGATCAAGAATGCTCAAAGGTTGCTTGTGTGTCTCCTCCATGCGCCTAGGGGCTCCTTTTATAGCCCCAAGGCAGCTAGGAGCCGTTGAGAGCAAATCCGGAAGGCCATCCTTGCCTTCTGTCGTCGGGGGCACCGGACAGTCCGGTGCACACCGGACACTGTCCGGTGCCCGATTTGTTTCCATAACTGGCGCTTCCGACCGTTGCCGACCGTTGGAGATCTGGGAGCCGTTGGCGCACCGGACATGTCCGGTGCACACCGGACAGTCCGGTGCCGTCTCCCGACCGTTGGCTCCGCCACGTGTCCCGCGCAGATTGCGCGGCCGACCGTTGGCCCGGCCGACTGTTGGCTCACCGGACAGTCCGGTGCACACCGGACAGTCCGGTGAATTTTAGCCGTACGCCGTCGGCCAATTTCCCGAGAGCGGCCAGTTCGAGCCGAGTCAGCCTGGCGCACCGGACACTGTCCGGTGCACACCGGACAGTCCGGTGCACACCGGACAGTCCGGTGCTCCAGACCGAGCTGAGTCTTGGCTGCACACAGCCAAGTCACTTTCTTCTCTTCTCTCTTCTTCTTCTTTCTGTTTCTAACACTTAGACAAATATATTAGTACATAAAACCAATGTACTAAGGCTTAGAAACATACCTTTACTTTATGATTTGCACCTTGTTCATCCATGTACATAAATTCACAATTAAGCACATGTGTTGGCACTCAATCACCAAAATACTTAGAAATGGCCCAAGGGCACATTTCCCTTTCAATCTCCCCCTTTTTGGTGATTTATGCCAACACAACATAAAGCAACTAGAACAAGTGCAAACTCACTTCAAATAAAACTTAAATTTATTTTGAATCAATTTTGGCATATATGGATCATCCTTTGCCACCACTTGGTTTGTTTTTGCAAATCAAACTCAAATCTCTATCTCTAAGTTAAACACACATGTTGAAGCATAAAGAGAGTCATTCCAAAAGAGATTGATCAAAGATTTCAAAAACTCCCCCTTTTTCCCATAATCAATACTTCTCCCCACAAGAAGCCAACTTTTGACAAGAGAGACAACATAAGAATTTTGACAAACCAAAACCAAAAACTCTATTCTACTATTTTCAAAATCTCTCAAGTGGTAGCTGATCCATTTATTGCTTTGGCCTTTATTTTCTCCCCCTTTGGCATCAAGCACCAAAACGGGATCAATTTTTGGCCCTTTAACCCCATTGCCTCACCAAAATCTTCAATTAAGAGCAAATGGCAATAAGAGTTCATGAGATGGACTTGGAATAAGTTACCCCTCATCGGAGTGCAGTGGAAGTCTTTCATGGTCCAAGTCCACCTTTTCCTTTTCAATTCTCCTTTGTGACTAAAACAAGCAAACTCAAACATATGGTTAGTCTCAAAGGGTTAAGTTGTAACACATCTCCCCCTAAATATGTGCATCACTTTGCAACGGACTTGTGAGGTCCAGGGAGTGTTTGTACAACTTGAGCACCATAATAAGCAACAAAATGCAGAAAGAACATGATCAAAGGCATAAGCACATGTATTCTACAATTCAATCCAAGTTCCGCGAATCTAAGACATTTAGCTCACTACGCAGCCTGCAAAAGGTCTTCTCATCTAAAGGCTTGGTGAAGATATCGGCTAGCTGGTTCTCGGTGCTAACATAAAACACTTCGATATCTCCCTTTTGCTGGTGGTCTCTCAAAAAGTGATGCCGAATGTCAATGTGCTTTGTGCGGCTGTGCTCAACAGGATTTTCCGCTATTCGGATAGCACTCTCATTATCACATAGGAGTGGGACTTTGCTCAGATTGTAGCCAAAGTCCCTGAGGGTTTGCCTCATCCAAAGTAGTTGCGCGCAACACTGACCTGCGGCAACGTACTCGGCCTCAGCGGTGGATAGGGCAACGGAGGTTTGTTTCTTAGAGTTCCATGATACCAGGGACCTTCCTAAGAATTGGCACGTCCCTGATGTACTCTTCCTATCGACCTTACATCCAGCATAGTCGGAATCTGAGTACCCAATTAAGTCAAAGTTAGACCCCTTTGGATACCAGATCCCGAAGCAAGGCGTAGCGACTAAATATCTAAGAATTCGCTTCACCGCCACCAAGTGACACTCCTTAGGATCGGATTGAAATCTAGCACACATGCATACGCTAAGCATAATATCCGGTCTACTAGCACATAAGTAAAGCAAAGAACCTATCATGGACCGGTATGCTTTTTGATCAACGGACTTACCTCCTTTGTTGAGGTCGGTGTGTCCGTCGGTTCCCATCGGCGTCTTTGCGGGCTTGGCGTCTTTCATCCCAAACCTCTTTAGCAGATCTTGCGTGTACTTCGTTTGGGAGATGAAGGTGCCATCCTTGAGTTGCTTCACTTGGAACCCAAGGAAGTAGTTCAACTCGCCCATCATCGACATCTCGAATTTCTGCGTCATCACCCTGCTAAACTCTTCACAAGACTTTTGGTTAGTAGAACCAAATATTATGTCATCGACATAAATTTGGCACACAAACAAATCACCATTACAAGTCTTAGTGAAAAGAGTTGGATCGGCTTTCCCAACCTTGAAAGCATTAGCAATTAAGAAATCTCTAAGGCATTCATACCATGCTCTTGGGGCTTGTTTAAGTCCATAGAGCGCCTTAGAGAGCTTACACACGTGGTCGGGGTACCGCTCATCCTCGAAGCCAGGGGGTTGCTCCACGTACACCTCCTCCTTTATTGGCCCGTTGAGGAAAGCGCTCTTCACATCCATTTGGTACAACCTGAAAGAATGGTGAGCGGCATATGCTAGCAAGATACGAATTGATTCTAGCCTAGCCACAGGAGCAAAAGTCTCCTCAAAGTCCAAACCTGCGACTTGGGCATAACCTTTTGCCACAAGTCGAGCCTTGTTCCTTGTCACCACCCCGTGCTCGTCCTGTTTGTTGCGGAAAACCCACTTGGTTCCCACAACATTTTGCTTAGGACGAGGCACCAGCGTCCAAACTTCATTGCGCTTGAAATTGTTAAGTTCCTCCTGCATGGCCAACACCCAATCCGGATCTAGCAAGGCCTCCTCTACCCTGAAAGGCTCAATAGAGGAAACAAAAGAGTAATGTTCACAAAAATTAACTAGTCGAGACCGAGTAGTTACTCCCTTGCTAATGTCACCCAGAATTTGGTCGACGGGATGATCCCTTTGAATCATCGCTCGAACTTGGGTTGGAGGTGCCGGTTGCGCTTCTTCCTCCATCACATGATCATTTTGTGCTCCCCCTTGATCACACGCCTCCTGTTGATGAACCTGTTCATCGTCTTGAGTTGAGGGATGCACCGTTGTTGAGGAAGCAGGTTGATCTCGTTCATCTTGTTCCTGTGGCCGCACTTCTCCAATCGCCATGGTTCGTATAGCGGCCGTCGGAACATCTTCTTCATCTACATCATCACAATCAACAACTTGCTCTCTTGGAGAGCCGTTAGTCTCATCAAATACAACGTCGCTAGAGACTTCAACCAAACCCGATGATTTGTTGAAGACCCTATACGCCTTTGTATTTGAATCATAACCTAATAAAAACCCTTCTACAGCTTTGGGAGCAAACTTAGAATTTCTACCCTTCTTCACTAGAATATAGCACTTACTCCCAAAAACACGAAAGTAAGATACATTGGGTTTGTTACTGGTTAGTAGCTCATATGACGTCTTCTTGAGGAGGCGGTGAAGGTAGACCCTGTTGATGGCGTGGCAAGCCGTGTTCACGGCTTCCGACCAAAAGCACTCGGGGGTCTTGAACTCTCCAAGCATCGTCCTCGCCATATCGATTAGCGTCCTATTCTTCCTCTTTACCACACCATTTTGCTGTGGTGTGTAGGGAGCGGAGAACTCGTGCTTGATCCCTTCCTCCTCAAGAAACTCCTCCACTTGAAGGTTCTTGAACTCGGACCCGTTGTCGCTCCTTATCTTCTTCACCTTGAGCTCAAACTCATTTTGAGCTCTCCTGAGGAAGCGCTTGAGGGTCCCTTGGGTTTCAGACTTATCCTGCAAAAAGAACACCCAAGTGAAGCGGGAAAAGTCATCAACAATAACTAAACCATACTTACTTCCTCCTATGCTTAGATAGGCGACGGGTCCGAAGAGGTCCATATGCAGCAGCTCCAGAGGTCTTGACGTGGTCATCACATTCTTGCTGTGATGTGCTCCTCCCACTTGTTTACCTGCCTGACAAGCTGCACAAGGTCTATCTTTTTTGAAATAAACATTGGTTAGACCTATCACGTGTTCTCCCTTTAGAAGCTTGTGGAGATTCTTCATCCCCACATGTGCTAAGCGGCGATGCCACAGCCAGCCCATGCAAGTCTTAGCCATTAAGCATGCATCTAGACCGGCCTCTTCTTTTGCAAAATCTACTAAGTAAAGCTTGCCGTCTAGTACACCCTTAAAAGCTAGTGAACCATCACATCTTCTAAAGACAGACACATCTACATTAGTAAAAAGACAATTATATCCCATATTGCACAATTGACTAACAGATAGCAAATTGTAACCAAGAGACTCAACTAAAAACACATTTGAAATTGAGTGCTCATTAGAAATTGCAATTTTACCTAACCCTTTTACCTTGCCTTGATTCCCATCACCGAATATAATTGAATCTTGGGAATCCTTATTTTTGACGTAGGAGGTGAACATCTTCTTCTCCCCCGTCATATGGTTTGTGCATCCGCTGTCGATAATCCAGCTTGAACCCCCGGATGCATAAACCTGCAAGGCAAATTTAGGCTTGGGTCTTAGGTACCCAACTCATGTTGGGTCCTGCAAGGTTAGCACAAATGTCCTTAGGGACCCAAATGCAATTCCTGTCTCCCTTGCATTTTGCCCCTAACTTCCTAGCAACTATTTTCCTATCCTTTCTACAAATAGCAAAGGAAGTGTTTAAAGCACAATAAATTATAGAAGGTTCATTCACTACTTTCCTCGGAGCATGAATAGCATTCTTTCTAGGCACATGAGCAATATTTCTCCTAGGCATATGTATAACATATCTCCTACACATATCCCTATCATGCTTATAGGAAGAACTAGAAGCAAACATGGCATGAGAATCATAAACATGTGAATCAAAATCATTATAAGCATTTCTAGCATTTCTCCTATCATTATACATAAATGCATGGTTCTTTTTCGCACTACTAGCCATAGGGGCCTTCCCCTTCTCCTTGACGAAGATGGGAGCCTTATGGCTTGTTAAGTTCTTGGCTTCCCTCTTGAAGCCAAGCCCATCCTTAATTGAGGGATGTCTTCCAATTGTATAGGCATCTCTTGCAAATTTTAACTTGTCAAATTCACTTTTGCTAGTCTTAAGTTGTGCATTAAGACTAGCCAATTCATCACTTAGTTTGGAAATTGAAACTAAGTGTTCACTACAGGCATTAACATCAAAATCCTTACACCTAGTGCAAATTGTAACATTTTCAACACAGGAATTTGATTTACTAGCTACTTCTAGTTTAGCACTTAAATCATTGTTAACACTTCTTAAGGTATCAATGGTTTCATGACAGGAAGATAATTCACTAGAAAGCACTTCATTTCTTTTAATTTCTAGAGCAAGAGAATTTTGTGCACTAACAAACTTATCATGCTCCTCATATAAAAGATCCTCTTGTTTTTCTAGTAACCTATTCTTATCATTCAAAGCATCAATCAACTCATTAATTTTATTTATCTTAGATCTATCTAAGCCCTTGAACAAGCATGAATAATCTATGTCATCATCATCACTAGTCTCACTATCACTAGAAGACGCATAAGTGGAGTCTTGAGTACTCACCTTCTTCTCTCTTGCCATAAGGCATGTGAGACGCTCGTTGGGGAAGAGGGAAGACTTGTTGAAGGCAGTGGCAGCGAGTCCTTCATTGTCGGAGTCGGAGGAGGAGCAATCCGAGTCCCACTCCTTTCCTAGATGTGCCTCGCCTTTTGCCTTCTTGTATTGCTTCTTCTTCTCCCTCTTGTTCCCCTTTTCCTGGTCACTTTCATTATCGGGACAGTTAGCAATGAAATGACCAAGCTAACCGCATTTGAAGCATGAGCGCTTCCCCTTGGCTTTGGTCTTGCTTGGTTGTCCCTTGTGACCTTTAAGCACCGTCTTGAATCTTTTGATGATGAGAGCCATCTCTTCATCATTAAGACCAGCCGCCTCAATCTGTGCCACCTTGCTAGGTAGCGCCTCCTTGCTTCGTGTTGCCTTGAGAGCAATCGGTTGCGGCTCGTTGATCGGACCATTCAAGGCGTCGTCCACATACCTCGCCTCCTTGATCATCATTCGCCCGCTAACGAATTTCCCAAGAACTTCTTCGGGCGACATCTTGGTGTACCTGGGATTTTCACGTATATTGTTTACCAAATGAGGATCAAGAACGGTAAATGACCTTAGCATTAGGCGGACGACGTCGTGGTCCGTCCATCGTGTGCTTCCGTAGCTCCTTATCTTGTTGATAAGGGTCTTGAGCCGGTTGTATGTTTGCGTCGGCTCCTCGCCCCTTATCATTGCGAACCGTCCAAGCTCACCCTCCACCAACTCCATCTTGGTGAGCAAGGTGACGTCGTTCCCCTCATGAGAAATCTTGAGGGTGTCCCAGATTTGCTTGGCGTTATCCAAGCCGCTCACTTTATGGTATTCATCCCTGCACAAGGAAGCTAGAAGAACAGTAGTGGCTTGTGCATTCTTATGAATTTGTTCATTAATGAACATGGGACTATCCGAACTATCAAAATGCATTCCACTCTCCACAATCTCCCAAATACTAGGATGGAGAGAGAATAGATGACTACGCATTTTGTGGCTCCAAAATCCGTAGTCCTCTCCATCAAAGTGTGGGGGCTTGCCGAGTGGAATGGAGAGCAAATGTGAATGTGAACTTTGCGGAATACGAGAGTAATCAAAAGAAAAGTTCGAATTAACCGGTTTCCTTCTCTCGTAGTCGTTGTGGTCCTCATCCTTTTGGGAAGAAGTAGACTCGTCGCTGTCGTAGTAGACGATCTCCTTGATGCGCCTTGTCTTCTTCTTCTTCCCTTCCTTCCGTCTTTGGCCCGAGCCGGAGTCGGTAGGCTTATCGTCCTTTGGCTCGTTGACGAAGGATTCCTTCTCTTTGTCATTGATCACAATACCCTTCCCCTTAGGATCCATCTCTTCGGGCGGTTAGTCCCTTTGAGAAGAGAACGGCTCCGATACCAATTGAGAGCACCTAGAGGGGGGGGGGGTGAATAGGTGATCCTGTAAAAACTTCAAACTTAAGCCACAAAAACTTGTTAAGTGTTAGCACGATTATTGCCAAGTGGCTAAGGTGAAGTCTCAACAAAACACAATACCACAAGAGATCAAGCACAGAGGTGACACAGTGGTTTATCCCGTGGTTCGGCCAAGACCAACGCTTGCCTACTCCACGTTGTGGCGTCCCAACGGACGAGGGTTGCAATCAACCCCTCTCAAGCGGTCCAAAGACCCACTTGAATACCATGGTGTTTTGTTTTTCCTTTCACTATCCCGTTTGCAAGGAATCTCCACAAATTGGAGTCTCTTGCCCTTACAAGTATATGATCACAAAGAAGCACAGAGTAAGGGAGGGAAGCAACACACACAAATCCACAGCGAAACGCGCACACACACGGCCAAGAATCGAGCTCACAAGAGTATCACAAAGTTCTCACTAGAACGGAGCTCGAAACACTTAGAGTGACAAACAAATGCGCAAAGACTGAGTGTGGATGATCAAGAATGCTCAAAGGTTGCTTGTGTGTCTCCTCCATGCGCCTAGCGGCTCCTTTTATAGCCCCAAGGCAGCTAGGAGCCGTTGAGAGCAAATCCGGAAGGCCATCCTTGCCTTCTGTCGTCGGGGGCACCGGACAGTCCGGTGCACACCGGACACTGTCCGGTGCCCGATTTGTTTCCATAACTGGCGCTTCCGACCGTTGCCGACCGTTGGAGATCTGGGAGCCGTTGGCGCACCGGACATGTCCGGTGCACACCGGACAGTCCGGTGCCGTCTCCCGACCGTTGGCTCCGCCACGTGTCCCGCGCAGATTGCGCGGCCGACCGTTGGCCCGGCCGACTGTTGGCTCACCGGACAGTCCGGTGCACACCGGACAGTCCGGTGAATTTTAGCCGTACGCCGTCGGCCAATTTCCCGAGAGCGGCCAGTTTGAGCCGAGTCAGCCTGGCGCACCGGACACTGTCCGGTGCACACCGGACAGTCCGGTGCTCCAGACCGAGCTGAGTCTTGGCTGCACACAGCCAAGTCACTTTCTTCTCTTCTCTCTTCTTCTTCTTTCTGTTTCTAACACTTAGACAAATATATTAGTACATAAAACCAATGTACTAAGGCTTAGAAACATACCTTTACTTTATGATTTGCACCTTGTTCATCCATGTACATAAATTCACAATTAAGCACATGTGTTGGCACTCAATCACCAAAATACTTAGAAATGGCCCAAGGGCACATTTCCCTTTCAAATCACAAAATCACTTACAAAATCACAGATAAGAGCTGCACATTAAACAAATGACAGATCACACACACTTACACAGATCACACACAGACACATTTACACTTACACAGATCACAGATGACAGATCACACAGTTACACAGATCACACACACCTACACAGTTACACTTACACAGACCACAAATAACAGGTCACACACTTACACCTACACAAACCACAACTTCCCAGTCACACACACTTGCATAGATCACTACATAGATGACTAATTCACCGCTATGAGTATGAAATATGGTGACAGAGGACAGATGACAATTGCACACTCACACATATGAGATATGATAGATCAGAGATAAAGAGATCTTAAATAAAGGATTAGAGCTGTTCGTGCAATGGATGCCTCATTAAAAACCTTTCTAGGCAAAAACTCACTCTTCGTGAGAAAACCCTAGAAAGGGAAAAGAGTATATTCGAGCTCTAATTTAATAAGTTCATGTCATAAAAGAGTACAACTTACATCACCAGATGTCTAGATCACCAGAATATAGTAGGAAGAATTGGAGGAGGATTACAAAGTGTAGGGCCCTTGGCCCTAAGGGTCATCAAGATAAAGTCCTCCAAATGCTTCTAAGGTCTTGGTCCTGTGTAGAGTGCTGCCCTCTAGCTTATCCAAGTTCCTAATCTTTCATGCAAAGTAGCATCTCTACCATTTCTGGTGCTAGGCGTCGTCATCATTCCTTGATTATCTCCGATGCCTTTGAAGGCGAGGTACAGAGGGGGAGGACTGGAGGAGACAGAGCATGGGCATGAGCACCAGACTACTAGATCACCAGCATGTTAGAATGACCGAGACCGACAAGACGACGATGGAAGCATGGAGCAAGGAGCATTGGAATCTAGGAAGGTTCGAGAGACGTCAAGAGGCAAGAGCGCAACGGAGAGACCGAGAGCGAAAGGTGAGCCACTAGCAGAGAGGCAGGAGCGAGTCACGTTAGGGTTAGGCCCCTAGGGTTAGGAGCTTATATGGCCATGGAACCCGTGAATGGGCTGGGCCGCTGGGGAGTGGGGGCGATGGCGCTGGGCACTTGGGCCATTGCTTGTTGGGCGAGTGGGGGCGGGTTGGGGGTGCTGGGCGAGCAGGCCAGTTACAAGGCCTAGCTGATACCGGGTCGTGCCCGGGCTGGCCCAATAGGCTCCAATGGTTGTCGAGCACGTCATGGGCTCCGTGCCAGGTTGGGCCCGCAATAGTTCGAGTCAGGCTAGTGCCGGGCCAAAAAATCGTGCTTCATGCCGGGCTTACGGGCCACATGCTTTATAAACATCTCTGGGCACACCCCACACGATCGTGCGATGCATGGTTTTTCTTCTTCCCTTTTTTGAAGCTCATTAACAAATAGCTAAGGTGGCAGGAAAATTAACAAGAAGAGTGAAGAAACATCAGATAGGTCTTTAGGCCACTGCCAAAAATTTTAGATCCAAAGTAGGTAATCAGCTATGGTATAGCTTGCCTATCACTCTCGACTTTATGCACCCAACAGTGATCAGAACATTTCAGCGTTGGTTCAAGGCTAAAGCTAACAATAGTATTAGGGGCACTAGAAGGTCTAGACTTGATAGTGATAGCATGGTGGAATCCGTTCGGCTGGCTTCATGTAGCACTATTGCTGCTGAATTCACTGCATGCATACAATATATTTGTCATTACCACATTAATTTCTTCAACCAATAATGGCCTTCTAAAAACCATAAGTTCGATTTTTTAATTGAATGATAACTAGGAGACTAATGTTTTCAATAGTTATAATTAAGTTAGGATTTATATCATGGTGATGAACAAGACTAGGAGATGGTGGAAATAGAGATCATGCAATATCATGGAAGTGCTTATCTATGGACATAAAAAAGATGAAAACATGCCCGAAGACAAGGGTACGATATATGCTAGAGGTTTTCATTTCACTGACTGACATGTAATAGACTACATTGTCAGGTCTAAAAATAGTCGTACTATTATCTAGTGCCACTAGGTTTGAACTAAGTTTACATCTGCCCTAGACCTAGTGACGTGTTGAGGATGCAAGTGAAAATGCTTTTCAACAATATTTTTGAAAATCTAACTCAATGCTCAAAGGTGTCGCGCTTAAGTTTGAACATATTTGTAGTTTGTTTATTTGAAAATCAATTAAGAGATGGACTTGGTGCAGTTTTCCTGCACCCACTGAAAATATCTAGTGCCCTAGTTAAGGGCCACAAAAGAATTGGTAGGCCTTTAAGTTAACCCTACTATGCTAACTATTGTTGTGTTGGTCGAGCACTAGAATTTCAGTGGTGGCCTCGTCCACAACATTAGATAAAAGGGTTGAAATCAAAACCATTTGTACCTAGGGTTCACAACTCGATTAATCCTCCTATACAAAACTGAAGAATGTAGCCTTAGACATTGTTTGGATACTCTCATATTCACCTCAATTCACATGTATTGAAGTGGATTGGGGTGTAAATTAGTTTAAGTTCCAATACAATCCACCTCAATACACATGGATTGAGGTGAATACGAGAGTATCCAAACAAGGCCTTAAGGAATACCGTGGTGTTTCCTTATGCAATGTTTGAAATTTCAATGGGGTTAGTGATTAATCTAGTGGGGGGTCCACCTAATGTTTTTGCTAACCCCATACAACTTTTGATGCGGTTAATAGAAATGTTCTTTCATCATTGGATTTATCTAGTGATGACCATCACATAATGTGGTCCACTATCCATTGCATTCCAGTGACTAGTTTTTTGAGACTATGTCTTTGAGTAGGCAACATATTTATCTAATGGTGCCACTATGTAGAGCACCAGAGATGCAGTGGTCAATGCTCATATTAGATTTGATCTAGACCATTGGATCTTCATAAGTATTTTCTCTAGATGTGGTATCTCTAGTGGTGGTAAGAGTTTTAGAAGAAAAGTTGTCGCTCAAGACCCCCGAGAATGGTTATAGAAGAAAAGTTAGAATCCTAGCTAAGTATAGCATAAGGATGGCACCCTAACAAGTACAGTTTTACTATGTTTGCGAAGATTGGTATATGAATAGCTCAGGATATTCAATAAAGTAATGGCTCCCTTTGTGATCTTAGGGCCCTTGATGCCTCGGGGATCGAACAACTACCATCAGGGACTCTTGCACTATCAAGGGCCCTCAAACTATAGTGCAAACAAATGCTACGGGGACTACAAGTTATGCCTAGGGTCCTTGAATTGCTAAGGACCTCAACTATGACTCCAAGTGTTTCCCATTAGCCCCAAGAGCAATCGTGTGGATAAGGATGAATATTTTTTGGGGGGGGGGGGGCTATCAACAAATGGCCTCGAGTCCTATGGAGCTCATGGCTCCTAGGACCATAAGCCGCTCCAGAGCTCAAAAGTTACTTTGGGGATCTTCTAGTGCTATGGTACTCAAACCTAACTACCCATGAACCACGGTCGAAGGAGCTAGAGGACATGACATAAAACAAATGCCAATCCTTTGTGATGCCAAGGGGATAGGGCTACCATAATAAATGAAACGCGGTCCTAGAACAAAAATATATTATACATATATTACAAAAGATGGCTTCATGCCAAGGCTACATATTACTAGGAACGTCCGGGACAAATATTGTCATCCATGTCTAGCACCCCTACTCCAAGTTGAAGTTAGCCGCCTCTAGATCTAGTGGCTTGCTGCTACCTCTAGTGCATCTCTGACTTCCTCTTTGACTTGGGGGAGAGGGGCTTCTCTTTTGGCTCTTCATAGATGGATTCCATTTATAGGTTCAAGTTCTAGATCTTTAGAGCCACTAAGATGTCAAGGGGCACCTCAAGTGCTAGGTATTGACCCTATCACACGAGTTGGGCATGGACTTTTCCCCAAAGCTATGACATTTTGGTCACAATTCGCATGAAACCAAGGCTAGTGCCCGCTATGCTATCCCTATAATGGGAGCCCTTCTCAGTCCTCCTAAGGCCCACATCAAGTAGGACCTTCATCACTTCTTCAAGGACCGTCACCACTTCTTCAAGCAGTCCTCCTAAGGGTACACTCTTCCTTCTAAGACATCTAATGCATAGAGATATCATCCTCCAACTGTTTAATTTTTCCTCCAATCTCCTCGAGCCTTGGGAGGGCCCCATCGCTACATCCCATACTGACAATTTCTGATCTAGTGCTTTTAGTTTCTATTCTTGAGACTAGAACACCCTTACTCTTCTATATAGGCCCTATTTCTCCTCCTCAAAATCCTTTTGAGTAATTTGAAGATCTTGGGAGCAAGCAAGGAGGGCCTACTCCCTAACAACCATCTTTCTCTAAAGAAGCACTCTGCTTCCTGTAGTGTCTAGAGTCAGATGGAATTCACAATCTCCATGGAGGTTATCACCTGCTCATGGGTTGCAAGGATGACATAGTTGGACTCTAGCTTGTGATGGCAGAGTTCTAGGTATTTATTTTTCTTAGTGAAAGTTACCTAGAGGGGGGTGAATAGGTAAGTTAAAACTTTTTCAACAAAACTAGAAACGAACTGGGTAAAACCAGTTCAACCGGTGTCAAAACCAGTTTGCATGAGGTATAAAACTAAATTGATCTCGAAATCCACCCAGTTAACTTTAGAAATGAGATGTTCTAAATGATCCACAGGGTTCAAGGTAGTAGATCTGAGAAGGGCACTTCTCAAAATCCACACACCAAAAAGATATAAACAAATCTTCCACGCAATGGTGAGAGAACGAAGAACACAAACAAACACAATGAGCAAGAATACAAGAGACACAAGATTTATCCCGAGGTTCGGTCACACCACCAAGGTGCCCTACTTCCTCGTTGAGGCACCCACAAAGAGCCGGGTCTCTTTCAACCCTAATCCTCCCTTTGCCGACCACAAAGGTCAAGCCCACACACTAATCTTTGCTCAAACGAGTGGGTAATACAAACTTTCTTGTGGTCTTCCACAAGATTTGGAGACTCACAAGAGACACCTAGTCGTCTAGGAGCTAGAAGCTCCAAGAGTAATGAATCCACAAAGAACTCGATGTAGTACCAAAGCTCGAATGAAGAAGAGTAAGAGAGATTTGGAGATGAAGCACAAAAACCGCAGCTCTCAAACTCACTCAAAGATTTCTCTCCAAAGATTTGAAATGGGAGAGGCAAGAGGTGTGTGAGAGAGAGTGGGAGGTGTTTCTCAGGTTGGGAATGAAGTTTTGTGCGTGCTCTTCTGTGGGGAGAGAGGTAGGAGTGAGTATATATAGGTGGGGCTCCAAAACTAGCCGTTTTTGACTTTTCTGCCCAAAAACCGGTTGAACCGGTCCCAAAACCGGTTGAACCAGTTTTCAAAAAGCTGCGCACAGTTTTTTGGCTGACACAGCAGACTGGCAGAAAAAAGTGAACAGTGCAAAAACTGATTGAACCGATTTTAGAACCGGTTGAACCGATTTCCACCAGACAAAAACCGGTTGAGTGTCCGGTTGAGTGTCCGGCTGAACCAGTATTTTCAAAAAGGTGAACAGTGCAAAAATCGGTTGAACCTGTTTTAAAACCGGTTGAACCTGTTTTAAAACCGGTTGAACCTGTTTTTTCCAAAGAGCAATTTTGGCCAAGATAGACTTAAAAAGGTTGTACTACATACTTTCACTAAGGATTAACAAGGGTAAAATGGAAGTTTTAGATCAAGGATTTTGAGCTTTAGTACCAACATCAACCTTCTTTATGGATCCCCCTTGATAGTACGACGATTCCTATACTCAAGTCAAATAAAATATAATTAAGTAAACTCCTTGAGTCATTGGTGTCTCAAGTGTGATTTCTCCATGGTGTTGCTTCATAAGGATCACAAACATCTTTGTCTTACCTTTTGAAGCAAACACAAATCGAGCCTGTGACTTGTGCCATTTCACCATATATGAGTTCAAATCATGGCTTCAAGTCACCTTACTAATGCATCAACATGTTGTAACTCTTTATAGCTGATTAGTTCATCGACTTAGTGCAAGTACTCTCTTCTTCACCTTAGCCATGGTACCTCGGTCTACAAGCCATCGCTTGGCCTTCACCTTCGCTTAGTTCCTCGAAGCCCTTTCCTTGCTATCTTCACCCTATCAAGCCATTCTTGAGTCACATCTTATTGAGCATCCATTGAGAGAATCATTTCTTCAATATTGTGAACCTTGCTTGAATGTCATCTAGATATAACTGCTAAGATCAATCATGCTCTAGTTTGATTCTCATATATTCATATATGGACTAATAGTAATATGGTCAAGCCAATTCACGATTCCTCATATCTTATTCACTTTGGCTTGACCAATCCTCTTAATCACTTCAACCTCTATTATGATCATATTTATGCATAGTGATTTCTCAGGACTTGTCCATATATTCAAACCAATATAGAGACCATATTATATCCATTTGCATTGTCTCACTGGTTATTTGACCTTGTGTTGAACCTTGTTCACTGATCATTATACACTATTCAAGTATGTTCATCATACTGAATTTCCTGTTCAACACTTAGCAAACTTGTTAGACCTTTAAATGTGTTGTTATCCAAATCACCAAAACTCACAAAAGGGATGAATGCACTTTTAATCTCCCTCTTTTTGGTGATTGATGACAACACATTTAAAGCTTACATAAGATTTATAAATAAGATTTTGAATCCTATGATATAGTTTCCTCCCCCTAAATATGTGCATTTCAGAAAATACCAATCTTGTACTCAAATGCCAAAACCACATATTTGGGTCAAAGAGTGAAGACAACTTATATCATACTATTCATAGGGTGCTTTGTGTCATAAATAAACGTGATGCTCATGACATATTATGCACTCATCAATTTCCTTCATCCTATGTTTTACTTATGATTCAACCCCCTTTTGTCAATTATTTCTCCCCCTTTTCAAAAGTCTTCTTACACTTAGTTACATAAGACTAAAGGTAAGCTTTAATGCACAATTTCTCCCCCTTTGTCATAAATCTCCAAAAAAGGATATAAAGAGTTTAAAGGGTAGAAATTATGATTAATCAAGATTTGAACACACTATCATGAAAAGGGTCCTTATATGGCACAAAGGTAATGGAGAAGTGACATAAAGTGATGTACCTTTGCATTTTACCTTTTCAAGGGGAGTTCTAAACTTGTGTTGGATTTACAATTCATTTGCAAGCTCTTGTTGGTATAGTTGTGACATAGGTCCAAGATATCAACTGAATATTGTCATACTAGTTGAAAGATAAATCTTGATACATGGAGTCTAGATGTCACCTAGCATTTTCTTATCATAACAAGAGGCAGCATGAAAATTGCACAAGTATGGATTATACAACTAGTGATCATGTATGAAAAAATATCAATTGAAAAACACCAATTGATACAATTTGATAGATAAGCATATCACTAATAGCATATTACACAATGTTCTCCTCAAGTTTAGTGCACACATATATATGAATTCAATTGATACCTATTGAGAGTACTTATTTGCAACTTAAAGTACCATTGGCATAAAAGGAGTATCAATTGAACATAATCATGCAACATAAGAAACATGTGCACTATTTAATCAATTAAGTTCTAGACAGGAGAATTTATAAGCTATGCTACTTTATACATTTGCAATCCAAAAGAATATGATACATGTTTACCAGTTTTAGATGATGTTGGAGTAGCATATAAAAGAGAAACTCATTCTCTTATGAAATGTATAAAAGATACATTTATTGGAGCAAAGAATCTTTGATACCCATCAAAATTTATAGTGGAAGCGATTGTCTTTGCCCGAAGATTCCTTTCTAATTTGAGACTACACACATAATAGACTTCAAAATGAAGTTAGTCTCAAAGATTCAAATTATAGACCATTCTCCCCCTAAATGTGTGCATACAAGTGATGAATACTTGTTTAGCTTATGCACTTGGACTTATGAGGCCAGGGGATTAAGTTCTACAATTTGAACCTTGGTACAAATAAAGTATGAAAATATGAAATTGCACCAATTTAAGGAATTACTCATAATCAAAAGGTATACTAATAGACATGATATGCAATATTTTTAGCCAAGATTCAAGTGCAACCTTATGATGTGACTTAAGATATTGCATATACATGCATACACTAACTTGTAAGAGCCTAGATACACAATTGTAATACAATAGTTCATGGAGTGACACACCTTTGTTCCATGCCATATGGTCTTCATTATAATCATGAATTTCTATCTTAGCTTTTGATAGGCTTGACATTTCAAAGAGAAACTTATCCTCTTTAAACGATCAAGAGAAACTCATTCTCTTCAAAGAACTACACAAATTCACTAAAAGAAAATATTAGTCTTTAAGGACACAAGATATAGAATGAGCTCCCCCTAAATGTATGCATCAAGTACTTGAATTACTTGTAACATGCACTTGATTCAATTAAGATTCTTAGAGGAGTTCATCATATATCTTGGTCAAGGCATAATATATTTGAAACAATTGAATTTATGCTAGAGAACACATATCTTTCCCCAATAGAACTAATCCATGGGGTGACATGTGGTAAATATTTGATCATTTCCTTGGAACCACTCATCCTTATTTGATGTTCTCCAAGGTGTGAGACTACACAACATGAACTTGAAAGAAATCATTAGTCTCACAAGATATAAGCTAAACTCTCCATCAATTTGTGCATGCAAGAGTACACAAAGTACACTTATGCACATCAACAATACGAGGTTAAAGGAGATGTTTGCACTATATCTTGGTTTAACATAACATGCTTTACATAGATGATGAAAATTATACCAAATAAAAGTGTAAGAACTAAAAGTATATCAATTGAAATCTTGAAGGGTAGAGCATGCTAATATGAACCTCAAACCTCACAATGAAGGATATCATATAAATATGTCACTGCATCTTCATTATTTGGTTGACAAAAAAATGTAACTCCCTTCTTGAATCACTGTGATCTCTTTTCTCTTTACGATTTCATCCAACCAAGTGATCTTGAACTTCTTTCATCTTTTCTTGATTTGACCATATTTGATATGAGATCAATTGAAACTCAATGATTGAAACAACCAAGACTCTTATATCCGTAGATTTTGAATCCATCTTGAAAGCACTTGGAAGGACCTTATTGAAACACTTAGAAAAGAGAGCATTAGAAACACAAGGTAGGGTTTCACAAATGATGATCCTTATATGTGGATGAAAATGAACCATCATTCTTGAAACCCAAAAGGATAGACTAAATTCCTTTAAATTAGTGCACACATATAGTTGATGTCAAAGTTATATGCACTATTGAACATTTTATAATGCAATGAATTTAACCTATACTATGGTACATCCCACTAAGGATAGAATACTAAAACAACTGAAGGATACGAAGTTTTCATACCTTGGCCTCTTATCAACTCCATCTTACTTTAGTTGAATAGTATCCTTTAAGCTTGTGATTTATCCAATTTAAAACAAGCACCATCTCTTAACATAGATTTTCTATGGATAAACTCAACACAAAAATGGCATTAGTAGCACAAGCACTAGTTTCTTATTTAGCAACCCTTTATATGTGAAAGGCAAACGAGTTGCTAAAATAGAGAAACCTCATAATATGGACTAAATTTCCCTTGATCCCTCATGCACAATATATTTTGAATGACATGGATAATTGAAAGGGAAATGTGCCCTTGGGCCATTTCTAAGTATTTTGGTGATTGAGTGCCAACACATGTGTTTAATTGTGAATTTGTGGACATGGATGAACAAGGTGCAAATCATGAAGTAAAGGTATGTTTCTAAGCCTTAGTACATTGGTTTTGTGGACTAACATATTTGTCTAAGTGTTAGAAACAGAAAGAAGAAAAAGAGAAAAGGGGAGAGAGAGACTTGGCTGTGTGCAGCCAAGGCTCAGCTCGGTCTGGAGCACCGGACTGTCCGGTGTGCACCGGACAGTGTCCGGTGCGCCAGGCCTACTCGGCGCGAACTGGCCGCTCTCGGGAATTCGCCGACGGCGTACGGCTAAAATTCACCGGACTGTCCGGTGTGCACCGGACTGTCCGGTGAGCCAACGGTCGGCCAGGGCCAACGGTCGGCCGCGCAATCCGCGCGGGACACGTGGCCGAGCCAACGGTCGGAAGACGGCACCGGACTGTCCGGTGTGCACCGGACTGTCCGGTGCGCCAACGGCTCGCAGATCTACGGCAGTCTTCAAACGGTCGGAAGCGCCAGAAAAGGAAACAAATCGGGCACCGGACAGTGTCCGGTGTGCACCGGACTGTCCGGTGCCCCCGTCGACAGAAGGCCAGGATAGCCTTCCAGAATTGCTCTCAACGGCTCCTAGCTGCCTTGGGGCTATAAAAGGAGCCCCTAGGCGCATGGAGGAGTGATACAAGCAACTCTTGAGCATTCTTGATCATCCACACAAGTTCTTTGCGCATTCGTTTGTGATTCTAAGTGATTCGAGCTCTGTTCTAGTGTGAACTCTGAGATAGTCATTCGAGCTCGAGTCTTGGCCGTGTGTGTGCGCTTTTGTTGTGGATTTGTGTGTGTTGCTTCCCTCCCTTACTCTGTGCTTTCTTTGTGATCATATACTTGTAAGGGCAAGAGACTCCAATTTGTGGAGATTCCTTGCAAACGGGATAGTGAAAGGAAAAGCAAAACACCGTGGTATTCAAGTGGGTCTTTGGACCGCTTGAGAGGGGTTGATTGCAACCCTCGTCCGTTGGGACGCCACAACGTGGAAGTAGGCAAGCATTGGCTTGGCCAAACCACGGGATAAACCACCGTGTCACCTCTGTCTTGATCTCTTGTGGTATTGTGTTTTGTTGAGACTTCACCTTAGCCACTTGGCAATAATCGTGCTAACACATAACAAGTTTTTGTGGCTTAAGTTTTTACAGGATCACCTATTCACCCCCCCCTCTAGGTGCTCTCAATTGGTATCAGAGCCGTTCTATTCACAAAGGGACTAACCGCCCGAATAGATGGATCCTAAGGGGAAGGGTATTGTGATCAACGACAAAGAAAAGGAGACCTTCGTCAACGAGCCGAAGGACGACAAGCCTACCGACTCCGGCTCGGGCCATAGACGAAAGGAAGGGAAGAAGAAGAAGACGAGGCGTATCAAGGAGATCATCTACTACGACGATAGTGATGAATCCACTTCTTCCCAAAAGGACGACGACAACGACTACAGGAAGACGGTCAATTCGAACTTTTCATTTGATTATTCCCGTATTCAACATAGTTCGAATTCGCATTTGCTTTCCATTCCTCTTGGCAAACCTCCACACTTCGATGGGGAGGACTACGGATTTTGGAGTCACAAAATGCGTAGTCACTTATTCTCTCTCCATCCAAGCATTTGGGAGATTGTGGAAAGTGGAATGAAATTTGATAGCTCGGATAGCCCTATGTTTATTAATGAACAGATTCATAAAAATGCACAAGCTACTACTGTGTTGCTAGCCTCTTTGTGCAGGGACGAGTATCACAAGGTGAGCGGCTTGGACAATGCCAAGCAGATCTGGGACACCCTCAAAATCTCTCATGAGGGAAACGACGTCACCTTGCTCACCAAAATAGAGTTGGTGGAGGGAGAGCTTGGACGGTTTGCCATGATAAGGGGCGAGGAGCCGACGCAAACATACAACCGGCTCAAGACCCTCATCAACAAGATAAGGAGCTACGGGAGCACGCGATGGACGGATCACGACGTCGTCCGCCTAATGCTCAGGTCCTTTACCGTACTTGATCCTCATCTCGTGAACAATATTCGTGAGAATCCCAGGTACACGATGATGACGCCCGAGGAAGTACTTGGAAAATTCGTGAGCGGGCGGATGATGATCAAGGAGGCAAGATACGTCGACGACGCGTTGAACGGACCACTCCACGAGCCTCAACCCATTGCTCTAAAGGCAACGAGGAGCAAGGAGTCGCTACCTAGCAAGGTGGCGCAAGTTGAGGCGGCCGGGCTCAATGATGAAGAGATGGCTCTCATCATCAAGAGATTCAAGACGGCGCTAAATGGTCGCAAGGGGCAGCCAAGCAAGACCAAGACCAAGGGAAAGCGCTCGTGCTTCAAATGCGGTAAGCTTGGTCATTTTATTGCTAACTGTCCCGATAATGAAAGTGACCAGGAAAAGGGGAACAAGAGAGAGAAGAAGAAGGCATACAAGAAGGCAAAGGGCGAGGCGCATCTAGGAAAGGAGTGGGACTCGGATTGCTCCTCCTCCGACTCCGACAATGAAGGACTCGCCGCCACTGCCTTCAACAAATCGGCTCTCTTCCCCAACGAGCGTCTCACTTGTCTTATGGCAAGAGAGAAGAAGGTAAGTACTAAAGACTCCACTTATGCTTCTTCTAGTGATAGTGAGTCTAGTGATGATGACATAGATTATTCTTGTTTGTTCAAGGGCTTAGATAGATCTAAGATAGATAAAATCAATGAATTGATTGATGCATTGAATGAAAAGGATAGGCTTTTAGAAAAGCAAGAAGATTTATTGTATGATGAACATGATAAGTTTGTAGAGGCACAGAAATCATATGCTTTAGAAGTGAAAAGAAATGAAATGCTTTCTAGTGAAATATCTTCCTATCATGAAACCATTTCTACCTTAAGAAGTGCTAATATTGATTTAAGTGCTAAACTAGAAGTAGCTAGTAAATCAAATTCTTGTGTTGAACATGTTGAAATTTGTACTAGGTGTAAGGATTTTGATGTTAATGCTTGTAGTGAACACCTAGTTCTAATTTCCAAATTAAAAAATGAAGTGGCTAGTCTTAATGCCCAACTTAAGACTAGCAAGAGTGAAGTTGAAAAGATAAAATTTGCAAGGGATGCCTATACAATTGGAAGACATCCCTCAATTAAGGATGGGCTTGGCTTCAAGAGGGAAGCCAAGAACTTAACAAGCCATAAGGCTCCCGTCTTCGTCAAGGAGAAAGGGAAGGCCCCTATGGCTAATAGTGCTAAAAAGAACCATGCTTTCTTATACCATGATAGGAGACATGCTAGAAATGTTTATAATGATTTTGATTCACATGTTTATGATTCTCATGCCATGTTTGCCTCTAGTTCCTCTCATAAGCATGATAGAAATATGAGTAGGAGAAATGTTGCGCATATGCCTAGAAGAAATATTGCTCATGTGCCTGGAAAGAATGTTATTCATGCTCCTAGGAAAGTAGTGAATGAACCTTCTACCATTTATTATGCTTGTAATGCTCCTTTTGCTATTTGTAGAAAGGGTAAGAAGGTTGTTGCTAGGAAATTAGGGGCTAGATGCAAGGGAGATAAATCTTGCATTTGGGTCCCTAAAGATATTTGTGCTAACCTGCAGGACCCAACATGAGTTGGGTACCTAAGACCCAAGCCTAAATTTGCCTTGCAGGTTTATGCATCCGGGGGTTCAAGCTGGATTATCGACAGCGGATGCACAAACCATATGACGGGGGAGAAGAAGATGTTCACCTCCTACGTCAAGAATAAGGATTCCCAAGATTCAATTATATTCGGTGATGGGAATCAAGGCAAGGTAAAAGGGTTAGGTAAAATTGCAATTTCCAATGAGCATTCTATATCAAATGTATTCCTAGTGGAGAGTCTTGGATATAATTTGCTATCTGTTAGTCAACTATGTCAAATGGGATATAATTGTTTATTTACAAATGTAGATGTGTCTGTCTTTAGAAGATGTGATGGTTCACTAGCTTTTAAGGGTGTACTAGACGGCAAGCTTTATTTAGTTGATTTTGCAAAAGAAGAGGCCGGTCTAGATGCATGCTTAATGGCTAAGACTTGCATGGGCTGGCTGTGGCATCGCCGCTTAGCACATGTGGGGATGAAGAACCTCCACAAGCTTCTAAAGGGAGAACACGTGATAGGTCTAACCAATGTTTATTTCGAAAAAGATAGACCTTGTGCAGCTTGTCAGGCAGGTAAACAAGTAGGAGGAGCACATCACAGCAAGAATGTGATGACCACGTCAAGACCTCTGGAGCTGCTGCATATGGACCTCTTCGGACCCGTCGCCTATCTAAGCATAGGAGGAAGTAAGTATGGTTTAGTTATTGTTGATGACTTTTCCCGCTTCACTTGGGTGTTCTTTTTGCAGGATAAGTCTGAAACCCAAGGGACCCTCAAGCGCTTCCTCAGGAGAGCTCAAAATGAGTTTGAGCTCAAGGTGAAGAAGATTAGGAGCGACAACGGGTCCGAGTTCAAGAACCTTCAAGTGGAGGAGTTTCTTGAGGAGGAAGGGATCAAGCACGAGTTCTCCGCTCCCTACACACCACAACAAAATGGTGTGGTAGAGAGGAAGAACAGGACGCTAATCGATATGGCGAGGACGATGCTTGGAGAGTTCAAGACCCCCGAGTGCTTTTGGTCGGAAGCCGTGAACACGGCTTGCCACGCCATCAACAGGGTCTACCTTCATCGACTCCTCAAGAAGACTTCGTATGAGCTACTAACCGGTAACAAACCCAATGTATCTTACTTTCGTGTTTTTGGGAGCAAGTGCTACATTCTAGTGAAGAAGGGTAGAAATTCTAAGTTTGCTCCCAAAGCTGTAGAAGGGTTTTTATTAGGTTATGATTCAAATACAAAGGCGTATAGGGTCTTCAACAAATCATCAGGTTTGGTTGAAGTCTCTAGCGACGTTGTATTTGATGAGACTAATGGCTCTCCAAGAGAGCAAGTTGTTGATTGTGATGATGTAGATGAAGAAGATGTTCCAACGGCCGCTATACGAACCATGGCGATTGGAGACGTTCGGCCACAGGAACAAGATGAACGAGATCAACCTTCTTCCTCAACGACGGTGCATCCTCCACCTCAAGACGATGAACAGGTTCATCAAAAGGAGGCGTGTGATCAAGGGGGAGCACAAGACGATCATGTGATGGAGGAAGAAGCGCAACCGGCACCTCCAACCCAAGTTCGAGCGATGATTCAAAGGGATCATCCCGTCGACCAAATTCTGGGTGACATTAGCAAGGGAGTAACTACTCGGTCTCGATTAGTTAATTTTTGTGAACATTACTCCTTTGTCTCCTCTATTGAGCCTTTCAGGGTAGAGGAGGCCTTGCTAGATCCGGATTGGGTGTTGGCCATGCAGGAGGAACTCAACAACTTCAAGCGCAATGAAGTTTGGACGCTGGTGCCTCGTCCCAAGCAAAATGTTGTGGGAACCAAGTGGGTGTTCCGCAACAAACAGGACGAGCACGGAGTTGTGACAAGGAACAAGGCTCGACTTGTGGCAAAAGGTTATGCCCAAGTCGCAGGTTTGGACTTTGAGGAGACTTTTGCTCCTGTGGCTAGGCTAGAATCCATTCGCATCTTGCTAGCATATGCCGCTCACCATTCTTTCAGGTTGTACCAAATGGATGTGAAGAGCGCGTTCCTCAACGGGCCAATAAAGGAGGAAGTGTACGTGGAGCAACCCCCTGGCTTCGAGGATGAGCGGTACCCCGACCACGTGTGTAAGCTCTCTAAGGCGCTCTATGGACTTAAACAAGCCCCAAGAGCATGGTATGAATGCCTTAGAGATTTCTTACTTGCTAATGCTTTCAAGGTTGGGAAAGCCGATCCAACTCTTTTCACTAAGACTTGTAATGGTGATTTGTTTGTGTGCCAAATTTATGTCGATGACATAATATTTGGTTCTACTAATCAAAAGTCTTGTGAAGAGTTTAGCAGGGTGATGACGCAGAAATTCGAGATGTCGATGATGGGCGAGTTGAACTACTTCCTTGGGTTCCAAGTGAAGCAACTCAAGGACGGCACCTTCATCTCCCAAACGAAGTACACGCAAGATCTGCTGAAGCGGTTTGGGATGAAGGACGCCAAGCCCGCAAAGACTCCGATGGGAACCGACGGACACACCGACCTCAACAAAGGAGGTAAGTCCGTTGATCAAAAAGCATACCGGTCAATGATAGGATCTCTACTTTATTTATGTGCTAGTAGACCGGATATTATGCTTAGCGTATGCATGTGTGCTAGATTTCAATCCGATCCTAAGGAGTGTCACTTGGTGGCGGTGAAGCGAATTCTTAGATATTTAGTCGCTACGCCTTGCTTCGGGATCTGGTATCCAAAGGGGTCTAACTTTGACTTGATTGGGTACTCAGATTCCGACTATGCTGGATGTAAGGTCGATAGGAAGAGTACATCGGGGACGTGCCAATTCTTAGGAAGGTCCCTGGTGTCATGGAACTCTAAGAAACAAACCTCCGTTGCCCTATCCACCGCTGAGGCCGAGTATGTTGCCGCAGGTCAGTGTTGCGCGCAACTACTTTGGATGAGGCAAACCCTCAGGGACTTTGGCTACAATCTGAGTAAAGTCCCACTCCTATGTGATAATGAGAGTGCTATCCGAATAGCGGAAAATCCTGTTGAGCACAGCCGCACAAAGCACATAGACATCCGGCATCACTTTTTGAGAGACCACCAGCAAAAGGGAGATATCGAAGTGTTTTATGTTAGCACCGAGAACCAGCTAGCCGATATCTTTACCAAGCCTTTAGATGAGAAGACCTTTTGCAGGCTGCGTAGTGAGCTAAATGTCTTAGATTCGCGGAACTTGGATTGAAATATAGCATACATGTATTTATGCCTTTGATCATGTTCATTCTGCACTTTGTTGCTTATTATGGTGCTCAAGTTGTACAAACACTCCCTGGACCTCACAAGTCCGCTGCAAAGTGATGCACATGTTTAGGGGGAGATGTGTTGCAACTTGACCCTTTGAGACTAACAATATGCTTGAGTTTGTTTGATTTAGTCTCAAAGGAGAATTGAAAGGGAAAAGGTGGACTTGGATCATGCAAGACTTCCACTGCACTCCGATGAGAGGGTAACTTATTCCAAGTCCATCTCTGAATTCTTATTGCCATTTGCTCTTAATTGAAGATTTTGGTGAGGCAATGGGGTTAAAGGGCCACAATTGATCCCGTTTTGGTGCTTGATGCCAAAGGGGGAGAAAATAAAGGCCAAAGCAATAAATGGATCAGCTACCACTTGAGAGATTTTGAAAATAGTAGAATAGAGTTTTTGATTTGTCAAAATTCTTAAGTTGTCTCTCTTGTCAAAAGTTGGCTTCTTGTGGGGAGAAGTATTGATTATGGGAAAAAGGGGGAGTTTTTGATCAATCTCTTTTTGAATGACTCTCTTTATGCTTAAACATGTGTGTTTAACTTAGAGATAGAGATTTGTGTTTGATTTGCAAAAACAAACCAAGTGGTGGCAAAGGATGATCCATATATGCCAAAATTGATTCAAAATAAATTTAAGTGTTATTTGAATTGAGTTTGCACTTGTTCTAGTGGCTTTATGTTGTGTTGGCATAAATCACCAAAAAGGGGGAGATTGAAAGGGAAATGTGCCCTTGGGCCATTTCTAAGTATTTTGGTGATTGAGTGCCAACACATGTGTTTAATTGTGAATTTGTGGACATGGATGAACAAGGTGCAAATCATGAAGTAAAGGTATGTTTCTAAGCCTTAGTACATTGGTTTTGTGGACTAACATATTTGTCTAAGTGTTAGAAACAGAAAGAAGAAAAAGAGAAAAGGGGAGAGAGAGACTTGGCTGTGTGCAGCCAAGGCTCAGCTCGGTCTGGAGCACCGGACTGTCCGGTGTGCACCGGACAGTGTCCGGTGCGCCAGGCCTACTCGGCGCGAACTGGCCGCTCTCGGGAATTCGCCGACGGCGTACGGCTAAAATTCACCGGACTGTCCGGTGTGCACCGGACTGTCCGGTGAGCCAACGGTCGGCCAGGGCCAACGGTCGGCCGCGCAATCCGCGCGGGACACGTGGCCGAGCCAACGGTCGGAAGACGGCACCGGACTGTCCGGTGTGCACCGGACTGTCCGGTGCGCCAACGGCTCGCAGATCTACGGCAGTCTTCAAACGGTCGGAAGCGCCAGAAAAGGAAACAAATCGGGCACCGGACAGTGTCCGGTGTGCACCGGACTGTCCGGTGCCCCCGTCGACAGAAGGCCAGGATAGCCTTCCAGAATTGCTCTCAACGGCTCCTAGCTGCCTTGGGGCTATAAAAGGAGCCCCTAGGCGCATGGAGGAGTGATACAAGCAACTCTTGAGCATTCTTGATCATCCACACAAGTTCTTTGCGCATTCGTTTGTGATTCTAAGTGATTCGAGCTCTGTTCTAGTGTGAACTCTGAGATAGTCATTCGAGCTCGAGTCTTGGCCGTGTGTGTGCGCTTTTGTTGTGGATTTGTGTGTGTTGCTTCCCTCCCTTACTCTGTGCTTTCTTTGTGATCATATACTTGTAAGGGCAAGAGACTCCAATTTGTGGAGATTCCTTGCAAACGGGATAGTGAAAGGAAAAGCAAAACACCGTGGTATTCAAGTGGGTCTTTGGACCGCTTGAGAGGGGTTGATTGCAACCCTCGTCCGTTGGGACGCCACAACGTGGAAGTAGGCAAGCATTGGCTTGGCCGAACCACGGGATAAACCACCGTGTCACCTCTGTCTTGATCTCTTGTGGTATTGTGTTTTGTTGAGACTTCACCTTAGCCACTTGGCAATAATCGTGCTAACACATAACAAGTTTTTGTGGCTTAAGTTTTTACAGGATCACCTATTCACCCCCCCCTCTAGGTGCTCTCAATAATATGCATGGTTATTCAATGAAGTCTAAAGGGATGACTTAATCCATATTATGGTGAATGTCTAATATAGAAGAATCAAATCCAAATTAACTAGATAGAGAATACGTCACATAATTTTGGATTGTTCACCATATGATAATATTCATTCAACTTCCAATTAGACCTTTATTTCATAATCAACAACTGATGTATATCCTCAAGTGCTTCTTTTTCCTTAGTGGCTACACAAGTCACAAAAAGATAAGATTTGAAAATAACATGCACTTGAGATTCAGTTGTTACCACCCTAGCTACTATCTCCAAGGATTATTTATACATTCATTATCGAGCACCCAACTCTATCCATTGAAGGAGTGATCCTGCAAAACAAGTTTAAGCTTCATATCTTGGTACCCAATTTGAATTGGGTCCTTTGAGATTAGTAGTAAGAGCCTTGAGTACCCACACAATCCTTATTGTGGCCTTTCTCTTTGTGTAGGCACCCACATATACTTGACAACCATCTTACATGGTTTCAAGTCAATATTTAATCACACAGATAAAAGCAAGAGTTAAGAATAGGAGCCTTTTCTCCTTTTCTTGATACATCGTTGTGTTGCCTTCTCGATGATGAACCTAGCTTGACCTTGGGTGCACCTAGCTTATCAAGGTTAGTCGCACAAGCATTCATAACATGAAGACAAGTTATGCATGGAATTTACAACTTAGTGATCCAATTCAATGTGAAGCATATGTATATCGATTGAAGGAGATTTCTAAGATATCAAAATATGGGTTTCCAAAATTTAGAGAGTATGGATCACTAATTGTACCTTTTACAGTTTAAAAATCATATCCATGTTAGTGCATATGTATGTGATGAATATCAACAAAAAGATTCTTATGCACTTTTAGAATTAAAGATAAGGGAATTTTAAACTGCATCAAGAGTAGCTATTTAGAAAACAAAGATTACAATCCATATGAATGAGATACAAATTTACCATTTTGGATTGTTTTAGTATAGCTTACTCAAGTGAAACTTATTCTCTATAACACAAGATATATAATGTTCTCCCACTAGATATGTGCATCAAGTATTTGAATGACTTGCCATATGCACTTTCAATTCAGTTAAGAGTCTCATGAGGAGTATATTACACATCATGGTCAAGGCATGACAAATTTGCAATGAATTAACTTATGCCTAAGAATACTTACCACCATATAGAATGTACCATTTGTTATACCAATTTGACAGATCTTACTATCTGTGGTGGTGTCACCTTAGTATTCTTCTTTTCATCATTTGTGTAGACTTCCTTCTTTGTTATCTCTTTTCCTTTTAAAACTAGTCGATAAAACACTTTGAAAAGAGGTATTAGTAGTACAAGGAAGTATTTAATGAATGATGATATATATATATATATGAATGGCAAACAAATCATCATTTATGAGGCGTAAAGGCATAAATTAAATTCCTTTTAAGTTAATGCATATGGAGCAGTGAGTTCACAATATGCACTAATTTACAAATTTAAGCCAAAAGGAATTTAACCTTCATATTGACATTCCTTTCCATAGAATATATTGTTACCAATTAAAAGAATGTCACTTGAAAGGAACTATTATTGATCACATACCAAATGAAACAATTAGTTCCATACCTCTGCCTTGAGCATTCCTAATCTTTCTTTTAGGTGAAGATTAACATTTAATGCTTGTGATTTTACCAATTGAAAGAGCACAATCTCTACTTATGAATTTCATGAAAAGCTTAAAAGAGATTGCATTAGAAACACAAGCAATAGTTTCCTATTTAGCAACCTCTATTATATGAATGACAAGAAGGTTACTAAATTAAGGAAACCTCATGATATGAACTAAATTACCCTTACAGGCATCATGCATAACATCAATTGAAACAAGATAAAAGTAGCATGATTGTTTAATTAAATTTATAGGGCAAGTTTAATTCATAACATGGTGAGTGATTAATGTAGAAGACTAAAAACCAATTTAAATAAGAATGAATACATCACATAGTATTGGTTCGATCTTCTTTGAATGTTGAATGGCACACTCCATTTGGGAAACACATTCTCATGTTGTGAGACTACATAAACACTTAGATAGAAACATTAGTCTCACAACTCTAGTCATATAGAGAATTCCCCATTTGGTAAGTGCTATAAGAATTTGAATTTTTTACTTAGCACTCTATTCATTTAAGAACATGGGATAATACTCTTTATGTCTAGGTCATGGCAATAATATGATGATTAACTTGAAATATGCCATAAGATACATACAATCAATTTAAAGCATGTAGATTGTCACAATATAAAAATATGAACTTGCAATCTACCATATAATTAGATCCTTTCCAAAGCAAGGTAAAATCTTCTAAGTTCATTCTCAAGTGCTTCATTTTTCCTATGTGGATACAAAAGACACAAAGGAATATACCAATTAAAAGCAATGTGCACTTAAGAATTAATTGTTACCATCCTTTGGATATCATTTGGTTGTAGGCCTTTTGCTTGATTCCCACAAAGGTTAATCCTTATTCCCTACAACACAAGTTCTTGCTCAAAGCTTCATATCATCTCTAGGTACCTGCAAAACTTATTAAGTACATTTTGGTACCCATCTCATGATAGGTCCATCAAGGTTAGCCAATAAGGACTTAGACATCCAAATAGCCTTGGTCCTAGAATATGGTGAACTTATCACCTTTCTCGCACAAGAGTCAAATTTGGGTCTCCTAAGCATATTTGAATGTATTGACAAGTTAGGCTTAGGAGTTTTACCCTTTGGACAAACCTTGAATAGATGACCTTTTTCACAGCAATTGTAGCAAATGCGATGCTTGTCCTTGCAATGCATTTGCCTTTTGCTTTCATCCTTTTTGATGGTCATCTTTCTTGGTCGTTCAAGGTCTTGATTCTTCATGTGGGGGCATGAATCAATTTCATGGCCCTTCTCCTTGCATCCATAGCACCTCCTATCGCTTCTCTTTGATCTTTCTTTATTGAAGCACATAGGTACATTGTTAGAGCAAATCATATAAGCATTAATTTTCTCACCATGGATTTTTCTCATGCCCTTCTTGGAAAGCTTGGTATTCTTTTGAAGGGGTTTTGTGCATGCCACAGTTGTCCCCTTCTCAAGCTTTTTCACCATATTATCACGGTTATCTTGAGAAGGTTGAGCATGACATTTTCCCTTCAATTGAGTCAAGCTCCTTTTTAGCCTCTCATTTTCTTCCTTGAGCTCTTTATTTTCTTGTGTGATAGAAATATCACTAATTCCTGAAATTTCTAGCTTAATGGAAGATTGGCTTGCTTGATAACAACAATTGTTAGCACATGGTAATATAGTTTCTATTTGAGTGCATGTGCATATGTGAGGTTGGTATGATTTCAAATTAGTTAACACAACCTCATGAGCCATTTCTAACATGATATGTGAATCCATAAATTTATTATGAGAGTACATAAGCATATCATGTTTTTCTTGCAAAGCTACATTTTCAATATTTATCTTTTCTATTGTGTTCTTGAGCATAGCATTTTTATTTTCTAATTGAGCAATATATGATGAATGATGAACAACTTTAATTTGCTCAATTGAAATGTCTTCATACCTTTGGACCAAATCATCATGAGAGCACTTTAGCTTCTCATGCTCTTTGGTCAACTTCTCCAAGTCTTTGATTTTTTCGATGAGGATATCTTCTTGCTTATGAAGCATTTCCTTTTGTTCTTCTGCTCTTTTCATGAGTTTGAGCAAGCTCATCCGGTTCTTCTTGCTTAGTTGAGCGAAGAATTTTTGAAGGTCATCCTCATCTTCACTATCACTTTCATGCTCCTCCTCATCCTCACTTTCGCTTTCACTGTCACTCCCATTAGCGACAAAGCACATATGAGAAGTGGATTTGAAAGACGAACCTTGTGAAGCGGTGGATTCGTCGTTTGGTCTCCATCGATCATTTTCTTCTTCTTCAATCTTGTTCTTCGCCTCATCTTCCTTCATTTTGAGGAACATCCTTTCGGCGATTCTCATGGCAAGATCTATTGCCCTAGGATCAACATCTGCACCAAAAGATAAAGTCGAGGCAACCTCAACTTTTTCAAGCATAGAAGCACTTTCGTTTCTTAGTCCCCCCGACATGATCTTTTCCTCACGTGGTTAAGCGTTAGAACGAGGATTAGGTTCTGATACCAATTGAAAGTTGCCTAGAGGGGGGGGGGGGTGAATAGGCAAGTTAAAACTTTTTCAACAAAACTAGAAACGAACTGGGTAAAACTAGTTCAACCGGTGTCAAAACCGGTTTGCACGAGCTCAACTAAAGAATGAGATATACAACTGAATTGATCTCGAAATCCACCCAGTTAACTTTAGAAATGAGATGTTCTAAATGATCCACAGGGTTCAAGGTAGTAGATCTGAGAAGGGCACTTCTCAAAATCCACACACCAAAAAGATATAAACAAATCTTCCACGCAATGGTGAGAGAATGAAGAACACAAACAAACACAATGAGCAAGAATACAAGAGACACAAGATTTATCCCGAGGTTCGGTCACACCACCAAGGTGCCCTACTTCCTCGTTGAGGCGCCCACAAAGAGCCGGGTCTCTTTCAACCCTAATCCTCCCTTTGCCGACCACAAAGGTCAAGCCCACACACTAATCTTTGCTCAAACGAGTGGGTAATACAAACTTTCTTGTGGTCTTCCACAAGATTTGGAGACTCACAAGAGACACCTAGTCGTTTAGGAGCTAGAAGCTCCAAGAGTAATGAATCCACAAAGAACTCGATGTAGTACCAAAGCTCGAATGAAGAAGAGTAAGAGAGATTTGGAGATGAAGCACAAAAACCGCAGCTCTCAAACTCACTCAAAGATTTCTCTCCAAAGATTTGAAATGGGAGAGACAAGAGGTGTGTGAGAGAGAGTGGGAGGTGTTTCTCAGGTTGGGAATGAAGTTTTGTGTGTGCTCTTCTGTGGGGAGAGAGGTAGGAGTGAGTATATATAGGTGGGGCTCCAAAACTAGCCGTTTTTGACTTTTCTGCCCAAAAACTGGTTGAACCGGTCCCAAAACCGGTTGAACCGGTTTTCAAGCTGTGCACAGTTTTTTGGCTGACACAGCAGACTGGCAGAAAAAAGTGAACAGTGCAAAAACCGGTTGAACCAGTTTCCACCAGACTACAACCGGTTGAGTGTCCGGTTGAGTGTCCGGCTGAACCAGTATTTTCAAAAAGGTGAACAGTGCAAAAACCAGTTGAACCTGTTTTAAAACCGGTTGAACCTGTTTTTTCCAAAGAGCAATTTTGACCAAGATAGACTTAAAAAGGTTGTACTACATACTTTCACTAAGGATTAACAAGGGTAAAATGGAAGTTTTAGATCAAGGATTTTGAGCTTTAGTACCAACACCAACCTTTTTTATGGATCCCCCTTGATAGTATGACGATTCCTATACTCAAGTCAAATAAAATATAATTAAGTAAACTCCTTGAGTCATTGGTGTCTCAAGTGTGATTTCTCCATGGTGTTGCTTCATAAGGATCACAAACATCTTTGTCTTACCTTTTGAAGCAAACACAAATCGAGCCTGTGACTTGTGCCATTTCACCATATATGAGTTCAAATCATGGCTTCAAGTCACCTTACTAATGCATCAACATGTTGTAACTCTTTATAGCTGATTAGTTCATCGACTTAGTGCAAGTACTCTCTTCTTCACCTTAGCCATGGTACCTCGGTCTACAAGCCGTCGCTTGGCCTTCATCTTCGCTTAGTTCCTCGAAGCCCTTTCCTTGCTATCTTCACCCTATCAAGCCATTCTTGAGTCACATCCTATTGAGCATCCATTGAGAGAATCATTTCTTCAATATTGTGAACCTTGCTTGAATGTCATCTAGATATAACTGCTAAGATCAATCAAGCTCTAGTTTGATTCTCATATATTCATATATGGACTAATAGTAATATGGTCAAGCCAATTCACGATTCCTCATATCTTATTCACTTTGGCTTGACCAATCCTCTTATTCACTTCAACCTCTATTATGATCATATTTATGCATAGTGATTTCTCAGGACTCGTCCATATATTCAAACCAATATAGAGACCATATTATATCCATTTGCATTGTCTCACTGGTTATTTGACCTTATGTTGAACCTTGTTCACTGATCATTATACACTATTCAAGTATGTTCATCATACTGAATTTCCTGTTCAACACTTAGCAAACTTGTTAGACATTTAAATGTGTTGTTATCCAAATCACCAAAACTCACAAAAGGGATGAATGCACTTTCAATTAGTATTGGTGGTTGTCCACTCTAATTATTAGGTTGTATATGCCTTGATTTGGGCCACCAGATGCTCTGATGCCTTCATAGATGCTTCCCTCTACATGGCACACTCAAGCTAGATCGCCACCTCCTGCCATCAATCTTGTAGCATGTCTTGGACTTCTTTTGCATCCTCCCAGGTGTTGATCACTTGTTCTCAAATGCTATGGATCAAGAATAAGGCAACACAATTGTTAATTATTAGAGACCTTCGTCTTCCCAAGCATTATCTCCTCGTGGGTATAATGATCATCAAATGAAGATCATGAAGGACATACCTTCATCATTTTAATGTATAGACGGGAGTACAAAAAGAATGAAGATAATAATCATGTATCAATAATTCATTCATATTTGCATTCCATAAAACATGTATGAATATTAATAGAATTCATATTACATCGATACCTTCGGCTTGCTCGAAGGTGAAGACGCGAGAGAGTGATTACAATTCAGCGTGAATAGTACAGTGCTACTGTTCATCTATTTATAGGCACGTGACATAGCCTGGGTAAAACTACATTTATGTCTCTAACATACATCTATTATCATAATATAAAACATTAAGGACTGAGTAGTCTTTGCCCCTTTTTGATCATCATCATGCTCGATCTTCGTCATCGCATTAAACTGAAGCTCTTCGGCTATAGCTTCGTCGTCCATTCTTATCACCTTCGGGCTATGTCTTTACCCTGTTATGAGAGAAGACCTTCATCCCGAAGCCAAAACCCCTATAATAATCCATGTCATACTGAAAACATATGGTCAATCATGTTTTTGAGGACCTTCAGAAGAGGAAGGTCCCCAACAGTAGCCCCTCACAGTATTGATTTGTTTCTTTGTAACAAATTTAGACTACGACGTGAACGAAGGCCTTTAGCCAAAGGTCCGAAAAACACCTTCCCTTCACTAGAATAGCAAATCACACTGAATTGTGGGACCCACCAATCTGTGGGGCTCTGAGTATATATAGAGGCCTATGTTGTGAGTATTTTTGCGCTATTTTAGCTGATTGCGCTATGTTTATCATTTTAACTTGATTTGGTTTCTCGAGCTCGATTGATTTTTGAGCTTCGGCCTCGACGCAACCTTTGTCTAAATGGCTGAAGAGAAGAAGATCACTGACCCTGCGCTGTCCGATTTTCATGAAGCTATGGAGAAGACAAACGTAGAAAAGATCATCAAAGAGATGCTAGCTAGGTTGTCTGAGAGTTCCAGTGACAGCGAGAGTTTTGATGTGGAAAGCGAGAATGAAGGGATCGAAGATCAGCCGTGGAGGCCCAGCCATGTTGTTTTTGGAAAATCCACTATCAAGCAAGGTCAGATCGAATCAATGAAGGGGAAATACTTTCATGATGTATCTATAGTGAGGGCTGGTGGAGAGCATACCGTTCCCCTGCCAGGAAGTGGTGAAGTGGTAGTCTTCAGGAGCTTCATGAAGGCTGAGCTTCGATTCCCGCTTCATAAGATGTTGTTCAAAGTTTTGAAAACATTTGAGATATACCTTCATTAGATTACCCCCGAAGCTCTTATTATAATGAGGGTCTTCATATGGGCCATGAGGAGCCAAGGACTGGAACCAGATGCAAGATGCTTTTGCAATGTCCATGTGCTGTCTTATAAGATGAAGGGTACCAGAAAGGAGCAATACCACAACAACTTTGGTTGTTACAGCCTCGTGCCTCGATCTGAGGCAAGCTACCTAGTGCCCACGTTTTGGAAGAGGTGGACGGGCTCCTGGATGCAGGAATGGTTTTACGTGAAGAATGACCTAAGTCAGAGGGAGGATGTGAGAGGGATTATTCAATGCCCTATATGGTCTCGCTTCGGCATTAGGAGGCCAACCATGCACTTGGAAATGATGTGAAAGCATGCTAGGCAGCTTTCAACACAGTGTGCACCTACATTGGCTCAAGAGACTTGATTTAAGAGCATATTGTGTACAAAATATGGCCTCTTGCGAGTGATTGGGAAATGCCGAAAGAGACCGCCGCTGGCTCCAGCCAGGGTGGCTTGGTTTATTTGAAGCATACATTTCGGTTTAGAAATCAGTTTGATGAGCCAAATGATGACTGGTTGGATGCCGTAGAAGCAACAAGCGATGAGATGCTTGGGGCGTATTCGAAGGCAGAAGATGAGGCTATGACAACTGCCTTCGGCGCCCGCGACAAGAAGAGATTGAATAGGGTGTTTGATGTTATCGGGTTCATATACCCAGATTACTGCTTTCCTGCGCGGAAGCAAGGGAGGAAAAGGAAAACCGCTACTTCGGCATCTACTGGTGTGCAGAAATCAAAGAAGATTAAAGTTTTAACGCACCGACCCAGACTTATTGAGACGGCTGTTGTGTCGAAGCTGAGTGAAAAGGTGGAAACAACCCCTCTGATCATAGAGGCTGCTCCTGCCACTATTATTGGGGGTATTGCAGACTCAGCCAAAGAGCCGGAGCCAGAATATGTGATAGAAAGAGTTTCAGAGCAGCCGAAGATGGAAGTAACAATGCTGCTGAAGCTACCAGGTTACATAGGGACTCCGAGGAAAAGGAGGATGGCAAGTGTTTTGAAAGCTGTTTTAGAATCTGTAAAAACGCCCCCTCCTTCTTCTGTCGAAGCTTCCGAGAGTAAAACCGAAGATGCTGCGAAGATGACTTCTATCATGGCATCTGCCCACGCTGAAGCAAGTTCTTCGGAAGCTGAGCTAAAGAATCTTACGGAAGAGATTCTTCTAGAGGGACCTTCAACACCTGCTCTTGAAGCACCTTCCTAGGGTGACTTGGACTATATCATTCGACATGCTTCGGGAAAGCAACTATCAAAAGAACAGATTGCCGAAGTGCATCATTCTAGACAGTAAAGAAATACACGTCTGTCACGAAATAATAGATAGCATAGGATACCTAAAGCTTGAACTTGGCCTATCTGCAATGACGAAGGATCAACTTGCAGACAGTCTTTCTTACAACAGTCTTAAGGTGTGTATAATTTGATTTATCTTGAATATGTTGTGTTTTTCATATGGTTTTCTTTGCAAACATAACATGCTCACTCTTCGTCTTGCAGGGCTTAATTCTAAGCAAGGCTTTAAATGCCCAAAAAGAAGCAGAAGATGAGAGTTGTCAAATAGCTCTTGGGAATCTTCGTTCGGAAGTTATCATGCTGAGAAACGAAGCGCTTGAAAAAGTCAAAACATTACTCTCCTTATTTGATAAATTGAAATCTAGCGAAGCTAATCTTACCGCCTAGGCCGAAGCTCACAAGGTCGAAGTTGAGGATTTAAAGAAGAAGGTTGTGGAAGCAACTGAAAAATTTGAAGTTGCAATGGTGAAGCACGAGATAAGCGAAATTGAAAAATCGTGAGCACAAAAGAATGCCGAAGAGCTCTGTGCCTCCAAAGAGAGATGCTATGAAATATCCTTCGAATGCGCCAAGAATCTAAAGAACAGCTTTGCAAAGGTTGGAGCATACTCTTCTAAGCAGAAATTCATCCATGGTGACCCCAACGGGGTTATCCAATGGATCAGCAGGGAAACCAAAGTTTTTGACGAAATCCTTAGCGATCGAGGAGATTTCTGTGCTTTTGCTGGTGCTCGCGAGGCTGTATGAATTCTAGAAAAGTTTGGCTATGATCATGCGAAGGCTCTTACTCAGCCAGAATTTACTCTCTCAGCCGACGACATTAAAGATCCTTCAGCTGAAGTTTCTTCGTTTAGCGGGAAATTTTACTCTGAGGTATGGATGAAGGGCGATCGTGAGATAGCTAACGAAGCTATTAGGAAAAATGAAAAAGAATCTCACGACGCTCAAGAAGAAGCCAAAAGAGCTGAAGAAGCTGCAGAGCACGCCAGGCTTATAGGTACATCTGCTGTGTTTTATCTTCATGAACTGTATTAGCTTCGGAACTAATAAGCATATATTTTGGTGCAGCTGAATTATCTCCCCACCCGGAGCCATACAATTCGGATGTTGACCCGTCCCTAAAGGAGTCACTTGAGTACATTAGGATTGCCAATGAGGTTGTTGACGAAGCTGTCAATAGACTTCTAAACGAAGCTGCTGAGAAGATCCTAAAAGAAGACTAGAACTTTGTATTTTTGCTAGTACACTGTCCTTGAACGTAATCTTGTGAAAAACATGTGTAAACACTTTGTATTAATGTACTGTATTTCTTTGTGATCCATGAAACTTTTGTACATACCATTTTTGAGCCGCTGGCGAAAAAACACCTTCCCTTATTTTTATGCTTCACGAAGAAAGAGATTCCCCTTCTATCCATTCAATACTGAGCATTTTTCCACGATTGTTACATAGTAATACTGCTGTCGAGGACTCTCTTCCTTTATAAAAGTATATTTGCCGAAGGTATATTTTGTGCTGCAACACCTTCTCTTATGATCCGACATGTATTTTCGAAGGATCACTTGTCCTGTTCCGTGGCTTTTCCCTGATGCAAAATGTTGTATGATGCGATGCTATGCGATATGATGTGATGGTATGATGCGAAATGATGTTTATGCCAAAGATAAAGACCCACATGAATATGCACCCAGACTCTGCATCCCCTTAGGAATGACTTTGGAGTCTCTTCACCTTCTACTTAGGTGGTTTTTCAGCTCTGCATTCCCTTGGAAACGACTTTGGAGCTAAGCTCTGCATCCCCTTAGGAATAACTTTGGAGCTTCTTCACCTTTGATTTAGGTGGTATTTAAGCTCTGCACCCCCTTAGGAATGACTTTGGAGCTTCTTCACCTTTTACTTAGGTGGTATTTTAGCTCTGCATTCCCTTAGGAACGACTTTGGAGCTTCAAAACTTACTTTGCATTCCTTTAGAAACGATTTGGAGCTTCGTAACATACACTGCGTTCCTTTAGGAACGACTCTGGAGCTTCGTAACTTATTGCTGTCACACTCGATGGTGTAACCATATGCTTATTACATCAAGCTGAAGGTTAAACTTTCTTGCATTGTCTTTTTAGGGGAAAATATAAATGCAAAAAGAGTAAAAATATATTAAATGGGGGTGTTGTTTGGCTGAAATGCTGTGACAACTTCAGTAGATATGTCTTGACTCGGGCACAGTACTGTTGACTGTGCGAGCTTCGGAGTCCTCCCGAAGGTCACGTTGTTGCTAAACCTGACGATGCCCTTCTAGCTGTTGATTATGACCCGGGGCAGGTGCCAGCGGTGCTGGTGTTGGCAACTGAGCCCAGGAAGCTTGAGAATGACTTGCCGAAGCAACAAAAGTCGTGGGCTGTTGATTGCCCACGTACTCCGGGATATATGGAGAGTAGCACGAAGCAGTATGCAAGACCTGCTTCGGCTGGTTATGTCGTGCTTCAACTTCAGCAATTTCCTTCTGCTTCTGGATCGTGACTTGGCATGTCCTTGTGGTGTGTCCCTTGTCTTCGCCACAGAATAGGCAAAACAGTTTTCTGAGCTGATTGCCATACCTTCCTTCGAAGCTTCTACCCCCTCCTCTCAGGACTACTGGTCTATAAGAAATTTGTTGCATTCCCGAAGACTATGAGCTAGGTTGGCTGCTCTGAGTGTAGTTGGCCCTGTCATCATTTGTATTAGGGTTGTGGATTGTTCTGACGTTCCTGGGATAGAGTCTTCCTCCGAAGCCCCTAGTCATCTCAGAATACCTATATGCTTCCTCCCTTATTTGGTGGAAATCATTGTCAGCTTGAATGTATTCATCTATCTTCTGGAGAAGCTTCTCCAAGGTCTGTGCTGGCTTCCTTGCAAAATATTGTGTTGTGGGTCCTGGTCAGAGCCCCTTGATCATGGCCTCAATGACAATCTCATTGGGCACTGTAGGCGCTTGAGCTCTCAGTCGCAAGAACCTTCGGACGTATGCCTGCAGGTACTCCTCATGGTCCTACGTGCACTAGAACAGAGCTTGAGCAGTGACTAGCTTCGTCTGGAAGCCCTAGAAACTAGTGACTAGCATATCCTTTAGCTTCTGCCACGACGTAATTGTTTCTGGCCGAAGAGAAGAATACCATGTCTGAGCCACACTTCTGACTACCATGACAAAGGACTTTGCCATGACAATAGTATTGACCCCATACGAGGATATGGTAGCCTTGTAGCTCATCAGGAACTGCTTCGGATCTGAGTGCCCATCATACATGGGGAGCTGAGGTAGCTTGTAAGATGGTGGCCACGGGGTAGCCTGCAACTCTGCTGCTAGGGGAGAAGCATCATCAAAAGCAAAGTTACCATGATGAAAGTTGTCATACCATTCATCATCGTTGATTGGGCTCTCCTGACGAAGCTCCTTGTATTAGGGCCTCTGGTCTTGGTCATCCTGAGTGAGGTGACGCATTTCTTCAGCAGCTTCGTCGATCTTCTTCTGAAGATCGGCAAGCCGAAGCATTTTTTCCCTCTTCCTTTGCACTTGCTGGTGGATAGCCTCTAGGTCCCTGGTCTCCTGGTCCAGCTCTTCCTCCTGAGATGTTGGGCTGGTAGCCTTTCTCTTCTGGCTTCTAGCTTCTCGCAATGAGAGCATCTCCTGGTTTGTGTCTAGTGGCTACAGGGCAGCCCCTGGTGCTGTTGTCTTCTTCGTCGGCATGATGAAAGTGGATGCTTGCCGAAGGTGGTTGTTTGAGTTCACCAAAGGTGGGCGCCAATGTTGATCACTTGTTCTCAAATGATGTGGATCAAGAACAAGGCAACACAATTGTTAATCATTAGAGACCTTCGTCTTCCCAAGCATTATCTCCTCATGGGTATAATGATCATCAGACGAAGGTCATGAAGGACATACCTTCATCATTTTAATGTATAGACGGGAGTACAAAAAGAATGAAGATAATAATCATGTATCAATAATTCATTCATATTTGCATTCCATAAAACATGTATGAATATTAATAGAATTCATATTACATTGATACCTTCGGCTTGCTCGAAGGTGAAGACGCAAGGGAGTGATTAAAATTCAGCGTAAACAGTACGGTGCTACTATTCATCTATTTATAGGCACGGGATGCAGCTCGGGTAAAAGTCTTTGCGCCTTTTTGATCATCATCATGCTCGGTCTTCGTCATCGCATTAAACTGAAGCTCTTCGGCTACAACTTCGTCGTCCATTCTTATCACCTTTGGGCTACGTCTTTACCCTTTCATGAGAGAAGACCTTCATCCCGAAGCCAAAACCCCCTATAATAATCCATGTCATACTGAAAACATATGGTCAGTCACGTTTTTGATGACCTTTGGAAGAGGAAGGCCCCCAACACCAGGCTTGCACCATGGTAGCACTGATGTTTAGGCCATCTTCTTTTGCTTTTATGGTGGCTTCCTCCATTTCCCTCTTTTAGAGGGAGTCATCCACACTTGCCGCCCAAGCCTCTTGGATGGTGCCCTCCAAGTGTGTCTGTGTCTAGTCTAGGAGGTATTTCTCTTCCTTGATCTTTAGTCACTCCATGACTACTGGCAACAAGACATCTTTAGTGGCCATCTATGCTTGGTCAAGGGAGACGTCCAAGGGCAATGACAACCCCAAAGTGGGCCTCATAACTATTGACACAACACCACTTTGGAAAAGATTCCCCTAGGACTAGGTCAATGGTGGTGTCCTTGACTCCTAGGTCCCTAACAAAATTCCCACTATGCTTGGTGAGGAGCCCTACTATCACTAGGGGTAGAGCTTGAGGGCCGACTGACAATGATGATGTCTCAACATCTCAAGTCGGTGTCTTCCATAAACTAGGAACAAACATATGGAGAGTCACCAGCCTTAGTCTACCTAGTAGACGCAACTATCAAGGCAACAATAGTACCTCTACATCCTTCAAACAATGATGCTACACCTAGTCTTCGGGCACACACTCTAACTAAGTTTGAAGTTGGGACTATCTCCATCGCGCTAGAGGCCCCCATTTTTACTACACTTTGAGACTGCACCTCTACCACACTTAGGAATCGTACCTTTGATGCGCCATGGTCCTTGCCTCTAGCATCATTAGGGTACGTGCCTATGCTACACCCACAATCTTACACCCCAACATGCTTAGGATCTGCGCCCATGCTATGTTAATGTCCCAAACCTTTGATGTGTTCGATGTCCATGCCTCCACTAAAGTTGGTGCCTCTACTAATAAAGGGTCTCCCCCAAGACAGTAAGTCCTAAGGGCTCCACTACCTATTATACTACTAGGGTCATTACCTCCCTAGGTGTATTATTGCTCAGGACATCCATGGTATGTGGCACCTTGTTAAGGGCTGAGGTTGACACTCTTTGACCACCTCGGGCATTCGATGCTCTAGTCCTTCTTAGAGTGGTGTTGGGAGCCTCCTTGGAGCCATGAGCACTACGTGTGAAGCTTGCCACCACCATAGAACTAGGTACTAAAATTCATTGTGACATGTATACAAATTAAAAAGAAGAAAGTATCTACTAGGTTACTCACCAATGTTGGTTATCTACTCGGTGTCAAGATCCATCAAAAGGGATCTCCACCAGGTCCCATAAAGGACAAATCTAGCGGTGGGGAGGGTGGGGCTCCAGTCCTCCTACCGCTCCCGAGTCTATAGAGCCCCACTAAAACTCTTCCTAAAATTTAAAACATACCAGATATAATCTCATTATGTGTTTTATGGTTTTTATCATTCGTCAATTTTAATGTAGTACTACTTTTATGTTTAATATAATACTACTTCAAACTATTATATCTAATGTGAGTGGTTTAGTGAGATTATATTGATGTAGCGGTTTAATTCAACCCCTCTTGAATTTTTTCTAGCTCCATCCCTTTGTCCCATCACTTGCACTTCTCTAGGGATGAATCACCATAGTGATATACCCTCTTCCTCCTAGTGATGTTAGGTCCGACCTCTTCTGGGGTAACTCCTTTCCCCTTCCTTGATGCATTGTTGCTGCCCCTTGCCTCTAGCGAGTTGTCTCGCTACCAGGGGTCTCCCTCTTTTGATGAGGTCCCTAATCACATCATTTGCAAGCTTCGTGGCCTTAACAAATGATAGAGCTACAATTTGGGTTCCAAACCACTAAGTTTTGTATAGGCATCCTAAGGACCACCCAATCAAATGTCGCATCATCCTCAAACAAGGGAAATACTTTAGCTAGGGTGGCCAACATATTATCGTTGTAAGACCTGATGCAAAATCACACCAGGTCAGCATGGTGTTAGAGTGAAGGCTCGAGCTAGGCCTTGATTGAATCTACATGCCGTCATCCTCACTAGTGAAGTCCAACATGGCTCTTGCATGCCTCTAAAGTAAGGCAAGGTGCTAGGATAGAAATGTGCTAGCAGGTTGTAGAAGATATCCTTGCTGTAGCAAGCTCCTTAATACATCGAAGAACAAGCTCTCATACTTCATCCATCTCTATAAGATCTTCCCACTAGGCTCGATTCAACATTGAGGATGGGCAAACCATGATGTAGATCCATAATGAGCTAGTGCTCCTACTTCCCCAAAAGTTTAGTGGTCGCATATGTTGTTCGATACTAGGGCCTAGTGAAAAGTTGGAGGTAATCTAACCAAAACGATTTTGGCCACTTGATGCCTAAAGAAGAAAGAAAGGCAAAAGAGTTCTACACATGGCCTCAATTTGATGAACGCTTTACACATGTATGTGAAGGTTGAGAGGACAAGTACAACATTAAGCATAAGATGCCCAACTTGGGACCATAATAGTAAAGGATGTGAAGAAATAAGCGATAAAAGGAAAGTTTAGACCCAACATTACATGAGAATATAAAAAATGATATATTCTCCCAACTTCTCTCGATGGGTTGATAGAAGAGATGTCATTGGACGAACATGGTTGAAAGCTAACGACATGATCCATCCTAGGAGCTCTCATACCTTGTCCAAATCCTCCTTGTTCAACACTCTCCCTCGAGAAAGTTGGTCTAGAGAAGAGGTTGCATCTATTATGGTCAAATAAGGAGGATAGGAAAGATGGCTGCTACAGAGAAAGAACAAATGGAGCAGGAAGGTTAATGATGAGAAAAGGGAAGGACAAAAATATTGCATGCAAGCATAAAAAGAAGAGATAAATATCACATAGAGTCTTGTTTAAAGCCCCTCTCTATTTTAAGTGAAAAACTTGAAGCCTCACATGCCACACATGAAAAGAAGGATCATGTGACATGATAAGTGCATAAAATATAACTAGCGAGCCACTATGGTTATTACAATATAGATTCCTAGCATACATGATGGGACAGTTCTATCATGTGCACTTGAGAACTTATACGCCACTCAAAATCCATGTAAAATTACCAATGAACCTCCCATAGAAATATTAACGGTGATTTTCTTTATTTTGCTTAATGATTGGGTTCTAGGCCTGAGGTACACCACATCATATCAAAACTAGTGTAGACATGAAACATGACTGCTACTGGCACTTCAGCTTTTGAGTCGCTGGTATAAATGTGTAACACCACAACCACTTCTGGGTCAGCGATAATTACTCCTGTTAGCCTTCTAGGATCATAGACCATCCCCACAGACCAACATGAGTCTTTTTTGCGCACTTCCATGTCGGTCACTAATCCCAAAATTTATCTAGGTTAATCACATTTATCTAGTGGTTCTTTTAAGATAGCCTTCCAAAAAAGAAGGTGCACCTTGTTTGTATGAGTATTCTATCAATCCTATTAAGTCTTGGGCTAGGATGTCAAACAATGTCAAGCAACTGACCCTGCATGAGCATAGTGGCAACGCATAAAGACGAAACCTAAGGAATAACTAAACCATGGTATTAATCCACTCTTTGATTATGTGTCACTTTTTTGTAGCCTAGTTCAATCCTTCCCTCATGCTTACTCACCACATGGACTCGATTGTCGTGATGTTTGTCAGCGCCCCTAATAATGAGGTGTATACTATCAATCGGGCATACTCAGAATCCATTGCATTAGGCTTCTAGCAGGAAAGATGGGCTCGCATATAGGACTTGTCCAATAGCCAACCTAGGGGCCTCTCTCAGCATCCCAGGAAGGCCATACCGTCGAATGCTGCCAAGATGCATTTAAGGATCCTAGTATAAGAGGTTAATATGGAGGCTAGTTATTGGACCATCACACCGGTACCCCATGCACTAGGAACATGCCTTGGCTTCAGCAAAGGCAGATGCTTAACCCTACCGATTACTTGATCTTAGGGCACTTTGAAGGAATGGCATCCACACCACCATATCTTGTTAAGAACCACTAAGGGTCCTAGGGCCCTCGCGACCCTAGGCACCCTAAAAGTTTTGGGTGCCCTACACTTACTGGACCAGTCTACAAGGATTATTAAGACCTAGGGCCTCTAAGGCTTCTCAAACTAAAATGGTCTAAGTTCTAGAAGCCCTATATGCCCCCTGTGCACCCATGAAGGATTTAAGTACCCAGGCCCTTCGTTCCCTAAGACACTCATGAGGGTAGAAGCACTTAGTTGCATGGGTCCATATTCAGGTCCTATGTCCATGAGATCCTCAGACTCATGAGAAGAAATGTTGGGCCCCAAGCCCCCTAGGCCCACGACCTCCCATGAGATCAATTGACTTGCATCGACTAAGTATAAACCTGCCACAAGATAAAAGCATGAGGCTAGTCCCATCCAAGGCAATATGACCCCAAAATGGGGATGCCACGTTTGAGGCTTACATCTAGCAGGTCCATCATACATGCATTTTAGACAAGCCTTCTATGGGACATAATAATTTTGTGATGTTCGTTGTTATAACATGATAGGCGCACTATCACCATGACCACATCAGTAGAGTACTTGAGACCACTGTTCGGTATGTGCAACCATGAAGTATTATCAAGTAGATATTGCTACACATATCACCTACTATGCTATATACAACAACATGGATCCTGACATCCATATAAGCGACATAAGGGGAAGCTAGCTAGAAGGTCATGATGTTTAGTTGATTTATGAACTTATAATTTTTCACCTTGTGTTTATCAATAGAAGAGTAGCAAGAGAACATCGAGTATTACACACACTACGACCCAATCCTCTGTAAACTGTCTGCGTGCTTGCATGTTATGTTTAGATTCAACATGCCGTTCGTATGCACCCCGTTCGCTCCAATCTATTTATTTTAGTACTTTATGCACCTTTGGTCTTTGTCCACGGTGACAATTATATTATTGCTTAATAATTATGATGTTAAGGTTAACTTCGATAAATGATAATTTGTTAACTAGTGCATGTTTTATATGCTAATTAGGATAACTCCAATGCTAATTAACGTATTTCATTTATAATTACTGATTATCATGGCAAAATTAGTGTTAATGTATAGTTAGTTATTAATTTAAAATAATATAATACAATTAGTGAAGTATTCGTATCTCACCCATTCAACCAAACATAAAAATGTTTTGCCCCATCCATCCAATCAAACGGACATGTACATCCACATCCCTAAATTAATAGATGATTATATGACATCCACTCTGGTCCTCGAATCGAACGTATGTGAAGCGTTTTTATTTTTCACGGCGAGGTATTGAGAACCAATGGTCCTTTCTTTATTCAGTGATGAATCTGTAATTATTATTAGCTGAAGAACAGGCAACAGACTGAAAGAAAACCGTGCAGTCCATTCATATTCCTGAGAAGAGTTGCCGTATTACATTTGTTTTATTTTATTGAAAAGAATCCAGATTACATATGTTTCCAGGCTGATTTGTCAACTGTGGCCCTATTTCGAAGTGAATATACTGCATGCATATCTAGATTGCAGAGTCCATGCATTGCAAATGCGTCAAGGGAAGAGTCTCAAGAGACAGCTATATACGGGGGAAGACCTCTGACCACAACTCTTTTTCTGTAATACGAAATGTGCTTAAGCTACTAATCTATTCCACACAGCCATCTTCCTACAGTGCAAATATGCAATTAAGCATGGTAACTGGTAATAAGCATCCAACGAACAACCTGCAACAACCTTGATCTTTCGAGAAAGACGGCACGAGCATGCTGACCATTGCGACTTCAATTCTGCTTCTGCACGATCGTATAGCCTGCCACCGTGCCCCGAGTAGTGCGGCGAGAGGCGTCTGCCGGCGGCGGCGCGGCAGTGGCAGTGGAATTAAGGCCACGACGAGCTGCTGGAGCTGCTCGCCTTCGCTGCGCGGTCGAGGAGGATGCAGTAGGCGACGTAGAGCGCCCCGCAGACGGCAGCGGCGTGCGGGAACGGCGCGATGAGGAGGAGGAGCAGGGCGGCGACGACGACGACGACGAGGACGACGCTCTTGCTCTGGTGGTAGGCACCATCGCCGTAGAAGAAGAGCACGTCGTGCCTCTCCAGGTCGAGGAGGCGGCTGCGAGGCGCCATGGCTTAGCTTGGGTGATTGATTGCTTGCCGGCCTCGAGGTCGATGACGAACTGTGTTAGGCAGGCTGCTAGTGCTAGCTACTGCAGTTGGCACTTGCACTTGCAGTGGACTGAAGATGTGCCTCTGCCTTTTAACAACACAATAGAAGGAGGCTAGTAGCTTATCATAATCAAACCACGTGCTCAAGCTTTTCAAAGCACGAGGGTAGCTTATCACTGGCCAATGCGAGCCCATCCATCGATGTCTGTCTCTACGCGTGCGTGGGTGTGGAAAAGGAACAAATTAAACGCATTATATTGCCGCGAAAGAACAAAACGTGGAAGAAATCGCGTTTCACGTGGAAGAAAACACTGTAGTCTGTGGTATATATAGTATTGTCCTGAGATTCCGAACGTTTGAATAAAAGGACAAAACATTTGTACTTTCTAGGAAAAAGAAAATGTCTCCGTGTCTCCTAAACGACTGCACCGATAATTTTTTACGTAGTTTTCAGCTCATTGCCTTGTCATAAAGAAAGGGAAAAGAGGACACAAATAACACGAGAAAATCGTTTCGGATACAGGACAAGTAGGATTGTAGGGGAAAAAAAAGCTACACCATGTGTAAAGCCCTAAAATTGGTATAAAAAAATGAATCGAAAAATAAATAAGTAGGTGTTTTGGGGAATTCCTTGAATTTCTTTTTATTTCTCTTTGCATACCCAACTAATAGCATTAAATTATGCAAATAACAAATAAATAAATAAAGAAAAGTGCATCCCATGCTACCCTTGTTATTTTTGTGATACATTTTATTGGAATAAAGAAACTCATAACTTAATTTGGCCACAACTCATAACTTAATTTCATAACTTAATTTCATTTATAACTTAATTTGTTATCCCAAGATTAATGCTAGACAAAGCACAGATACAAAGATATGACTCAAGGGATGTTGGCAACCATTTGAACAGTATAAACATAGTATGCAACAGAAGTCACTTGATTGAATTGTAACAAGTATAAAAAGTATCAGGAGAATTAGGAAGATAAGCGCCAAAGTGATGTACCAAAGAATGAGTAGTTGCTCTTGGAGAAAGGCCAACATCCTGGATTATGATTATAGCTTCGCCTAAACCTTTAGCCGCAAGAATCAATTGAGAACATAAGTCTTTTCCTGGATGTGTAACTATTTGCACCTATCGGGTACCGTAATTAGGGGTACCCCCAACACTCCTAATCACGGTTGGTAAACACCCTCAGACCAATTGACGGGCGCGGTTCAAGTCAAGGCTTCGTCTACCCAAGGGACGCGACCTCGCCCGAGCCCAGCCTCGGGCAGGAGCAGTAGTCCCGGACGAATTCACGCCTTGCCCGAGGACCTCCTCAGGCAGCGGGCACACCCTCGGCTCCTCCGAAGCCCGGCTCGGGCAGGCTTCGATGTGAAGTAACCTTGGCCAGACTGCCTCACCAACCGACCGCTTCGCAGGCGCATTCAATGCAGGGGTCGCCTGACGCCGTATCCTGACACACGCGCCTCAGTCGGCCAGGCCGAAGTGACCGTAGTCACTTCGCCCCCCCTTTTTTATTGTCCGATATGACAGGAAAACAACGTCGCTCGCCCTGCTCCGACTGCCGTGCCAACCACCCAGGAGAAGCTGACAACAAGTCACGATCAACCACCAAGTTCGGCCTCGGGCGTAGCAGGAAGCTCCGCCTCACCCGACCTCAGGCTCCGACCTCAGGAGGAGGTCTCCGCCTCACCCGACCTCAGGCTCCAGCCTCGGAAGGGAGTCTCCGCCTCGCCCGACCCCCGGACTCGGCCTCGACCTCGGTCTCGGGAGGAATCGCGTCCTCGCCCGACCCCGGCCTCGGCCTCAGGAGAAGTCCCCGCCTCGCCCGACCTTGGGCTCGGACCGACCGCGCCAACAGGGGATACATCATTACCCTATCCCTAGCTAGCTCAGGCTACAAGGAACAAGACCGGCATCCCATCTGGCTTACCCCGGCGACGGGTAATGATGGTGCCCCACGTGTAACCATGACACCGGTGACTCTCAGCCCCTTACGGCAGCAAGGAGACGTCAGCAGGATCCTTGCCGCACCGCCAGCTGTGCTTTCACAGGGCTCAGGCGCTTCTCCGACGACCACGTTATCATGTACGCAGGGCTCAAGCTCTCCCCCGACGGCCATGTTGGCATGTACATAGGGCTTAGGCATTTCTCTGCCAGACACGTTAGCGCATAGCTACACCCCCCATTGTACATCTGGACCCTCTCCTTGCGTCTATAAAAGGGAGGTCCAGGGCCATCCTGAAAAAGGGGGTTCGCGCGAGGGGAAGGAGCGAACGAACGGGCTCCCTCTCTCTCTCTCTCTCCCTCTCGCGACGTGCTTGTAACCCCTACTACGAGCACCCTGGTGCAGGATAATACAAGGCTTGTCCCATCTCTTGTGTTCCATCTTGCACCAACCCATCTGGGCAGGGGCACGCAGCGACAAATTCACTCGTCGGTCCAGGGACCCCCCGGGTTCGAAACGCTGACAGTTGGCGCGCCAGGTAGGGGCCTGCTGCGTGTTAACGAACGCCTTCCCGTTGAGTTCCAGATGGGGAGTCTTCAGCAACCTCTTCAGCCCGGGACGGTGCTCCGCTTCGGGAGTCTCGAGTTCATGTCCCTCGACGACAGCTACGACATGGTACTCCTCCCCTCGCGGCACGACGACAACGACGGTCTTCGACTCGCCCGGCGGCGGCGAACTCATCGACAGCATCTCCCCGCGGCAGAAGAGGAGCATTTGGGTCTGCCTCGCCACCCTCCTCGCCGCAAGAGGAGGAGACGGGGCAATCGTGGCCAGGCAGGAGGCAGCACCTCGTCGGCTGTCGCACCAAAGCGAGTCGACGATGCCGGCGCCCCAGTGGGGGACATGTTGGGCATTGTCCTCACACCTGAGACGACGGCGGGTGTCACTTCCCCGCAACGTGCCAACCCCAAGCGGATTGATGACGCCAGCACCCTCGCAAAGGATCTGCTGGGCGTTACCCTCGTACCTGAAATGACGGTGTGCTCCGCCCCCGACGCGACTTCACCACCGTCCATCGACCAAGAGGTACCATCCATTTTCCATCCCGTACCCTTTCGGTTCAGCTTCGATCCACCTAGCGACCCCGCTATGGTGAGTGCTTTCGTAAGGGCATATCCTAACCTTCCGGGATATCATATGTGGTCAACCTGGGACCGACTGACGGCCGTCTCAACCTCTGGACCGACGAATTCCGAGGAGGATGACGACCCCAACTCCGGTTGGGATTTCTCCGGCCTCGGTGATCCCAGCGCCGTGCTGGACTTCATGTCCGCGTGTGACCACTGCCTCTCCGGTTACTCTGACGACGGCCACGACCTTGACGATGAGGGTCATGGCCCAAGTCGCGAATGTTTCCACGTCGATTAGGGAAACCACGACGAAGGCAACCATCTCGGTATGCCGGAGGTCGACGATGCCCCTGGGCCCACATCTCGCGCTGACATCCCATGGGAGCTGGATGTGGTCCCAGTCAGGGGGTCAGAACGCACAGCTCGAGCAAATCTGCGAGATGCAGGCCAGGGTCGATGAGGAAGCAGGCCAACTTGTGCAGCTCCGACAGGACATCGCGCAGGAGTGGCCAGGCCGAACCCTCACCGAAGGAGCCCGCCATCGGGCCCAAGACGTCCGCCGTCGCGTCATCGACAACGCCAGGGCAGCGCTGCCCCTGGCCGTCAGCTGGTCCGGCCAGGACCTAGCTGCAGCGGCGATGCTACTTCGAGCCATGCCGGAGCCATCCACCACTGAGGGACGACGTATTCAGGGCGAACTCAAAGATCTCCTGGAAGGTGCTGCAGTTCGATGTGCCGAGAGCTCTGCCTCCTGAAGGCGAGCCGACCCCTCGGAGCATCGCGCGGTGTCCTCTTGACGCATGCGGGAGGCCTCACTCCGCCCCGAGCGCACGTGGGACGAGGCGCCTGCCGCCCGGGATCGCCTCGGCAATGAGCACCACCATCTCGACCGTCGAGCCCGCCTCGAGGAGAAGGTGCGCCGAGGCTATCATCCTAGGCTCGGGGGACGCTGCGACAGCGAGGAGGATCGGAGTCCTTCGCCGGAGCCGCCCAGTCCGCGAGTCTTCAGCCGGGCCATACGAGGAGCGCCGTTCCCTGCCCGCTTTCGAGCCCCGACTACCATCACCATGTACTCGGGGGAGACGAGGCCGGAGTTGTGGCTCGTGGACTACTGACTGGCATGCCAGTTGGGAGGAGCGGACGACGACGACCTCATCATCCGCAATCTTCCCCTTTTCCTCTCCGACGCCGCCCAAGCCTGGCTGGAGCATCTGCCTCCTGCGCAGATCTCCGACTGGGACGATCTGGTCAAGGCTTTCGCGGGAAACTTCCAAGGCACATACGTGCGCCCTAGGAACTCGTGGGATCTCCGAAGCTGCCGCCAGCAGCCAGGGGAGTCCCTCTGAGAGTACATCCAGCGGTTTTCGAAGCAGCGCACCGAGCTGCCCAACGTTACCAACTCGGATGTCATTGGGGCTTTCCTTGCCGGCACCACTTGCCGAGACCTGGTGAGCAAACTGGGGCGCAAGACTCCCACCAAGGCGAGCGAATTGATGGACATCGCCACCAAGTTCGCCTCGGGTCAAGAGGCGGTCGAAGCCATCTTTCGGAAAGACAAGCAGCCTCAGGGAGAGCTGAAGAAAGACGCCCCCGAGGCGTCCGCCCAGCGGGGCACGAAGAAGAAGGCCAAGAACAAGTCACAAGCGAAGCGCGACGCCGCTGACGCGAATCTCGTCGCTGCGACCGAGCACAGGAACCCTCGAAAACCTCCTGGAGGGGTCGGCGCGTTCGACAAGATGCTCAAAGAGCTGTGCCCCTATCACCAGGGTCCCATCAAGCACACCCTCGAAGAATGTGTCATGCTCCAGCGCTACTTCCACAAGGCCAGGCCCCCGGCGAAAGGTAGCAAAGGCCATGACAACAACAAGAAGGAGGGCGACAAGGAAGAAGAGTTCCCGGAGGTCCACAACTGCTTCATGATCTACGACGGGTAGGCGGCGAATGCCTCGGCTCGGCACCGCAAGCAGGAGCGCCGAGAGGTCTGCTTGGTGAAGGTGGCAGCGCCAGTCTACCTAGACTGGTCCGACAAGCCTATCACCTTCGACCGAGGCGACCACCCCGACTTCGTGCCAAGCCTAGGAAGGTACCCGCTCGTCGTCGATCCAATCATCGGCAACGTTAGGCTCTCCAAAGTCTTCATGGACGGATGCAGCAGCCTTAACATCATCTATGCCGAGACCCTGGAACTCTTGGGGGTTGATAGGTCCGAGGTCTGGGCCGGTGCGGCACCCTTCCACGGGATCGCGCCCGAAAAGCGAATCTTGCCCCTCGGACGGATCGACTTACCCGTCTGCTTCGGGACTCCCTCCAACTTCCGAAAGGAAGCTCTCGCCTTCGAGGTCGTCCGGTTTCGAGGAACCTACCATGCGGTGTTGGGAAGACCATGCTACGCCAAGTTCATGGCCATCCCCAACTACACCTACCTCAAGCTCAAGATGCCGAGCCCCAACGGGATCATCACCATCGGATCCACGTACCGCCACGCGTACGAATGCGACATGGAGTGCGTGGAGTACGCTGAGGCCCTCGCCAAGTCCGAGGCCCTCCTCGCCGACCTAGAGCGCCTCACCAAGGAGACGCCCGACGCGAAGCGGCACGCTGGCAACTTCGAACCAGTTGAGGCGGTCAAGTCCGTCTCTCTCGACCCCAGCAACGACGCCGACAAGAAAGTCCGGATCGGCTCCGAGCTCGACCCCAAATAGGAAGCAGTGCTCGTCGACTTTCTCCGTGCAAATGCCGAAGTCTTTACGTGGAGTCCCTCGGACATGCCCGGCATACCGAGGGATGTCGCCGAGCACTCACTGGACATCCGGGCCGGCGCCCGACCCGTGAAGCAGCACCTGCGCCGTTTTGACGAAGAAAAGCGCAGGGCCATAGGCGAGGAGATCCACAAGTTACTGGCTGCAGGGTTCAACAAAGAGGTATTTCATCCTGAATGGTTATCTAACCCTGTGCTTGTGAAAAAGAAAGGTGGGAAGTGGAGGATGTGCGTAGACTACAGTAGTTTAAACAAGGCATGTCCAAAGGTTCCCTACCCTCTGCCTCGCATCGACCAAATTGTGGACTCCACTGCTGGGTGCGAGACATTGTCATTCCTCGACGCCTATTCAGGTTATCATCAAATCAAGATGAAAGAGTCCGATCAGCTCGTTACCTCTTTCATCACACCTTTTGGCATGTATTGCTATACTACTATGCCATTTGGCTTGAGGAATGTAGGTGCAACATACCAAAGGTGCATGAACCACGTGTTCGGAGAGCGCATTGGTCGAACGGTCGAGGCTTACGTCGATGACATCGTTGTCAAGACAAGGAAAGCCTCTGACCTCCTCTCCGACCTTGAGGCGACGTTCAAGTGTCTGAGAGCGAAAGGCGTGAAACTCAATCCCGAGAAGTGTGTCTTCGGAGTCCCCCGAGGCATGGTCCTAGGGTTCATCGTCTCCGAGCGGGGTATCGAGGCCAATCCGGAGAAAATTGTGGCCATCCCCAACATGGGACCGATCAAGGATTTGAAAGGAGTACAGAGGGTCATGGGATGCCTTGCGGCTCTGAGCCACTTCATCTCACGCCTTGGCGAGAAAGGCTTGCCTCTGTACCGCCTTTTAAGGAAGGCCGAGCGCTTCACTTGGACCCCCGAGGCCGAGGAAGCCCTCGGAAACCTTAAGGCGCTCCTTACAAATACACCCATCCTGGTGCCCCCCGCTGTAGGAGAAGCCCTCTTGGTCTACGTAGCCGCGACCACTCAGGTGGTCAGCGCCGCGATCGTAGTCGAGAGACGAGAAGAAGGGCATGCACTGCTCATCCAGAGGCCGGTCTACTTCATCAGCGAAGTGCTATCCGAGACCAAGATCCGCTACCCACAGATCCAGAAGCTATTGTACGCAGTGATACTGACATGGCGAAAGTTGCGACACTACTTTGAGTCTCATTCGGTGACTGTGGTGTCATCCTTCCCCCTGGGGGAGATCATCCAGTGCCATGAGGCCTCGGGTAGGATAGCAAAGTGGGCAGTGGAGCTCATGGGCGAAACGCTATCATTCACCCCTCGGAAGGCCATAAAATCCCAGGTCTTGGCCGACTTCCTAGCTGAATGGGTTGACACCCAGTTGCCAACAGCTCCGATCTAGGCCGAGCTCTAGACCATGTACTTCGATGGGTCACTCATGAAAACAGGAGCAGGCGCTGGCTTGCTCTTCGTTTCACCCCTCGGAAAGCATCTTCGCTACGTCATACGCCTCCATTTCCTGGCATCAAACAACGTGGCCGAGTATGAGGCTCTGGTTAACGGGTTGCGCATTGCCGTCGAGCTAGGGGTCCGGCGCCTCGACGCTCGTGGCAACTCGCAGCTTGTCATCGACCAAGTCATGAAGAACTCCCACTGCCGCGACCGGAGGATGGAGGCCTACTGCGACGAAGTTCGGCGCCTGGAAGACAAGTTCTACGGGCTGGAGCTCAACCACATCGCCCGACGGTACAACGAGACTGTGGATGAGCTGGCGAAGATAGCCTCAGGGCGGACAACGGTTCCCCTGGACGTCTTCTCCAGAGACCTACATCAACCATCCATCAAGATCGACGACACGCCCAAGCCTGAGGAAGCCTCGGCCCAGCCCGAGGTACCCTCGGCCGAGCCCGAGGAGGCCTCGGCTGAGCCCGAGGTACCCTCGGCCATCGAGGAGGAGGCCTTGCCCGTCGAGGGGGAACAGAATGGGGTCACGCTAGATCCGAACTGGCAGACCCCGTACCTGGAATATCTCCTCCGAGGGGAGCTTCCCCTCGACAAGGCCAAAGCTCGGCGACTGGCTCGACGCGCCAAGTCGTTCGTCTTGCTGGGTGATGAAAAGGAGCTCTATCACCACAGCCCCTCGGGCATCCTCCAACGATGCATATCCATCGCCCAAGGACAAGAGCTGTTGCAAGAAATACACTCGGGGGCTTGCGGTCACCACGCAGCACCTCGAGCCCTCGTGGGAAACGCCTTCTGACAAGGTTTCTACTGGCCAACCGCGGTGGCCGACGCCACTAGGATTGTATGCTCCTGCCAAGGATGCCAATTCTACGTGAGGCAAACGCACCTGCCCGCTCAGGCCCTACAGACAATACCCATCACCTGGCCGTTTGCAGTATGGGGTCTGGACCTCATCAGTCCCTTGCAAAAGGCACCCGGGGGCTTCTCGCACCTGCTGGTTGCCATCGACAAATTCTCCAAGTGGATCGAGGTCCAACCCTTGACCAGCATCAGGTCCGAGTAGACGGTGGCGTTCTTCACCAACATCATCCATCGATTCGAGGTCCCAAACTCCATCATCACCGACAATGGCACGCAGTTCACCAGAAAAAAGTTCCTAGACTTCTGCGACGACCACCACATCCGTGTGGACTGGGCCGCCGTAGCTCACCCCATGACAAATCGGCAGGTGGAGCGTGCCAACGGTATGATTTTGCAGGGACTCAAACCGAGGATCTACAACAACCTCAAAAAGTTCGGCAAGCGGTGGATGAAAGAGCTACCCTCGGTAGTCTGGAGTCTGAGGACGACGCCGAGCCGAGCCACGGGTTTCTCGCCGTTTTTCTAGTCTATGGGGCCGAGGTTGTCCTCCCCACGGACTTAGAATATGGCTCCCCGAGGACCAGGGCGTACGACGACCGAAGCAACCAGACCAGCCGAGAGGACTCGCTGGACCAGCTCGAAGAGGCTCGGGACATTGCCTTACTACATTCGGCACGGTACTAGCAGTCGCTGCGACGCTACCACGCCCGAAGCGTTTGGCCTCGAGGCTTCCAAGTGGGAGACTTGGTGCTTCGTCTGCGACAGGACGCCCGAGGGTGCCACAAGCTCACTCCTCCCTGGGAAGGGCCATTCATCATCGCCAAGATTTTGAAGCCCAGAACATACAAGCTAGCCAACGACCAAGGCAAGGTCTACAACAACGCTTGGAACATCCAACAGCTACGTCGCTTCTACCCTTAAGATGTTTTAAGTCGTTCATGTACCTCGTTTTCTTTACATACATAAAGTCTAACCGTCAAGGAAGGGTCGGCCTTGCCTCAGCAAAGCCCGACCCTCCCTCGGGGGCTAGAAGGGGGGAACCCCCTCTGCGTCAAAATTTTCCTTTGAAAAAATTTTCTACCAAAACGACCTTCGTGCTTTCGACTTCCGTATCGATAGCGGGATCCTGAAAACGACGAGAGTACACGTAAGCAGCAAGGCCGACCGAGCCGAGGAACTCCTACGCCTCCGGGATACGGATACCTCACTCATCACCTTCCGCGAGAAGTAACTCACGTTTGGATAAGCGATCCTGCTACCGAACAAGTCCAAGCACTCGGGTAGAAAATGACTTCCGTGCCTTCTCGACTGTATTGATAACAGAATCCTACGACCAAATGAGAGTGCATGTAAGCGGCAAGGCCGACCGAGCCGAGGAACTCCTACGCCTCCGGGATACGGATACCTCACTCATCACCTTCCGCGAAAAGTAACTCTCGCTTGGATAAACGATTCTGCTACCGACAGACAAGTCGTGATGCTCGAAACGAGAGGAAAGAAAACGCAGCTTTTTAACACGACAATAAAGTGTTTAGGCCTTGGCGGCCGCGAAAAACATGCACATGCTACATACAAACTGTTCCTGCAGGTTCAGGCATCGGCAGGGGGAGCAGGCAACCACACCCAGGATGCGCAGCCTTTCGGCTTCGACCACATCCGGTGGGCCAGCGTGAAGGAAGCGGGCCCGCATGTCATGTAACTGGCGCGCCGGTTACGACGTGCAAAAAGCCACACTGCCACTTGCGCCGAAGGCCACGCCTCCTCAACTGCGGAACCAGTGCCGCGACTCGAGGCAACCCTGCGCGTGACCCAACAGTGCCAATTAAGTGCAACGATCACGCGTCAGTCAGCCACGGGGATAGGCACGACGGTTGGCATGGCCAAAAGTGGGCCGACAGTAATTGCAGCGGCAGACAAGTGGAAGCAGCGGTCAAATCGCCTACAGGCTCGCGTCCCCTCCTAAAGCGACAGGAGAGCCCTCTCCCATGGCGTGAAGACGACGCACCCGTGTCCCGTTCCCCGAACGGCTCGCACGCGCAACGGGCGCCACGCGAATCGTCTGTCCCGTCGCATTAACTCCCCGGCAGAGCAAGCGACACCTCTGGCAGGCGAGGCGGGCGTCGTTTCACCTCCGCCATGACGACCACGTCAAAAAAGGTGCGCCTCATTATTTAAATTCATATCCTTTTCCTCTTCCTCTTTCTCTCTCTCTCTCTCTCTTGCTACAGGGACTGGGGAAGAGGATAATTCGGAAAGGATCCTTTTCGGCGAAGGAAGTGGGCCCCGAGCCCTCCACTGATCAGGGGTTCGAAGGCTGGCCCCTCAGAAGGGTTTCGACAGCCGCCCCAGAGCACTCGGGCTCCGCGCCCATTACTGATCAGGGGTTCGAAGGCTGGCCCCTCGGAAGGGTTCGACAGCCGCCCCAGAGCACGCAGAGTGAGGGATGACTCTAGGTACGTCCGATACATGGCCGAGGCTCAGGCTACACTCCCGAGGTACCCTAGGACATTTCCGAGACTGGCGGGAACGATTTGTAACGGAATCCCACCAGAGGGAGGCATCGAGCCCTCGGACCCTATCGAAGGGGTCCGGGTCCGGCGAATCACCCGCAGGTACTTTTGGAGCGCGCCTTTGGGCCACCAGCCGACCCCTAACGAACGGGACACGGGTGTCCACTCGGATCACCCGTTAGCAGCTCACTGGAAACACCATGTTCGGCGCCCTCCGAGGGCAACATGGAGCTTTCCCCCCCTCCTCCTTGCAGAAAGGCGACGCAGGGGCGTATGATAAAAGTCGGGAAAGTCCTTGATCGTCCTCTCGCTCCGTGCAGAGGCTCGGGGGCTGCTCTCGCACCCGGCTATGGCCAAACTGTTGACAGCATCAACAAACCAGCTTGAAAACTCGGAACCTGAACATGCACCTGGGCTACGGCCAGGCCGCATGAGGGAACGATCAGACCGGCCGAGGCACCACGAAAAGCATTAAGACCTCAGAGGAGTCAAACCACTCCTCCAAGGCCTCGGGGGCTAAACCCGACGGGTGCGCTCGCGCGCACCCACCAGAATAGAGTAAAACCGAGAAAGGCCGGTCCCCTCACCAAAAATGCGGCAAAAGCCTCCAAGCGAGTACCAATACTCCCTTCGAGGCTCGGGGGCTACTGTCGGATACCGTAATTAGGGGTACCCCCAACACTCCTAATCACGGCTGGTAAACACCCTCAGACCAACTGACGGACGCGGTTCAAGTCAAGGCTTCGTCTACCCAAGGGACGCGACCTCGCCCGAGCCCAGCCTCAGGCAGGAGCAGTAGTCCCGAACGAATTCACGCCTCGCCCGAGGACCTCCTCAGACAGCGGGCACACCCTCGGCTCCTCCGAAGCCCGGCTCGGGCAGGCTTTGTTATGAAGCATCCTTGGCCAGACCGCCTCACCAACCGACCGCTTCGCAGGCGCATTCAATGCAGGGGTCGCCTAACGCCGTATCCTGACACACGCGCCTCAGTCGGCCAGGCCGAAGTGACCGCAGTCACTTCGCCCCCCCTTTTTTACTATCCGATATGACGGGAAAACAGCGCCGCTCGCCCCGCTCCGACTGTCGTGCCAACCACCCAAGAGAAGCTGACAACAAGTCACGATCAACCACCAAGTTCGGCCTCGGGCGCAGCAGGAAGCTCCGCCTCACCCGACCTCAGGCTCCGACCTCAGGAGGAGGTCTCCGCCTCGCCCGACCTCAGGCTCCAGCCTCGTAAGGGAGTCTCCGCCTCGCCCGACCCTCGGACTCGGCCTCGACCTCGGTCTCGGGAGGAATCGTGTCCTCGCCCGACCCCGGCCTCGGCCTCAGGAGAAGTCCCCGCCTCGCCCGACCTTGGGCTCGAACCGACCGCGCCAACAGGGGATACATCATTACCCTACCCCTAGCTAGCTCAGGCTACAAGGAACAAGACCGGTGTCCCATCTGGCTTACCCCGGCGACGGGTAATGATGGTGCCCCGCATGTAACCATGACACCGGTGACTCTCAGCCCCTTACGGCAGCAAGGAAACGTCAGCAGGATCCTTGCCGCACCGCTAGCTGTGCTTTCACAGGGCTCAAGCGCTTCTCCGACGGCCACGTTATCATGTACGTAGGGCTCAAGCTCTGCCCCGATGGCCACGTTGGCATGTACATAGGGCTTAGGCATTTCTCTGCCAGACAAGTTAGCGCATAGCTACACCCCCATTGTACATCTGAACCCTCTCCTTGCGTCTATAAAAGGGAGGTCCAGGGCCATCCTGAAAAAGGGGGTTCGCGCGGGGGGAAGGAGCGAACGAACGGGCTCCCTCTCTCTCTCTCTCCCTCTCGCGACGTGCTTGTAACCCCTACTACGAGCACCCTGGTGCAGGATAATACAAGGCTTGTCCCACCTCTTGTGTTCCATCTCGCACCAACCCATCTGGGCAGGGGCACGCAGCGACAAATTCACTCATCGGTCCAGGGAGCATGTTCCACCACTTACAATAAGATTTTCCTGTGGCTCAAATGTATAAGAGCATAAATAGAAAAGGGGGCTTAAATTACTTCAGACCATGAACAGGATATATAAGAAGTGAGCAAAAGTTCACCTGTGCTTCAAGATGGAAAACTAACAAGACATATTCAGGGGTGACTCTTAAGGAAGAAACAATCTGTATAAACATAAGCTGAGTGAGACAAGAACTTTAGCGAAATTGATAAAAAGTATTCAAGCGAAGAGAAGATGAATTAGCGAAAAATCTTCCATTTACATGTATACTCGCAGCAGCTAGACGTATATTTCTTCCGTTGGAGATTACAATGGGTGATGCTTGCAATCTATTTGGACCACGGTCAGCTTTCCTAGCAGCTTCCAATATATCAAGTCGGTTTTCTGTACAGTCAACGAAAACATTTAGTAGGCTAGGAACAGTACAAAAACTTTCAACACGGACATGTTGTACTTTTAAGGATTATTAAACTGAATTTTAATGAAAAGAACAAGAAAGTACCATTTTCATTTGCTATCAATGTTATTTCTGATGGGAAGTCACAAATAACAGTGAACTCTGATTTGGAAATTGCAGGCACAGGATGATCTTTACCAACCATGTTCCCACGTGAAAACAGCAATTTCTAAAAAAAGTGAATTAAATTAAATATATTTCAGTGAATCAATTCACCAGAATATATTGCAATACGCAGTTCATAAACAAAAATGCAAAGATCCATTTGAAGTACTTACATAGCTCACTTTGCTTAGGCAAGATACTCGATATAGTCCACTAGATAGTTTCTTCACAGCGGTAGCCGGTAGAACTAATAATATGAGCTGCCGCTGTAGCACGAACATCAAAATCTTACATAATCAAACCAAAATCGGTAATATAATTAACTTGGTGCTCTAAATCGAACCTGTACTGTCCTATCACATATTCTTTGTATGGAGAGGAAGTTATGTTTATTTCCTAGAGGTACCAGTTGCCTCTCGGAAGTTATTTATTTCCTACGGTTTGTTATAAAAGTTGTAGAAAGTTAAAAAACCGTAGGAAGTGTATGATTTTGGTGTAGTGTTGGTGACTGCCAGTTCGACCTCTAGAAGCAGTCCTACGTGTCTGCATGCGCCGCTGTGTTCGGCAAGCTCCGGTGCACCGCTTGGACGTGGTCCAGAGCGGCTGCACCACATTGTCCATCTTCAAACAGGGGGACCTCATGGTCGTCCCCAACGCTGGCGACTCTCGGGTTGTTCTAGGCACCACATCCGACGACGGCGCTGTCACGCCGTCCAGCTCATCATCCATCTGAAGCTCAACCCGCCACGTAAGTCGCTACTGGCCGGCCATGAATTCTTGTGTGCTGGGACGACGGCCATTACTAACATTGTGTGAGTGTCCTCGAACAAGATGTATGTAGAGGAGTAGCACATCCGATGGTGCAATGACTAGGTGTACTACCTAGCTGATGAGCCTGGGGTGCAATTTGTTTGGCAGCCCAGCCAAGAGTCATCGGTACTTGCCATGTCGTGCACGTTCGACGACTACTATATCAAGGTATGTGGCGTCATCTTGGCGCCAGAGGTGACGCAGAGAAGGACCGACAGAAATGACCACTTGCCATCGTCAGGGTAGCTTTTGTGCCGGCCTGCCTTTAATTCTCTTCGCAGACACATACACTTGCCTTTTTTGTTTAAGCAAGCGTGTATGGTGGTGCGTACCTGATGACTAACAATGTACGAGGGAACTTGTACCGACAGGTGTGGCACGTGCTCTTCAATGATGAGATCATGCAAATCATGGCATATATCGAAGTCTGCATGATACTGATGGTTGCAATGTAGTAGTGAAATAGCTAAATTAAAATAACAAAATTTATGTATGACCAGGATTACAACTAAATTATGAAACATTTTCTTATAACAATATAAGACACATTTTGTATATAAGTTATCATGTTATTATTTGTTCCTGTTGCAACGCACGAGCACTCACCTAGTTCACTTGAAGATCATTTGCCAAAGTTTGAGAAACTGGGCTGCTATCTGGCCCACCGGATCGTCAACACCAACATATACTCCATAGGTATCACAGAAACATCATATACATATATCATAGATACCACATATCTCACAAACATCACAAATCTTACAAGTTTCTTCACAAACATCGCAAAAGTTCACAAAACTCACAAGTAGTCACACAAATAAGCTCACAAACATCTAGTGTATGTCACAAACATGTCTCAGTACCAAGTTCTGAAGAGCATCAACGAGGTGGCCAATTACTTTGGTTCGATGAAGGGTTAGGCGAAGCTTGAGGGTCATTTGATGCTGCCGACTAATTCTACATAAAGAATAGATTGCCTGTGTCAGACAAGGTAGATAGATATTGTACAGGAGTAAAAAAAATTCATACTCATAGGAGTAAAAAAACTGATGGGGTCGAGGTGGAGTGAACAGTGCAGCTAACGGAGCTAGACCCTCTGTGGTGCCAAGGGTCTGCATCTACTGAAACATCTCCGCCATCCTCTATTAATCGACCAAGCAAGCCACCCGCTCTGCACTCATGCATCCTCGCCTGCAACTCCACACGTTCCCTCCTCTCTTCTTCTAGATGGATCTGTAATATTTTATCCCAATGTTATGATAATACAAAGAAAATATATATAATACTCAATGAATGATGAATACAAAAGAACTAACTTGGAGTTCTTGTATCCGATATTGTGAGATGTCCTGCCGACGTCGTATAGTCGGGCTCGCGCTCGTGCTTGTTGCTCGAACATGAGATAGAGTTAGAGTGGAGGACGAGTCAGTTGCGTCGTCGACAATCTAGTATCAGTCGTGTCTCTTGCCTCCTCCAACCCTCATGAGGACTTCTCTGTCAATGTTCTCGGTCCTCGGATCATACTCTGGCCCATGAACGCCCCTTGCATCACGGTGTACTCACCGAGGCGAGTGTGGACGGTGGGGTTGTTGTATGCCTTGGGCCCATTGTCTGGGTTGTAGCTGACGTCAGACGCCGCCTTGCCCTTATGTGCCATAGCATATGCCGAGAAGATGGAGCAAGGTTGGCCACCATGTGACACCGACTGTGAGACAACCAACAAGATAATCAGCAATCATGTATAAATGAATGTTAGAATAAATAAATGAGTCTGTGTACCCATGCTTCTGCGTATCCAGTGAAGCTGCGGCTGCCTAGATGGCGGGAGACACTTGGCATCATCAAACAACGTTCTCGACAAGCGTTTGCGTCTCACCCCATTCGTCGGAGCACCACTTTTGCACCATCTGCTACCAGCACTTAGGATGCGTGACACACCAATAAGGATTCATCTACATAAAATCAAGTACACGACATATCAGAAGATAAAATTAAGCCTATTAAATATCAACATTTATGTTCTGTATTTACCTGCAAGTATTGGTCCGACTCTCGAGTCAACGACATGGTTCTACCGTCCTTTTTGTTCACCTTTTCTCCAAGGACAAAGGCGTGGAAAGTTATGATGGTCTAGAGGCGCCTCGTAGTGTATGTCCACTATGAGTTTCTTACAGCGCGTGGTAGCCACCACAGCTGCCTTGGCCTCATATCCATCCTGACAGCTTAAAAAATTGTGCATACAAAAACAATGTATCCATTTATTATTTTAAGAATATGCAATAGATGCGATGTATTAAACAATATAGTGCGAGGAAGACTTACCCATAGCTCTTGACGAACCCGCTCCACCTTGTCGTTGAATGTCCTGCCATCCTGATCTACTTCATTAGGGGCGACGGCGTAGTAGTGAAAGGAATAGGTCGGACCCATCACTCCACTATACTCAACAATGCCAGGGAAGTGTTCCCTGCATAGAAGGTCGAAGATGCCATTAGGGTTGCATTTTTTGACCACCTGTACTCTCCACAACCGTCCAAGACTTGTCCAAATGGTTAAGAACAGTATTGGTTTCCATTTTGAATTTGAACATATAATATGAAGAAGCAGCGACAACACATCTAAAGTTACATACCTTTCCTTCTTGGGTGAATCGGCGTGCGCTTCTCACGAGGTATCAATCGTTGAGGGAGACTCGCAGGACCTCGCAAGTAGACTCGTGATAAGCCAGTGGCTCCCTGGCGAAGGAGGCAGCTCCGCTGCCTCTGCTACCAACCCCAGGCGCCACAATGGTGTTTGATCCGAGGCAGTGCCACCACCGGCCATTGATTCCTCTATCCCGGTTAGGGTCGTGGTTCCCTCACTGCCAGGGGAGCATCGTGAGGATCATCCTCATCTCCCTCTTGAGGCATCGAGAGCGGATGTGGAGGACTGGAGGCATGTCGAATTGGCCTCGTCCTGGGGAGATCTGAGCCTCGGGACTATTAAGGAAACATTTGATAGCATCGGGGATGTGATCTCGATTGCTCGTGCATCGATGACGCAAGATTTTATCCCTTCCAGGCAGGTGGATGTCTCTTTACAGTTGTTGTTTCTTCCTTGCTCTCTTTCCATCATTTAAGCTGGCTTTTATTTTCTTAGCGTCTCTTCGCGTGGTCGATGGCCAGGGTGGAGGCATTATTGTCCGCCCAGCGGGAAGCTGAGCAACTTCGAGTGGGAGCCACTCGTTTTGAAGCATAGTAGTGTGAACTTGCCGAGCTCTGTTCTAGGACTGAGCGGCTCAAGAGCAACTCGGCCTAGCTACACTCTGAGGGCGAGGGTGCCTAGGTCAAAACCCATCGCCTCCATGAGGAGGAGATCTAGCTCCAGGGGGCCCTCTACGAGGCGAGTCTTTGAGCTAAGGAGATTGAGTCGACCCTCAGTGAGACCAACGTCCGCCTGGAGAGGGTGTATGTAGAGCTCTTACGGGAGTGCGGTGCCACTGGAGGTGGGTTCTTTTCCTCATTATTATGCCTTTTATCGTCTATCTTTTGTGGTCCCTCCCCTTTTAAGAACTTCAAAGGATGTTTTCTCAAACTAACGAGGCCAAGAAAGCGACGGAGGAGGCGAAGGCAGCAGCAGAGGCCAGGATACGAGAACATTCACTTGCTCGTGATGGTGCCGTTGCTGCGACGGCCGAGGCAGTGTCTGCGCCTTCACATGAAAATCATGAAACTTCTACGGAGATCTGTGGGTTTCTACACATTGACAATTTTCACGAAACTCTATCAATTTTTTATCACAAACTCTACATACGATATCATGAGATCTCGATAAGTTTTATGATTTTCAGACTTCGTTTGAGTTTTATCTATATCTATACTTAATAATCTATTATGAGAACCTAATGTGAGCACCTAGTGATATCATGGCTTCATTCTCCATGCTACCACACCGTGCAAAAAATAGTACAAAGCGAGCCTTCGAACCCACACCCCTAGCTACAAATATTTAGGGGTAACCACCAGACTACACATACCTTGGTGTTTATAAATAAACAATAATTATATTTAATAAATATCTCAATACCTATTTATCTATACTACTCTTTTAAAATCATAATGTCACTACCGGAATTCGGCTCTTTGCCGAGTGCCAAATGTTTTGCCGAGTGTTTTTTTGGACACTTGGCAAAGAAGCTCTTTGCGAGTGCCAAGCAAGAAAACCCTCGGTACAAGAAAACACTCGGCAAATAAGCTCTTTGCCGAGTGTTTTATTTTTGACACTCGACAAAGAGTTTCTTTGCCGAATGTCAAATATATAACACTCGGCAAAGAGCTTCTTTGCCGAGTGCTTTTTTTCAACACTAGGCAAAGACAATTTAAAAATCACATTTTAAAGCAGTAAATTAATTCAAATGAAAACGTTTTCAAGTACAAAATTGTATAACTCATCATGATGTATAATTTTTATTTTAAACATTTCTTCATATGACAAAATAAAAGTAAATTTGTTCATAAAACATATATCTCTCTCGTAGTTTATGAAACTACGAGAGAGATGTATTAGATTTGTGTATATTGTTAGAACCATCATGTGAGATGAACAAATGACCAAACAACCAAAATAAACTTTGTAGATCTTGAGAAGTTATAGAATTTTGTAGTTGGCAACCTTTTCATTTGAAGTCATCTTGTCAACTAAAACTACGTCTGAATTTAAAAAAAATTAAATTTGAATTTTGAAAACGACATCGAAAGAAAAAAACACCAACATGAAAGTTGTAGGTATTGAAGAGTTATGAAACTTTGTAATTGACAACAAATTTTTTTGGTTTTAAATCATCTTGTCATGAAAAACTATATTTGTATTTTAAAATTTGAATTTTTGAAACCACCTCGGATGGAAAAACCACCAAAATAAAAGTTGTAGGACTTGAAATGTAATGAAACTTTGTAATTGACAATTTTTTGATTTGAAATCATCTTATCATTGAAAAATTCATAAGAAGTTTTCAAATTTGAAATTCAAATTTTGTAAATGACCTCGGATGTAGAAACTATCAAAATAGAACTTGTAGATCTTGAAAAGTTATGTAACTTTATATTTGGTCACATTTTTAAATGAATTCACTTTGTGTCTCAAATAATCAAATTACTCTCGGGTTTTTATAGTACATGAGGAATGAAAACGTAGTATAGACATAATTAATGTAGTAGTGTAGTGGTAGAGTAGGGTATGCACGAGAGAGAGGTTGTGAGTTTGAATCTCACCCATTCACAAAACATATAAATTTGATTCAAAAAAATAATAGTAAAAATGATAGAGCGATGAGTATGGTAATATGGATAGTGGTTGGAGAGTTGTTCACATAATTTTTGTCGGGGACCATAATTAGGGGTACCCTCAAGACGCCTAATTCTCAGCTGGTAACCCCCATCAGCATAAAGCTGCAAAGGCCTGATGGGTTTGATTAAGTCAGGGATCAGTCCATACGAGTGACTTGACCACGCCACGCCCGAGCCTAGCCTCGGGCGAGGGCAGCCGACCCTAAGATGACTCCGTCTCGCCTGAGGTCTCCTCTTTCACGGCAGACGCATCTCCGGCTCGCCCTAGGCCCCGCCTCCGATAAGGAGAAACCCTGACTAAATCACCGCACCAACCGACCGAGTCACCAGGGCGTTTAACGCAAAAGGTAAGACCGACGGGCGACCAGACTTCGCCAGTGGTGCCATAGGAGACTCCGCCCGACCCAGGGCTCGAACTCGGGCTAAGGCCCCGGAAGACGGCGAACTCCGCTCCGCCCGACCCCAGGGCTCGGACTCGGGCTAAGGCCCCGGAAGACGGCGAACTCCGCTCCGCCCGACCCAGGGCTCGGACTCGGGCTAAGGCCCCGGAAGACGGCGAACTCCGCTCCGCCCGACCCCAGGGCTCGGACTCGGGCTAAGGCCCCGGAAGACGGCGAACTCCGCTCCGCCCGACCCAGGGCTCGGACTCGGGCTAAGGCCCTGGAAGACGGCGACCTCCGCCTCTCCCGACCCAGGGCTCGGACTCCGCCTCGGCCTCTGCCGAATAATCTCCGCCTCGCCCGACCCAGGGCTCGGACTCTGTCTCTGTCTTGCAGGACGGACTCGGCCTCGGCCTCGGAGGAGCCTCCACGACGCCCGACCTAGGATACGAGACCGCCACGTCAACAGGAAGCGTCATCATCACCCTGCCCTGAGCCGACTTGGGTCGCAGAGAACAAGACCGGCGTCCCATCTGGCCAGCTATGCCAGATAGGCCATGATGGCGCCCCGCTAGATCATGACGACGGCGGCTCCCAGCTCCCTTACGAAAGCAGGAGAACGTCAGCAAGGACCCAGCCACCTCGACAGTTGTCCTCCCGTCCGGCTCCGTTACTCCTCCAACAGCCACGACGCCACACCAACAGGGTGCCAAGATCTCTCCGGCTGCCACCTGGGCATGTACATAGGGCGTTAGCTCTCCCTCGCTAGACACGTAGCACCTTGCTACACCCCCATCTTGTACACCTGGACCCTCTCCTTACGACTATAAAAGGAAGGGCCAGGGCCTTCTTAGAGAAGGTTGGCCTCACGGGGACGAAAGGCAGGGGCAGGCGCTCTCTCGGGGCCGCTCTCTCCCTTCACCTCGTGCGGACGCTTGTAACCCCCTACTGCAAGCGCACCCGACCTGGGCGCGGGACGAACACGAAGGCCGCGGGAATTTCTCCGACTCCCTCACGACCCGGCTCCGGCCACCGACTCTCTCTCTCTCTCTGTTCCCCCCTTCGCGCTCGCTCCACGCGCTCGACCCATCTGGGCTGGGGCACGCGGCACTCTCACTCGTCGGCTCGAGGACCCCCCGGTCTCGGAACGCCGACAGTTGGCGCGCCAGGTAGGGGCACGCTGCGTGTTGACGTTCGATTTCCCGTCAAGCTCCAGATGGGCAGTCTCCAACAACCTCTTCAACCCGGGACGGTGCTCCGTTTCGGGAACCTCGAGTTCATGTCTCTCGATGGCGACTACGACATGATACTCCTTCCACCGCCGCGCGACGACGACATTGGTGGCGGACAGCCCGCCCGCCGGCGGCAGAATCGACAACGTCTTTCCCGCGTTGGGGAAGGACAACGTTCGAGCTCGCCCCATCCTCTCCCTCGCCATCGGAGGAGGAGGAGGCGGGGCAACCGGGGCCGAGCGGGAGGCCGCGCTCCGACGGCTGTCGAGCAAATCGACATCCCCGGCGCCCCAGCGGGGGACACGCCAAGCGTCGCCCTCGCGTTCGAGGCAAACGCGAGCGCCATCCCCCCGCAACACGTCGACCCCGAGCAAGTGGACGACGCCAGCACGCTCACGGAGGGCCTGCAGGACGTCGCCCTCGTACCCAAGACGACGGCGCGGTCAGCCCCCGACACGACTTCATCGCTCCTCGTCGACGAAAAGGTACCGACTGCTCCCCATCTTTCGTTATTTCGACTCGGCCTCAGCCCGCCTGGCGACCTCGCTTTGGCGGGCGCTCACATTGAGGCGAGTGCAACCTCTCTGGGGTTTCGTGTGCGGTCGCCTTGGGACCGATTGACGGGTGTCTCGACCTACGGACCCTCTGGGTCCGAGGAAGATGACGACCCCAGCATCTGCTGGGATTTCTCCGGATCTGGCAACTCTAGTGCCATGCGGGACTTCATGACCGCATGTGACTACTGCCTCTCCGACTGTTCCGACGGCAGCCGCAGCCTTGGCGACAAGGACTGCGGCCCGAGTCGCGAATGTTTCCACATCGAGCTAGGGGATCCCTCCGGAGGCGGCTGTCTCGGCATGCCGGAGGATGGTGATCCCCCTAGGCCAGCGCCTCGCGCCGACATCCTGCGGGAGCTAGCTGTGGTCCCCGTTCCGGCGGGGGGTCACGACCCACAGCTTGAGCAAGTCCGCGGGGCGCAGGCCGGGTTCGATGAAGGAGCAGGAGCGCTCGAGGCAATCCGCCAGAACATCGGGCAGGTATGGGCGAGCCAACCCCCGGCCGGAGGAATACGTCACCTGCCCCAAGGTCTCCAGCACCGCATCGCCAACGATGCCAGGGACAAACCGCCACCCGCATCCGGCGGGACTGGCCAGGACCTGGTCGCTGCAGCAATGCTCCTCCACGCGATGCCGGAGTCATCAACCACCGAGGGTCGGCGAATCCAGGGAGAACTCAAGCATCTCCTGGAAGGCGCTGCGGCCCGGCGGGCCGAGAGCTCTGCCTCCCGCAGGCAGGGATACCCCTCGGAACCTCGTGCCGCGACTTCCCGACTCACGCGGGAAGCCTCGGCCTTCACCGGGCGCACGCGCACCACCGCGCCTGCGGCCCCGGGCCACCTCGGCGTCGAGCACCCTCATCGCGACCGTCGGGCACGCCTCGACGAAAGGGTGCGCCGAGGCTACCACCCCAGGCGAGGGGGACGTTACGACAGCGGGGAGGATCGGAGTCCCTCGCCCGAACCACCCGGCCCGCAGGTCTTTAGCCGAGCCATTCGGCGGGCGCCGTTTCTGCCCCGATTCCGACCCCCGACTACTATCACGAAGTACTCGGGGGAAACGAGACCGGAATTGTGGCTTGCGGACTACCGCCTGGCCTGTCAGCTGGGTGGGACGGACGATGACAACCTCATCATCCGAAACCTCCCCCTGTTTCTCTCCGACACCGCTCGTGCCTGGTTGGAGCACCTGCCCCCGGGGCAGATTTCCAACTGGGAGGATCTGGTCCAGGCTTTCGCCGGGAACTTCCAGGGCACGTACGTGCGCCCCGGGAATTCCTGGGACCTCCGAAGCTGTCGGCAACTGCCGGGAGAGTCCCTTCGGGACTACATCCGGCGGTTCTCGAAGCAGCGCACCGAGCTGCCTAACATCACCGACTCCGATGTCATCGGCGCGTTCCTCGCTGGCACCACCTGCCGCGACCTGGTGAGCAAGCTGGGTCGCAAGACCCCCACCAGGGCGAGCGAGCTGATGGACATCGCCACCAAGTTCGCCTCCGGCCAGGAGGCGGTAGAGGCCATCTTCCGAAAGGACAAGCAGCCCAGGGCCGCCCGTCGGAAGATGCTCCCGAGGCGTCCACTCCGCGCGGCGCCAAGAAGAGAGGCAGGAGGAAGTCGCAAGCGAAACGCGACGTTCCCGATGCAGACCTTGTCGCCGCCGCCGAGCGCAAGAACCCTCGGAAGCCCCCCGGAGGTGCAAACCTCTTTGACAAGGCACTCAAGGAGACGTGCCCCTACCATCAGGGGCCCGTCAAGCATACTCTCGAAGAGTGCGTCATGCTTCGGCGTCACTTCCATCGGGCCGGGCCACCCGCAGAGGGTGGCAGGGCTCACGACGACGACAAAAGGGAGGATCGCCAAGCAGGAGAGTTCCCAGAGGTCCGCGATTGCTTCATGATCTACGGAGGGCATGCGGCAAACGCCTCGGCTCGGCATCGTAAGCAAGAGCGTCGGGAGGTCTGCTCAGTGAAGGTGGCGGCGCCAGTCTATCTAGACTGGTCCGACAAGCCCATCACCTTCGACCGAGACGACCACCCCGACCACGTGCCGAGCCCGGGGAAGTACCCGCTCGTCGTCGATCCCGTCATTGGCGACGTCAGGCTCACCAAGGTCCTGATGGATGGAGGCAGCTGCCTCAACATCATCTACGCCGAGACCCTCCGGCTCCTGCGCGTCGACCTGTCGTCTGTCCGAGCAGGCGCTGCGCCCTTCCACGGGATCATTCCCGGGAAGCGCGTCCAGCCCCTCGGACAGCTCGACCTCCCTGTCTGCTTCGGAACACCCTCCAACTTCCGAAGGGAGACTTTGACGTTCGAGGTGGTCGGGTTCCGAGGAACCTACCACGCAGTGTTGGGAAGGCCATGCTACGCGAAGTTCATGGCCATCCCCAACTACACCTACCTAAAGCTCAAGATGCCGGGACCCAACGGGGTCATCACCGTCGGCCCCACGTACAAACACGCCTTCGAATGCGATGTGGAGTGCGTGGAGTACGCCGAGGCCCTCGCCGAGTCCGAGGCCCTCATTGCCGACCTGGAAAGCCTCTCCCGAGAGGTGCCGGACGTGAAGCGGCATGCCGGCAACTTCGAGCCAGCGGAGACGGTTAAGACCGTCCCCCTCGACCCCAGTGGCGACACCTCCAAGCAGATCCGGATCGGTTCCGGGCTCGACCCCAAATAGGAAGCAGTGCTCGTCGACTTTCTCCGCGCAAACGCCGACGTTTTCGCGTGGAGTCCCTCGGACATGCCCGGCATACCGAGGGAAGTCGCCGAGCAATCGCTGGATATTCGGGCCGGGGCCCGACCGGTCAGACAACCTCTGCGCCGATTCGACGAGGAAAGGCGCAGGGTGATAGGCGAGGAGGTCCACAAGCTGATGGCAGCAGGGTTTATCAAAGAGGTATTCCATCCCGAATGGCTTGCCAACCCTGTGCTTGTGAAGAAAAAAGGGGGGAAGTGGCGGATGTGTGTAGACTACACTGGTCTCAACAAAGCATGTCCGAAGGTCCCCTACCCTCTACCTCGCATCGATCAGATCGTGGACTCCACTGCAGGGTGCGAAACCCTGTCTTTCCTCGATGCTTACTCAGGGTATCATCAAATCAAGATGAAAGAGTCCGACCAGCTCGCGACTTCTTTCATCACGCCCTTCGGCATGTACTGTTACATCACAATGCCGTTCGGTTTGAGGAACGCGGGTGCAACGTACCAGCGGTGCATGAACCATGTGTTCGGTGAACACATTGGTCGCACGGTCGAGGCCTACGTCGATGACATCGTAGTCAAGACGAGGAAAGCCTCCGACCTTCTCTCCGACCTCGAACTGACACTCCGGTGTCTCAAGGCGAAGGGCGTCGAGCTCAATCCCGAGAAGTGCGTCTTCGGGGTGCCCCGAGGCATGCTCTTGGGGTTCATCGTCTCCGAGCGGGGCATCGAAGCCAACCCGGAGAAGATCGCAGCGATCACAAACATGGGGCCCATCAAAGACTTAAAAGGCGTACAGAGGGTCATGGGATGCCTCGCGGCCTTGAGCCGTTTCATCTCGCGCCTCGGCGAAAGAGGCCTGCCCCTGTACCGCCTCTTAAGAAAGGCCGAGTGCTTCACTTGGACTCCCGAGGCCGAGGAAGCCCTCGGGAACCTGAAGGTGCTCCTCACCCAGGCGCCCATCTTGGTACCCCCAGCGGATGGAGAAACCCTCCTGGTCTACGTCGCCGCAACCACTCAGGTGGTCAGCGCCGCGATCGTAGTCGAAAGGCAGGAAGAGGGGCATGCTTTGCCCATTCAGAGGCCAGTCTACTTCGTCAGCGAAGTGCTGTCCGAGACCAAGATCCGCTACCCACAAGTCCAGAAGCTGCTATACGCTGTGATCCTGACGAGGCGAAAGCTGCGACATTACCTCGAGTCCCATCCGGTGACTGTGGTGTCATCCTTCCCCCTGGGGGAGATCATCCAGTGCCGAGAAGCCTCGGGACGGATCGCGAAGTGGGCGGTGGAAATCATGGGCGAGGCAATCTCGTTCGCCCCTCGGAAGGCCATCAAGTCCCAGGTACTGGCAGATTTCGTAGCCGAATGGGTCGATACCCAGTTGCCAACGGCTCCGATCCAGCCAGAGCTCTGGACCATGTTTTTCGACGGGTCGCTGATGAAGACGGGAGCTGGCGCGGGCCTGCTTTTCGTCTCGCCCCTCGGAAAACACCTGCGCTATGTGCTCCGCCTCCATTTCCCGGCGTCCAACAATGTGGCTGAGTACGAGGCCCTGATCAACGGGTTGCGAATCGCCATCGAACTAGGGGTTCGACGCCTCGATGCGCGCGGCGACTCGCAGCTCGTCATCGACCAAGTCATGAAGAACTCCCACTGCCGCGACCCGAAGATGGAGGCCTACTGTGAAGAGGTTCGACGCCTGGAAGACAAGTTCTACGGGCTCGAACTTAACCACATCGCCCGGCGCTACAACGAGACTGCGGACGAGTTGGCGAAGATAGCCTCGGGGCGGACAACGGTTCCCCCGGACGTCTTCTCCCGGGATCTGCACCAACCCTCCGTCAAGATAGGCGATGCGACCGAGCCCGAGGCACCCTCGGCCTCGTCCGAGGTAACCTCGGCCCAGCCCGAGCCATCCTCGGTTCAACCCGAGGAACCCTCGGAGCCCAAGGGCGAAGCGCTGCACATCGAGGAGGAGCAGAACGGGGTCGCGCCAGATCAAGACTGGAAAACCCCGTACCTGCAGTATCTCCGCCGAGGAGAACTACCCCTCGACCGAGCCGAGGCTCGGCGGGTAGCGCGACGAGCAAAATCGTTCGTCCTGCTGGGCGATGAGAAGGAGCTCTACCACCGCAGCCCCTCGGGCATCCTCCAGCGACGCATCTCCATCGCCGAGGGTCAGGACCTCCTGCAGGAAATACACTCGGGGGCTTGCGGTCATCATGCAGCACCTCGAACCCTCGTTGGGAACGCTTTCCGCCAAGGCTTCTACTGGCCAACGGCGGTGGCTGATGCCACTAGAATTGTCCGCGCCTGCGAAGGGTGCCAATTCTATGCGAAGCAGACCCACCTGCCCGCTCAGGCTCTGCAGACGATACCCATCACTTGGCCCTTCGCTGTGTGGGGTCTGGACCTCGTCGGCCCACTGCAGAAGGCGCCCGGGGGCTACACGCACCTGCTGGTCGCCATCGACAAATTCTCCAAGTGGATCGAGGTCCGACCCCTAAACAGCATCGGGTCCGAGCAGGCGGTGGCGTTCTTCACCAACATCATCCATCGATTCGGGATCCCGAACTCCATCATCACCGACAATGGCACCCAGTTCACCGGCAAAAAATTCTTGGATTTTTGCGAGGATCACAACATCCGGGTGGACTGGGCCGCCGTAGCTCACCCCATGTCGAATGGGCAAGTGGAACGTGCCAATGGCATGATTCTACGAGGGCTCAAGCCTCGGATTTACAACGACCTCAACAAGTTCGGCAAGCGATGGATGAAGGAACTCCCCTCGGTGGTCTGGAGCCTGAGGACGACTCCAAGCCGAGCCACGGGTTTCACGCCGTTCTTCCTGGTCTACGGGGCCGAGGCAATCCTGCCCACGGACCTGGAATACGGCTCCCCGAGGACGAGGGCCTACAACAAAGAAAGCAACCAAGCCAGCCGAGAAGACTCGCTGGACCAGCTGGACGAGGCTCGGGATAGGGCCTTACTACACTCGGCGCGGTATCAGCAGTCCCTGCGACGCTACCACGCCCGAGGGGTCCGACCCCGAGATCTCCAGGTGGGCGATCTGGTGCTTCGGCTGCGGCAAGACGCCCGAGGGAGGCACAAGCTCACGCCTCCCTGGGAGGGGCCGTTCATCATCGCCAAAGTTCTGAAGCCCGGAACGTACAAGCTGGCCAACAGTCAAGGCGAGGTCTACGGCAACGCTTGGAACATCCAACAGCTACGTCGCTTTTACCCTTAAGATGTTTCCAAGTTATTCATATACCTCGCACCTGCGCAAAGTTTAGTCAACAAGGAAGGGTCGGCCTCGCCTCGGCAGAGCCCGACCCTCCCTCGGGGGCTAAAAGGGGGTTAACCCCCTCTGCGTCAAAATTTTCCTCGAACAAAAAACCTCTTTCACCAGAACATCTTTCGTGCTTTTTGACTACTTCGGAAAGTGGGTCCTGGAAACGACGGGGTACACGTAAGCAGTCAAGGCTGACCGAGCCGAGGGACTCCTACGCCTCCGGGATACGGATACCTCACTCATCACCTTCTGCGATAAGTAACTCGCGCTCGAATAAAGTGACTCCGCGGATCGAACGAGTCTTTACGTACGGAAGCTCTTCTGTTGAAGCGGTTCTTCGACACTTCTCGACCGAGTCGGTAACAGGGCCTCATGGATGGGTAAAAGTACGCGTAAGCGGCGAGGCCGACCGAGCCGAGGGACTCCCACGCCTCCGGGATACGGATACCTCACTCATCACCTCCCGCGAGAAGCAACTCTTGCTCGCACTAACATTCCTGCTACCGACAAAAAGTCCAGATACTCGAAACAAGAGGAAAAGAGACACAGCTTCACAACGCAACAAGGGTGTGTGTTCTGGCCTCAACGGCCGCACAAGGCCCACGCTACAAGACGACTTGACCCTGCAGACGCGGATCTTGATGATGGGAGAGGGCGACGACACCCTCGGCATCAGCAGCACCTTCGGCAAGGCCCGACCTGGCCTCGGGCGGCGACGCGGTCCGAAGGCCTCCGCTCCGAAGGACGACGTCGTCACCGCGCTCGAGCAATCTCCGCCAGAGGCTTCCCCGAGAATCCGGCCCGAGCGGACGGCTCGGCCGGCCACCTCCGGGGCCTCGGCCGACCACCTTCCGAGGGCGCCAGCTCGGTCCGAGGCCTCGGCCAATCAGCTCCGGCGTCGATCCTGCCAGCAGACGACCCAGCTGGGCTCCGGCCAACCAGGTTTCATTTCCGAGCCAGCAACGCCTCTGTTTGTGCTGGTATCGCTACCCCTGGCCTCGGCTCGTCGAAGAGCGGCCGAGGGGTCTCCTTAACTAAGCTAGAGGAGCCTCGAGCAACAGGTCCGACCGAGTCGAGGGATTCCTACGCCTCCGGGATACGGATACCTCACTCGTCACCTGGACACGGGGCGACTCATGCTTGGTGAAGCGATTCAGACAATCGACAGGCGAGTCTTAGTGCTCAGAAATGAGGAAAAAACACGGCTCTGTGCCGGAGCTACATACATGTTCAGGCCCCGAAAGCCGAAATGAACAAAAAACCCGGCACTCGAAGTGCCATTACAAACGGAACTCTGGTTCCCCCTCCGCAGGTACGAACAACCCCACTCGATGGGGGTAGGCCTGCGGGGCAACAGAAGACCGACGAACGGCATGTCGCCGACCGCCCCGACAGCGGCAACGACGATGAAGACTTCTGCCCCGGGGAGCCGAACAGCAGCAGTGATGGCCTCAGGGCGGATACTGCTGCTAGGAGGCCCCCGCCCTCGCCCAAACTCGAGAGGCAAGGACGGGCAGAAGGCCGTAGAGTTGGAGGTCGGCCCATGGCCAACCTGGGCTGTCGCGCCGGCGGAAGAACCTCTTCCAGCTGCCGTGGCGGGAGGCGGCACCGGGAGCGATTCCGAAACTGCTCGGCTCAGAGAGCCGGGCACGGTGCAGCTGTTAGCGCCACGGGCGACTCCCGCCCTTCCCCCCGATCACTGAGGGAAGGAGCGGGCCACCGCCCGCGCAGAGACCGACCCCAACTCGGTACACGCCCCTCCTCAGCCCTGGTGATGAAAATCCTTGAGGCTGAGGAAGGGGCGGATGCCGCAGCCCGGCTCGCTTTCCCCCACCATCAAGCCGGAGGTCGCCTTCTTGGGCGATCGCCGGTGGAGGGGTGCGGCCGGGCTGCATGATGAAAATCCTTGAAGCCGAACGATGGCTGAAAGGTACCAACTCCCACAGAGTTGCGTCCCTCCGGCGATGGAGCGAAAAGACGGCGGTTTCCCCCATCCGGGGGCTCGGAAGATGGAAAGACGCAATGCATAAGGGAGGTAGGAGACATGGTCACCTCACGAAGAGGGTCGCCCTCCTTTTAAAGGCAACTCCCCTTGCTTGCGCCCTCAACCGTCACGGGCGGAGTTTTCTCCAACACGCCTCCAAAGTCCTCCCCTGCGACGCGGGGGCTGGGGCCCGCCTGTCATGCAGACCGACTCCAAGCAGAGAAAGCCGAACCGCCGCGCACGACGCACGCAACCGCCCAGCGGTTACAAGTAACCCTCCACTTTTGCCCAGACCAACGGGCAAAAGGGGCGAGCGGCCATGCAGGCGGCATGCAACCGCGCCAAGTGGACGCGCCTCTCCGACTCCTGACAGGCCAGCGCGACGGCTCAAGCCCACGCGTCGTTCAACTGGCGCGCCGGGCGCTGCATGCGAACCGCCGCGCCTCTCGCTCCACCACCGCACCTCCTCGATTGCGGAACCGATACCGCGACTCGAGGCCGCCCAGCCTGCGATCCAGCGGCGCCAGCCTGGCGCAGCGGTCAAACGCGGTCAAAAATGGGCCGGCAGTGATGACGGTGGCAGGCGCGCGAGGGCAGCAGTCACGCCATCGGCCAGGCTCACGTCCCATCCGGAGGCAGCAAGAGAACCCCCTCTCACGGCGTGAAGACGACGCGTCCGTGACCCGTACCTCGAACGGCTCGCGCACGCGCAACGGCAACCTCGCCAACTACTCACCCCGGCGCATTAACTCCGCGGCTCGACGGACAGCGCTACGAGCGGGAGCGGCTGGTGACGTTTCGCCTTCGCCAAAACGACCACGCCGAAAAAGGTACGCCACGACGTTCAATTTCGAACCCATTTCCCTTTTCCTTCTTTCTCTATCTCTTGCAACAGGGACCGAGAAGGGGGATAACCCCAAAGGGATCCTTCCCCGTGAAGGAACTAGGCTCCGAGCCTCCCTACTGATCAGGGGTTCGAAGGCTGGCCCCCCGAAGGGTTCAACAGCCGCCTCAGATCGCGTGGGCCCGACACCCACTACTGGTCAGGGGTTCGAAGGTCGGCCCCCGAAAGGTTCCACGACCGCCTCAGGCTACTCGGGCTCCGTGCCCCCTACTGATCAGGGGTTCGAAGGCTGGCCTGTCGAAGGGTTCACAGCCGCCTCAGACGCCGAGCGAGGGATGACCAGGGGTACGTTCGATACATAACCAAGGCTCGGGCTGCGCTCCCGAGGTACCCTAGGACATTTCCGAGACCAGCGGGAACGACTCTGTAACGGAATCCCATCGGAGGGAGGCAACGAGCCCTCGGACCCCGTCGCCAGGGGACCGGGTCCGGCAGATCACCCGCAGGTACTTTTGGGCGTGCCTCCGGGCCCCTAGCCGACCCCCAACGAACGGGGCACGGACGTCCACTCGGATTACCCGATTGCAGCTCACCGGAGACACCATGTTCGGTGCCCGTCGAGGGTAACATGGCGCACTCCCCCCCTCCTCCTTGCGGAAAGGCGACGTAGGGGCGTATATAAAAAGTCGAGTCTGTCCCTGATCGTCCTCTCGCTCCGTGCGAGGGCTCGGGGGCTGCTCTCGCAAACCCGGCTCCGGCCGAACCGTTGACAGCGTCAACATACCAGCCCGAGAACTTGGGCCCCGACAGTGCACCTGGGTTACGCCCTGCTCGCATGAGGGAACCGCCAGACCAGCCGAAGCATTGCGCAAGGCATTAAGACCTCGAAGGAGTGAAACCACTCCTCCGAGGCCTCGGGGGCTACACCCGGCGGGTGCGCTCGCGCGCACCCACCGGAACAAAGTACCTCCGAGAAAGGCTGGTCCCCTTGCAAAAAAGTGCGATGCAAGCCTCCAAGCGAGTGTTAACACTCTCTTCGAGGCTCGGGGGCTACTGTCGGGGACCATAATTAGGGGTACCCTCAAGACGCCTAATTCTCAGCTGGTAACCCCCATCAGCATAAAGCTGCAAAGGCCTGATGGGTTTGATTAAGTCAGGGATCAGTCCATACGAGTGACTTGACCACGCCACGCCCGAGCCTAGCCTCGGGCGAGGGCAGCCGACCCTAAGATGACTCCGTCTCGCCTGAGGTCTCCTCTTTCACGGCAGACGCATCTCTGGCTCGCCCTAGGCCCCGCCTCTGATAAGGAGAAACCCTGACTAAATCACCGCACCAACCGACCGAGTCACCAGGGCGTTTAACGCAAAAGGTAAGACCGACGGGCGACCAGACTTCGCCAGTGGTGCCATAGGAGACTCCGCCCGACCCAGGGCTCGGACTCGGGCTAAGGCCCCGGAAGACGGCGAACTCCGCTCCGCCCGACCCCAGGGCTCGGACTCGGGCTAAGGCCCCGGAAGACGGCGAACTCCGCTCCGCCCGACCCAGGGCTCGGACTCGGGCTAAGGCCCCAGAAGACGGCGAACTCCGCTCCGCCCGACCCCAGGGCTCGGACTCGGGCTAAGGCCCCGGAAGACGGCGAACTCCGCTCCGCCCGACCCAGGGCTCGGACTCGGGCTAAGGCCCCGGAAGACGGCGACCTCCGCCTCGCCCGACCCAGGGCTCGGACTCCGCCTCGGCCTCTGCCGAATAATCTCCGCCTCGCCCGACCCAGGGCTCGGACTCTGTCTCTGTCTTGCAGGACGGACTCGGCCTCGGCCTCGGAGGAGCCTCCACGACGCCCGACCTAGGATACGAGACCGCCACGTCAACAGGAAGCGTCATCATCACCCTGCCCTGAGCTGACTTGGGTCGCAGAGAACAAGACCGGCGTCCCATCTGGCCAGCTATGCCAGATAGGCCATGATGGCGCCCCGCTAGATCATGACGACGGCGGCTCCCAGCTCCCTTACGAAAGCAGGAGAACGTCAGCAAGGACCCAGCCACCTCGACAGCTGTCCTCCCGTCCGGCTCCGTTACTCCTCCAACAGCCACGACGCCACACCAACAGGGTGCCAAGATCTCTCCGGCTGCCACCTGGGCATGTACATAGGGCGTTAGCTCTCCCTCGCTAGACACGTAGCACCTTGCTACACCCCCATCTTGTACACCTGGACCCTCTCCTTACGACTATAAAAGGAAGGGCCAGGGCCTTCTTAGAGAAGGTTGGCCTCACGGGGACGAAAGGCAGGGGCAGGCGCTCTCTCGGGGCCGCTCTCTCCCTTCACCTCGTGCGGACGCTTGTAACCCCTACTGCAAGCGCACCCGACCTGGGCGCGGGACGAACACGAAGGCCGCGGGAATTTCTCCGACTCCCTCACGACCCGGCTCCGGCCACCGACTCTCTCTCTCTCTCTCTGTTCCCCCCTTCGCGCTCGCTCCACGCGCTCGACCCATCTGGGCTGGGGCACGCGGCACTCTCACTCGTCGGCTCGAGGACCCCCCGGTCTCGGAACGCCGACAATTTTAAAAATGTTTTGCTATTTTTGGGGGTTTTTTGCGATTCTTAATTTGCCGAGTGCTTTCGACACTCGGCTCTGAAAAAGTACTCGGCAAAGAACCCTTTGCTGATAAAATGTTTGCTGAGTATTCTTTGCCGAGTTGTGAAAACGTAGTATAGACATAATTGATATAGTAGTGTAGTGGTAGAGGAGGGTATGCGCGAGAGAGAGGTTGCGAGTTCGAATCTCACTATTCACAAAACATGTAAATCTGATTCAAAATAATAGTGAAAGATGATAGGGTGATGCGTATGGTAATGGGTAGTGGTTGGAGAGTTGTTCATATAATTTTAAAAATATTTTGCTATATTTTTTGGTGTTTTGCGATTCTTAATTTGCCGAGTGTTTTTCTTTGTCGGGTGCTTTTCGACACTCGACAAAGTCTTTGTCGAGTGTCCGAAAAAAGTACTCGGCAAAGAACCCTTTGCCGATAAAATGTTTGCCGAGTATTCTTTGTCAAGTGTAACACTCGACAAAAACTTTGCCGAGTGTAAAATGGCCTTTGTCGAGTGTCTTAAACACTCGACAAAGAACATGATTCCGGTTGTGTGTGGGCACCTGGTGCTACCACAGCTTCACCCTCCACGCTGACACTTTGGGCCCGTCCAACGCGCCTCGACTTCTCACATCCCTCTCTCAGCTAATGCCCTGTGGACACGCTGACACACTAGGCCCACCCCACGCTCTCTGACTGGTTCTCCCGTCCCTCTCTCAGCTACTGTCCTATGGATCCCAGTGCCCACACAGTCATCTACTGCGTCTGCTCAGCGCCCGACCCCACCCACGCAGCTACCACACCATGCAAAAAAACACTCGAACCCACATCCATAGCTCCAAAAATTTGGGGCTAACAACCAGACCACACATACATTAGTGTTTATAAATAAACAATAATTATATTTAAATAAATATCTTAATACCTATTTATATGATATATAAAACCGAAGCAAAGTACGGGCAACTGGCTAGTACAATTTTAAAACAACTGGATCACAAAATCACTGTCATGTTTCGTGAACATTATGTTCGAAATTTTTGGTCTGCTCCTGAATAAACCCGCAAATTGTGCTCAATAAAATGAATATCAATTTTGCATTCATTTTTTTCATTATTCGAGTGACTTGTAGTTCAACTTTGAATTATCCGAAGAAATTTAATTAAATGTACTAAATCTAATAGATATAGCATACACTTTGAGAAATGTACCAAAATTGAACATGTAGGTCCAGAGACTGTAGGAACACAATACAAAAAGTTGGAAGAAAAAAAGAAAAAACAAATAAACTTTGCCGAGTGTCAAGGAAATACACTTAGTAAGCAACATTTTTGGTTAGTGTATGAATGTGGCCCTCGGTAAAGAACGTGTCTTTGCCGAGTGCCTTCTTGTGGCTCTCGGCATAGTTATCGACCGTCAGATACGGACTGTAGCTGACAGCGTTTTGCCTAGAGCCACATGTGGACACTTGTCAAAGTACTCTGTCGAGTGTCTTCCGATGTCGAGTGTCTGACTCTCGGTAAATAGTATGTTTGTCGAGTGTCTTTCTATGTCGATTGTTTGGCCCTCTGCAAACCCTATCTTTACCGAGTGTTATATTTTGCCGAGGCGGCACTCGGCAAATTGTATCTTTGCCGAGTGCCTAATAATTTGCTCTCGGCAAACGTCGGAGCACTTAAAAAAGAGCGTGTCTCGGGTTGTACTTTTAGGGTCGGGCTAGACATTGTTTCTACTATTTAGGGTTTAGACACGATTCAATTTTTTTGGTCTTCTAGGTCCTAGTCCATTTGGCCCAAAATACAATGGGCTCATTTCCAGTATTAATCTCAACACAGCTACAAGTACTTGCGTAGTTGCACCGATGTCAATACGTTACCACACCAACGGGGGAAGAAGACCACCTGAACTCTCTTTTTTTCTGTAATACGCGGAATGTGCTTAAGCCACTCTATTCCGCAGCCATCTTCGTGCGGTGATCAGCTACGTACAATGGAAATATGCAATTAAGCATGGTAACTGGTAAGCATCCAACTAACAACCTGCAACGAGAAAGATGGCACGAGCATGCTAGCCATCGCGGCTTCAATTCTGCACGACCGTATAGCCTGCCGCCGTGCACCGAGTAGGGGGGCGAGAGGCCTCTGCCGGCGGCGCGGCAGTGGCAGTGGAAGGCCACGAGCTGGAGCAGCTCGCCTGCGCTGCGCGGTCGAGGAGGAAGCAGTAGGCGACGTAGAGCGCCCCGCAGACGGCAGCCGCGTGCGGGAACGGGGCGATGAGGTGGAGGAGCAGGGCGGCGACAAGGAAGACGGGCTAGAAGGCGATCGCTCTGGTGGCCACGCTGACGCGCTGGCTCTGGTGGTAGGCGGCATCGCCGTAGAAGAAGAGCACGTCGTGCTTCTCGAGGTCGAGGAGGCGGCTGCGAGGCGCCATGGCTTAGCTTGGGTGATTGATTGCTTGCCGGCCTCGAGGTCGATGACGAACTGTGTTAGGCAGGCTGCTAGTGCTAGCTACTGCAGTTGGCACTTGCACTTGCAGTGGACTGAAGATGTGCCTCTGCCTTTTAACAACACAATAGAAGGAGGCTAGTAGCTTATCATAATCAAACCACGTGCTCAAGCTTTTCAAAGCACGAGGGTAGCTTATCACTGGCCAATGCGAGCCCATCCATCGACGTCTCTACGCGTGTCGTGGGTGTGGAAAAGGAACAAATTAAATGCATTATATTGCCGTGAAAGAACAAAGGCTCCGTTTGTTCGCACGTAATCCCCACGATACTCAGATTTTTCTCACAGCTAGATTCTCTCCACAGCCGGATTCTTAGAAAAGTTGGTCAGAAAAAAGCTGAACCAAACAGGCCCAAAACGTGGAAGAATTCGCGTTTCACGTGGAAGAAAATACTGTAGTCTGTGGTATATAGTATAGTAAGCACTGTTCTGACTCCTGAGATTCCGAACGATCAATAAAAGGACAAAACATTTGTACTTTCTAGAAAAAAGGAAAAGTCTCCATGTCTCCTCAAGAGCCGCACCCATGAATTATTTACATAGTCCTCAGCTTATTGTTCAAAAAATAAGGGAAATGGGGACACAAATAACACGGGAAAATCGTTTTGGAGACATGACAAGTAGGAAAGAAAAGCTACATCATATCATATGGGAGGGCAACCCTATTAGTAAGAGGCCGTGAGAGGCCACAAGCACACACCAACTCCATTCTATGCGATTTTAATCTCTGACAGATATCTTATTTCCCTCATATCTCTCCCTCTATCCCTAAAATATGGTAATATAAGGATATTAAGGAGTCACGGGTCGTTGTATGATTGGTGGAAGAGATTAAGGAGTCGTTGTTGCAAGGAGTCAAAGAAGATTTTCGGTGGACTCCTCATCTGTTTCGGGTGGAATATATGTGATATGACCACGCCATTAAGCAACATGTTGCAACCCCCAAGTCATACTACATCAACCCAAGTACAACCAACATCATCACCAACCCAAGTCTTTGATGGACCAATTACACGTAGCCGAGCTAAGAAGCTACAGCAAGAGGTGCACGCGCTACTTTATGAATTTCATTTAAACACTAATGAGAATTTTATGCTACCTAAGTCGTGTATGTTGATATTACTTAGGTTCACCAAAGAGGAAGGACAAAACATATCAAGGGCGAATCAGCAAGAAGAGCTATATCCGAGTCAGTCCAGCGCAACAGAACCGTTCAGAAGAAACAGTCATATCTTTTGATTTCCAAAAGCTATGAAGGCGCATAAGTACTTTTTGGAAAGCTCTTGAAGTCTAGTTTCCAATGCTGCTAAAGCCGACTTAACCACATCTACCAGAAAGGCAGCCGACCTACTTTAGTGCCGACTGGTCTGAAGGTCAACAGTCAGCGTGATGACCAAGTTTTCGTATTAAACTGCATCATTCTACGAAGTTTCATTAAGCATGCTATATATGGTGAGAAAGCATATCAAGTAAGCTTTCCAACGCATCCAGCCCCACGTCATTTGAAGATTCCTAGAAGAAGTTATTGTCAAAATACTGAAGGCTGCGCAGAAGTCAAACAGCCACACGGAAATCAGTTCTGCAGATCTCCCGAAGAGGCTCCTTCACATTAGCTCGTGAAAATACTTTTGTTCTGTGTTTATACCTCGCTAAGGCTGGTTGTTACTAGTATAAATACCCCCTATGTCTATGATGTAAGGCAGCTTATGATAATCTAAAACAGAACCCCTTTGTTCAGCTGTGTGCTAACAAATATTGATAGTGATCTCTACCCCTTTGCTCTTGTGAATTCCTTCGCGGGATTGCAGAAGCGGCGGCTTCATCCGCTCCCAATTGGTGCTCCTACTCCCTTCGAGGTCTCCTCGATTGATTGTAGGCTGTGTTGGTTGGTTCTTTGAGAGTGTGGTTGGGCGAATCCTCGATTCAGGCTGCCGGTTAAAGACGGTGGTTGGCTTCGAGTTTTATTTGTCAGGTTGCACTAGTTATCGCTGCTTGCAGCAAGTTATCTTGGCTTCTTTGAAGCTAGTTATCTGAAGATTGATCCTACGTCGTGAAGATCGGGCATCGTGACGCATCATCTGGTATCAAAGCCTCAGTTGCCACGGTAGGATTGTTTACCCTTAGCTACATATATTTTGTGTTCGTCCTATCCACCAAAAAGCCATAAAATATTTTGTCATAGCCCTTTGTTTCAATCTGTTGTTCCAGTGAGTTTTGTTAAGTTTCAGTCCTTAGAGTCTTTGTTTAGTTGCTGGTCACTCTATCCTTTGTGTTCCCTTTGAGCCTCTTATATATATCTGAAAATATCCACAAAAAGAAAAATCTAAAAACTCTCATCATTTCCTTCGCGTTAACTTTGATCCTATTTAAGTTATAGCTGCTGGTTGAGTTCTTTGTTAAGTATTATAAAGTGTGCAATATCATATCAGATCTCTGTGTTTAGTTCGATAAAAAAAGAGTATCGAAAAAAAAGAGAAGAAAGAAAAGTACCAAAAAAAGTGTTGAACAAGATTGTGAAAGAAAAGTAAAACAATCAGTTTGTTTATGTGCACAAGTGCTGAAAATTTTATCAAGTTGTTCAACCAGTTTGCTATTGTCATTTGGTGCAAAATTTTGGTTGGATCTGATTGCAACACTTGCATTCCAATCATACTCCTTGTCTGCATCAAATCTGAAATTTCTTACGCGTGTGTTTGATCTATTTACATCACTCGTATCTTGTGGTCAGCACTAGGCAGGGAACTTCTAGTCGGATGGTTATTTAACTTAACAACAACTAGAATTCAGATTGTATCCCTTGTTTATTAATCCCCACCAAGCTCCACATATAAGCCATCGTAATCGGTACTCTAGTCTTGTATTCGCTTAACCACCACTTTCTTGTTACCACCACACATTTTCTTGCAACCCGCAGGGAACTCATAAGAGCTTTGGTTGGTAAGAGTGGTGAGGTTGTGAGATTCTACATAGCTTCATATTCCACCTATATTTGTTGCCTTGTTGTCACTAACTTCGCAGGAAGATGGATCCCAACGTTGAGATTGAAGAATGTGTCACCCTGATACAATTCAATGAGCTCAAACAAAGCATAGAAGCCAAGCAAGATCTGTTGGCACAAGATCTTCAGACACTTATGGCTGAAATCAGAGGTCGTCGTCGACTCCCCGACAGTGTAAGAAACCATGATGAAGATGGGGAAGAAGATGAAGGAAATTATTCTAGAAGAGCAAGTGAACATGGGAGGAGAAATCAAGGTGCTGCATATGGTAGAGGAAGAGGCCGGAATCGAAGAAATAATGACAATGAAGAATCTGAATTTGGGGATGATCAGTCTCAACATCGCTATGGTCGTCGTCATCATAGAGGCGTCAACCAAGAAGAGAGATTTGGGAAACTTAAGTTTACCATGCCAAAATTTGATGGTAGATCTGATCCTGAAGATTATTTCACATGGGAATTGAAAGTGGAGAAAATCTTCCGCCTACATAATTATTCAGAGGAGAAGAAACTTGCAATGGCATCTCTTGAGTTTGAGGGATATGCTCTGATTTGGTGGGAGCAACTTCTTCGTGATCGTGAAGAAGATGGAGAGGGCCCTATTATTACTTGGCAAGAGATGAAGCGAGAAATGAGAATTCGTTTTGTGCCGAAGCATTATCGGCGTGATCTTTTTGATAAATTGCAGAATTTGAGGCAAGGAAGTTTCTCTGTTGAGGAGTATTATAAGGAGATGGAGAAGGCCATGATTAGAGCCAATGTGTATGAAGACGAAGAGCAAACCATTGCACGTTTCATGGCTGGGTTACACCGCAACATTCAGCGTATTGTTGAGTTTCAGCCGTACCAAAGTCTTATTGATTTGGTACATCAAGCCACCAAAGCTGAACGCCAGCTGCAACAAGATGCTAAGAGCAGCAAGCCCTTGTCATATGGTGCACGAACCATGACTGGAGGAAGCAAATCGATCTCAAGGTTTACTGCTGCATCCTCAGCAACAAAAGGTTCAACTGGAGGCTTGCGATCCAATATTCAAGGCAATTCTAGTGGAAAGAACGGTGCTGCTCCAAACACGAGTTATAAACCAGCAGCCTCCACTTCAACGTCAGTGGGTTCAACAGCCAAGAGTAGTGGTATTCAGTGCTTCAAGTGTGGAGGTCGTGGTCATGTCATAAAAGAGTGTCCAAATAATCGTGTGATCCTTGTGACTGATGATGGAGAATATACATCAGCGAGTGAAGAGGAAGCTGAAGCAGGAAATGAAGATGACATTGATAAATCTGAAGAACATACGGGATGTGAATTTGAGCATGGTACTACTCTTGTGGTTACACAAATCTTGAGTGTTCAAATGAAAGAAGCTGAAATTGGACAGCGACATAATCTTTTTCAAACGCGAGCCAAAGTGCAAGACAAAGTAGTAAAGGTGATCATTGATGGAGGGAGCTGCCATAATCTTGCAAGTCGTGAGATGGTTGACAAGCTTGGTTTGAAGTTGCAGCGACACCCTCATCCATATCATGTCCAATGGTTGAATGAATCGGGAGATATCAAGATTGGTTATAAGGTGAAAGTTCCGTTCAAGATTGGAGAATATGTTGACACGGTGGAGTGCGATGTTGCACCCATGTCTGTTTGTCACATGCTACTTGGAAGACCTTGGCAATATGACCGATATTCTCAGCATTGTGGAAGAACAAATCAGTACACGCTAGATCTGAAAGGGAGAAAGTTTGTACTCAAGCCTATGACCCCTCAACAAATCATGGCTGAACACTTACAAAAGAAAACTGAAATTAGTACAGCAAGTAGAGGAGGAGAAGAGCAAAAGAAATTGAGTGCCATCCACAATTCGGTGAGTGAGTGCTACAAGCCAAATTCCAAAGATAAAAAGAAGGAAGAGGGAGAACACCTAGTTATGCTAGCCACAAAATCCGAGCTGAGAGAAGTGAGGAACAACCCATATCAAGTGCTCTTTGTACTTGTGAACAAAGATGTTTTGATTTCTCCTAACGACATAACATCTCTTCCTAGTGTTGTGGCTGATCTTTTGTAGGACTATGAAGACGTATTTCCACAAGAAACACCGGCTGGACTACCTCCAATTCGAGGGATTGAGCATCAAATCGATCTTATTCCAGGGGCTACACTTCCTAACCGTCCACCATATCGAACCAATCGCGAAGAAACTAAGGAAATACAAAGGCAAGTACAAGAACTTCTTGATAAAGGTTTTGTTCGTGAAAGCTTAAGCCCTTGTGCTGTTCCTGTGATTTTAGTACCTAAGAAAGATGGATCTTGGAGGATGTGTGTTGATTGTAGAGCGATAAATAATATTACCGTTCGCTATCGCCATCCTATTCCACGACTAGATGATATGCTTGATGAATTAAGTGGTTCCACAATTTTTACTAAAATTGATTTGAGAAGTGGATACCATCAAATAAGAATGAAAACTGGAGATGAATGGAAGACTGCATTTAAAACAAAATTTGGGTTGTATGAATGGTTAGTAATGCCCTTTGGGTTCACTAATGCTCCTAGTACTTTTATGAGATTAATGAACCATGTCTTAAGAACTTTCATTGGAAAATTTGTTGTTGTCTACTTCGATGATATTCTAATTTACAGCAAGTCTTTTGATGAACATGTGAAACACATTCAACAAGTTTTAGATGAGCTTAGAAAGGAGAAATTATTTGCTAATCTTGAGAAGTGCAGTTTTTGCACAGACCATGTTGTGTTTCTTGGCTTTGTTGTTTCAGCAAAAGGAATAGAGGTGGATGAATCCAAGGTGAAAGCCATCAAGGATTGGCCAGCTCCAACGAATGTAAGTCAAGTAAGAAGTTTTCATGGTCTTGCTGGTTTTTATAGAAGATTTGTGCGAGATTTCAGTACCATCGCTTCTCCTTTAAATGAATTGACAAAGAAAGGTGTTGAATTTAAATGGGGAAACTCACAAGAAGATGCTTTTCAAGAATTGAAGAAACGTTTGACTGAAGCACCTGTACTTATTCTTCCTGATTTCACTAAAACTTTTGAAGTAGAATGTGATGCTAGTGGGATTGGGATAGGAGGAGTTTTAATGCAACAAGGAAAACCTATAGCATATTTTAGTGAAAAATTGGGAGGTGCTCAATTAAATTATTCTGTGTATGACAAAGAATTGTATGCTTTGGTCCGAGCGCTTGAAACATGGCAGCACTACTTATGGCCAAAAGAGTTTGTTATTCATTCTGATCATGAAGCTTTGAAGTATTTGAAAGGGCAAGCCAAACTGAACCGTCGCCATGCCAAATGGGTTGAGTTTATCGAAACATTTCCATACATTGTGAAATATAAGAAAGGTAAGGACAATGTGGTCGCTGATGCCTTGTCTCGAAAGAATGTGTTGTTGAATCAACTAGAGGTAAAAGTTTTGGGTCTTGAAAATTTGAAAGAAATGTATAATGATGATCCTGAATTTTCAGAACCATACAATCATTGTAAAGATGGAAAAGGTTGGGAAAAATATCATATACATGATGGATTTTTGTTTAGAGCTAACAAACTTTGTGTACCAAATTCTTCGGTTAGATTGCTTTTATTGCAGGAGTCACATGGAGGCGGTCTAACAGGTCATTTTGGACAAAGGAAGACTTATGAAATGCTCAGTGATCATTTCTATTGGCCCAAGATGAGGAGAGACGTCATCAGATTTGTGGAGCGTTGTGTCACCTGTCACAAAGCTAAGTCAAAATTGAACCCTCATGGTTTATATACTCCTTTACCCGCTCCTAAAATTCCTTGGGAAGACATAAGCATGAATTTTGTTTTAGGACTGCCGATGACTCGAAAAAAGAGAGATTCTATTTTTGTTGTGGTTGATAGATTTTCAAAAATGGCTCATTTTATTCCATGCAACAAGAGCGACGATGCTTCACATGTTGCTAATTTGTTTTTCAGAGAAATCGTGAGACTACATGGAGTGCCCAAGACCATCGTATCTAACCGTGATGTGAAGTTTGTGAGCTATTTTTGGAAAACATTGTGGGCAAAGCTTGGAACTAAACTTTTGTTCTCCACCACATGCCACCCCCAAACTGATGGCCAAACTGAAGTGGTGAATCGTACATTGTCAATGCTGCTGCGAACAATGGTAAAGAAGAACTTGAAGGATTGGGAGGAATGTTTGCCACACGTGGAGTTTGCTTATAATAGGGCAGTACATTCTACAACTAATTTATGCCCCTTCGAAATTGTATATGGGTTTAAACCTATTGCTCCCATAGATTTGTTGCCCCTTCCATTGCAGGAAAGAACCAATATGGAAGCTTCCAAGCGTGCTGCATATATAAAAAAGATACATGAGAAGACCAAGGAAGCAATTGAGCTCAAAGCAGTGCGCAAGGCTGCAAGTATGAACAAGCATAGGAAGAAAGTGTTATTTGAGCCGGGGGACTTGGTTTGGATTCACTTGCGCAAGGAGCGTTTTCCTGATCAGCGCAAATCCAAATTGATGCCACGAGGGGATGGTCCATTTCGTGTTCTTGCCAAGATCAATGATAATGCATACAAGATAGATCTTCCACCAAGCTATGGCGTGAGCAACACGTTCAATGTTGCTGACCTCTTACCATATACAAGCGAAGACATTTCAGAGTCGAGGACGACTCCTTTTCAAGGGGAGGAGGATGATATGACCACGCTATTAAGCAACATGTTGCAACCCCCAAGTCATACTACATCAACCCAAGTACAACCAACATCATCACCAACCCAAGTCTTTGATGGACCAATTACACGTAGCCGAGCTAAGAAGCTACAGCAAGAGGTGCACGCGCTACTTTATGAATTTCATTTAAACACTAATGAGAATTTTATGCTACCTAAGTCGTGTATGTTGATATTGCTTAGGTTCACCAAAGAGGAAGGACAAAACATATCAAGGGCGAATCAGCAAGAAGAGCTATATCCGAGTCAGTCCAGCGCAACAGAACCGTCCAGAAGAAACAGTCATATCTTTTGATTTCCAAAAGCTATGAAGGCGCATAAGTACTTTTTGGAAAGCTCTTGAAGTCTAGTTTCCAATGCTGCTAAAGCCGACTTAACCACATCTACCAGAAAGGCAGCCGACCTACTTTAGTGCCGACTGGTCTGAAGGTCAACAGTCAGCGTGATGACCAAGTTTTCGTATTAAACTGCATCATTCTACGAAGTTTCATTAAGCATGCTATATATGGTGAGAAAGCATATCAAGTAAGCTTTCCAACGCATCCAGCCCCACGTCATTTGAAGATTCCTAGAAGAAGTTATTGTCAAAATACTGAAGGCTGCGCAGAAGTCAAACAGCCACACGGAAATCAGTTCTGCAGATCTCCCGAAGAGGCTCCTTCACATTAGCTCGTGAAAATACTTTTGTTCTGTGTTTATACCTCGCTAAGGCTGGTTGTTACTAGTATAAATACCCCCCTATGTCTATGATGTAAGGCAGCTTTTGATAATCTAAAACAGAACCCCTTTGTTCAGCTGTGTGCTAACAAATATTGAGAGTGATCTCTACCCCTTTGCTCTTGTGAATTCCTTCACGGGATTGCAGAAGCGGCGGCTTCATCCGCTCCCAATTGGTGCTCCTACTCCCTTCGAGGTCTCCTCGATTGATTGTAGGCTGTGTTGGTTGGTTCTTTGAGAGTGTGGTTGGGCGAATCCTCGATTCAGGCTGCCGGTTAAAGACGGTGGTTGGCTTCGAGTTTTATTTGTCAGGTTGCACTAGTTATCGCTGCTTGTAGCAAGTTATCTTGGCTTCTTTGAAGCTAGTTATCTGAAGATTGATCCTACGTCGTGAAGATCGGGCATCGTGACACATCAATATGTAAGAAAAGAAATAACAGAATCTTCCAGGGACTTCAAAGATCTGCGGTCCAAGTTATGCAATTGGTGAAAGATCAAATTGGGAGTTTAGTGTATGTTAGATAGATGAGTGAGTGGTATTTTTGTTTTTCCTTTTGTTTTCTTTTTGCTCGGTCTTGTGGAGATTTTTATCCATTTCTCTTTTAATACATTGAAGAGGCAAGTTTTTGCCGCTTCCTTTCAAAAAAATATAAGGATATTAGGCCTCTCCAGCACATGTCCTATAGAATCTCCTTTTTCGATATCTCTTTAGAGATCTCCCATAAAAGAGGACATTGTCATCCACGTCCTAGGCTAGGTCATATTTGACATTTGGGGTCAAGCTAATCATGATGAGGTATTTGTTAATGGTATTCAGATACATAGACATCATCATCCTCCATTGCGACCATGTCGCCTTCTCGGTATCCCCATACCTTGATGGTGCACATGGCACATTGACTTGCAATAACAAAACAAGATCAAACAACTTAGACAAGAAGCCTAGATGGGTATGGATCTAACAAAGCTACAAATTTAGAGTTAGGATTCAAACTTGCATGACTATATCATAGAGCCAAAGAAGATGATGGCAAGACTATGATGGGCATATGGATGTACATAGCCTGAGAGGATGAGCAGATTGTTGGGGATGGTGCCCGTTAAAGGATAGAAGAGATGAGGGGCGAGGAGACAAGAGAGGGCGAGAGGCTAAGATACAAAGAAGAGAGTACCAAAGAGAGTTGGAGACATGGTCTGATGCATATGATTCAATATCTCCCGATGGAGGTAGGGCTAGACATAAAACCTACCACCCATTTATCAAACTCGATCTACCCGAATCCGGACCCGATTTACTTGAACTCGAATTATCTGATAACTAATTCAGATAGCAAGTCTGGAAACCTGATTTAAGGTTGGGTAATTCTGGTTATGAGTTTGGGTTCCCGATTTACCCGAATTACCTAAACCCTTGTATTATTGTAATGTGATTTTAAATTTATGATGTACTAATATATGAACAATGAACTTCATTCAATATGCATGATACTTATTAGCAGTGTGGCATGTTTGTTGAAAAAATCATTTTATTTTGGTACATGTAATATTTACTTTAGTTTCATTGTTTTTACTACTTATACTATAATCGAGTAATTCAGAGAAACCCGAACTCGAACCCAAATTTCGGGTAGGGATTGTGGACGGGTATATTTTAGATCATGGTTCTCATTACCCGAATTTCCAAATATCTGAATTACCCGACCCAAAAAAATCGGGTAACCCGAACGCTCAGGCCTAAATGGAGGGTGGATGTAGAGGTGGAAGGTGGAGACATGGTGGTGGTGTGAAGGCGAAGTCGTGGAGAAAAGGCGAAACAAAGAAATGATTTAGAGAAGGGGGATAGATATCTACGGTAGCCTCGTATCGTTATGCCATGATATTTGGCGCACCATGTAGAAGGTTTTTGAACGATGTGTTTCACTATGCTATGCCACCATGGTGTCACTAGCACATCCTCTTGACGCAGTTGTCCCTTCGGAGATCTTCTTTAGCAACTTCAATCATGAGCAGCGACACAGAGTCACAGATAATGTTGCAATCCTGTTCAATCTTATCATTTGCTACCTCCAATGGGGGACACCTACTGAGGTCATGCGGTGTTGCACCCACTGACCTCGCTTTAGCTCACGCTCCTTCTGAAGTACATGCTACCAAGGCATCACAACGCATGTTGCAAGGCACAAGTAATCATCTATTTATTTGAATGTGGCTCAGAGTAGTATATTGTTAAGGTAAATTGAAATTTAGGTTTGATGATTTTGATCCACTATTTTTCATATTTGGATAATAAATTTAAAGCTAATGTAGCAACACACGCGTTATGACCGGCATCCCCTACACCAGGCGCAGGGACATTAGTGGCTAGGAGGGCTAAGGCCCATGGCCAGGCCACAGGCCACATGTGGCCAAGAGAGATTAGATAAGGATTAGCTAATAAAAAGTAGAGATTATCTCTAGTTAGTTGGATAAGGATTAGCTAATAAAAAGGAGAGATTATCTCTAGTTAGTTGGATAAGGATTAGAAGAGATCTCATAGCTCTTATCCTTAGATCAGATAAGCATCAGCTGGGATATAAATACTTGTAAGAGGTCATCTATGGAATTAAGCAGAATCAGATTATTCTGGCTTCCCTGAGGGAGCTAGGAGTTGGAATCAATCTCTCTTGCCTGCGCAGCCTTGGTCAGCCATGGCGCCCCAACGCCATTGCCCCCATCTCCCTCGCGCAATTGTTCATCCTTATAGGCTAAGGGAGATCTCTAGTAGAATCCGCAATCCTACCAATTTGGTACCAGAGGCCTTCGATCCTTCGGCCACCAAGAGTTCATCGTCGCAATCCGCACTAGCCTCCATGGCCGCCGCGCCTCCAGCCACCATGCCGCACACCGCTCCACCCTCCACCGCCGCCATGCTCGCCCTGACCTCCACGCTGGGCCTTCCCACCATCGGGTCGCCATACAATCTGCCCACGATGACGAACGAACAGCTCACAACGGCCATCCTCCACTTCTCCACGAACTTGGCAGCGCTGCAAGCTGATCTGTCCAAGATCAAGCTCCACCTGGCGGACACCCAGCCGCAGCCCACACTGTCATCGTCGTCTATGGCCAGCGCGGAAATGGCAGCTTCACCGCACCCGGCTCTAATGGTGCCATTCATACCGCTCCATCAGCTGCAGTTCCCACGCTCGCCGTTGGAGATCCCAGCATGGGCGCGGGGACCTGAACTGTCACCAGTCTTTTCGACGACGCCGCCGATCACCACCATCGTGCCGTAGCCGCCACCAGGCATCTTGTACGGGGGTGGATGGGACTCTCTTTTCTCCCCCCACCATGGCACCTCATCCAGGCAACCCCAGGCGCACGACAGGGTTGTCACGGATCCAATCCCGCCAAAATTCTACAAGCTGGATTTCAGCACGTATGACGGCACCGAGGACCCCTTGAACTGGCTCAATCACTGTGAGCAGTTCTTCCGTGGCCAGAGGACGCAGGCCACAGATCGCACGTGGCTTCCATCCTATCATCTTCGGGGCGCGGCTCAGACATGGTACTACACCTTGGAGTAGGACACCGGGATGCCGACATGGGAGCGCTTCAAAGAGCTATGCCACCTACAGTTTGGGCCTTGCGTCTGGGATTCGTGCCTAGCTAAGCTCGGTCGGCTATAGTTCCGCACGATGGTACAGGAGTTCACGGAGCGATTCAACACCGTCTTCTGCCACGCGGGCAACATCGACACAGTTCAGAAGGCGGAGCTATTCGTGGGGGCTTACCGGACCATATTCGCGTCGATGTGGCGTTGCGTGCACCCCAGGATCTTCATACGGCGGTCTACTTGGCCCGCGCCTTTAAGCTACGCACCAACATCCTCATGGTGCAGTTTCCGACGGGCCCTAGCACGTGGCGCGGCAGCAACAGTGGGTCACCCAGCCTCGACCGCGTCGAGCGGCGCTCCACAGTCAGCCACGGCTGCCCTACCTCTGATCCGACAATTTCGTCGCCTCATGCCGACGGAGCAGCAGGAATGGCGTTGCCAAGGCCTTTGCTTCAATTGCGGCGAGCCCTACGTCAGAGGCCACCAGTGCAAACGGCTCTTCTACTTGGAGTCGAGCGACTTCGACATGGAGGAGGATGGTGTGGTGGACGCTGCACCAGACGCCAAGCCAGACGATGACCTGCCGCCACAGGATGTCACTGTGGGCACTGCACGTGTGGTCTCTCTCCATGCACTTGCGGGCATCCGTATGGAGAACATGATGACCATGCCTGTGGTGCTCAAGGGAGCGTGCTTCCTGGCTCTCCTCGACACCAGCTCCACCCATAATTTTTTGCAGGGCGCCGTGATGACCCAATTCGGCCTCACCCCGCTCGACAACGACTAACTACGGGTCACCGTGGCCAATGGTGATCGCCTTCGGTGCGATGGGATTGCGTGCCACGTGCCCATCTCCATTGCAGGCGACGAGTAAACCATCACCTACGTCGGCATCGAGTTGGGCTGCTTCAACTTCATCCTTGGTGTCGACATCCTCCACACCCTCGGCGACATCACATGGAACCTAGAAACTATGACGCTAGCCTTCTAGTGTGACGCTCGCCGCATTGTGTGGAATGGGGTCCAAGGCAAGGAGGCAATGTGTACGATGACACCGACGGCGGTTGTGGCAGTGGCCAAGCCGTAGCAGCCACTGCTGGACCAACTACTTCAGCAGCACAGTACCATCTTTGAGGAACCGCGTAGTCTTCCACCTGCGTGACCGTACGACCACCGCATCCACTTGCTGCTCGGCACGACACCTGTAGTCGTGCGCCCGTACCGCTACCCCCAGCTCCAGAAGGACGAACTGGAGCGCCAGTGCGCTGCGATGCTGGCACAGGGCATCATCCACCCCAGCACGTCCCCGTTCTCCGCACCAGTGCTCCTGGTTCGCAAGGCAGACAAGATGTGGCTCTTCTGCATCGACTACATGTCCCTAAACACTAAGACATCGAAGGACAAATTCCCGATCCCGATGGTTGACGAGCTCCTCGACGAGTTACATGGCGCCCACTTCTTCACCAAGCTCGACCTCTGCTCAGGGTACCACCAGGTGCGGATGTGGCTCGACAACATCGCCAAGACAGCGTTCCGCATCCACCATGGCCACTACGAGTTCTTGGTCATGCCCTTTGGCCTCTCCAATGCGTCGGTAATGTTTTAGGCGCTTATGAATGACGTGTTGCGCCCCAACTTGAGGCGGTTTGTCCTGGTATTTTTTGATGATATACTGATCTACAACTCATCGTGGGTGGCGCACCTCCAACACATTGCCATCGTCCTCATTGCGCTGCGGGTGCACCGCCTCCACCTGAAACGCTCGAAGTGCTCCTTCGGGGCACCTTCGATGGCCTACTTGGGCCACATCATCTCCGCGAAGGGCGTGGCCATGAATGGCGCCAAGATTACGGCAGTGCGCGAGTGCCCGACACTGCACTCGGCCCACGACCTTCGGGGCTTCCTTGGCCTCACCGGCTACTACAAGAAGTTCATCAAGGACTTCAGCGTCATAGCCGCCCCACTCACATGCCTCCTTCGGCGTGACACGTTTGTGTGGGACGATGAAGCAACCACGGTGTTCTAGGCACTGAAGGAGGCCCTCCCCATGGGACCGGTCCTTCAGATGCCCGACTTCAACAAACTCTTCATGGTGGACTGCGACGCGTCGGGCACAGGCTTCGGTGCTGTGCTCCACCAGGGGGCGGGGCCCTGGTGTACTTCAGTCGGCCCTTCGCAGCATGTCATCTCAAGCTCGCGCCCTACGAGCGTGAGCTAATCGGGCTGGTTCAGGCCGTTCGACACTGGCGCCCATATCTATGGGGGGCGCGCCTTCTTGGTGCATACCGATCACTATAGTCTGAAGTTTTTGCTTGACCAACGTTTGTCGACTGTTCCTCAGTACCAGTGGATCAGCAAACTCTTTGGCTATGACTTAGAGGTGGAGTACAGACCGAGGTGTCTCAATGTCGTGGTAGACGCTCTATCCCACCGCGATTACACAGACAATGATGCGCCTTGGGCCACAGGCACAGTATTGGCCATATCCGGGTCGTTGTTCGCCTTCCTGGAGGACGTGCGTAGGGCCACGACAGCTGCAACCGACGCTCAGCAGCTGCTGGGCCGCCTCCACGCTAGTGACCTGGGCACGCCATGGCGCGAGGACACGTGACTTCTACTACACGGTCGGTGCATTTACGTGCCGGACACCGAGGACTTGCGCCACCAAGCACTCCTACTAGCTCACTCGGCCGGGCATGAGGGCATTCAGAAGACATTGCATCGACTCTGTGATGACTTCTACATTCCGGGAGATTGGTCCCTGGTCACGGACTGGGTCTAGTCTTGCGTCATGTGCCAGCGCAACAAGACCCTGACTTTACCATCGGCTGGGCTGCTACAGCCCCTCGAGGTGCCATCCCAGGTGTGGGCCGACATCTCCATGAACTTCATCGAAAGGCTGCCTAAAGTCGGGGGCAAGTCTGTTATCCTCACGGTGGTCGATCGCTTCTCCAAATATGCGCATTTCATCATGCTTGGCCACCCATACACGGCATCGTCGGTCGCCCGAGCTTTCTTTGATGGCATTGTTCGGTTGCATGGGTTCCCCACTTCCATCGTCAGCAACAGGGACCCCGTGTTTACTGGCAACATGTGGCGTGACCTCTTCAAGATGGCGGGGGTGAAGCTATGCATGAGTATAGCTTTCCACCCTCAAACGGATGGCCAATCGGAGGTGGTTAACAAGGTCATTTCTATGTATCTTCGTTGTGTTACAGGTGACCAACCGCGTGCATGGGTGGATTGGCTTTCATAGGTAGAGTATTGCTATAATACTTCCTTCCACACCGCTCTTCGGACGACACCTTTTGAGGTGGTGTATGGCAGGCCACCCCTGCCCTTGCTGTCGTACTCGCCTAGCACATCATGCACGGAGGCTGTGGATACTCTCCTATGGAACCGCGACGACATCCTGACTTAGGTTCGCCAACGCCTTCTTGAAAGGGAAATAGGCTTTAAACCTTTTCCTAAATGATTTTGGTGGTTGAAATGCCCCACACAAATAATTGGACTAACTAGTTTGCTCTAGAGTATATGTTCTACAGGTGCCAAAGGTTCAACTCAAAACCAATACAAAGATTAAAAAAGGGTTCAAAAAGAAAGGAGCAAAGGAAACCGAAGTGCTCCTTGGTCTGGCGCACCGGACTGTCTGGTGTGCCACCAGACAGTGTCCAGTGCACCGCAGACAGTGTCCGGTGCACATGGAGGATCGACTTCAAACTCTTCACCTTCGGGTTTCCCAGGCGCACCTCCGCTATAATTCACCGGACTGTCCGGTGTGCCACCGGACTGTCCGGTGCACCAGCGGAGCAACGGCCATCTGCGCGCAACGGTCGACTCTGCAATGTAAATAGTGCAAATCAGATGTCAGAGTAGACGGTCAGAGGGGCACCGGACTGTCCGGTGTCACACCGGACTGTCCGGTGCCGCATGAGGACAAAGCCTCCAACGGTCGACCAGCTCCAACCCTAACGAAGAGGATGACGTGGCGGCGCACCGGACACTGTCCAGTGGCGCACCAGACTGTCCGGTGCGCCCATCGCCAGCAGCCATCTCCAACGGCTACATTTTGGTTGGTGGCTATAAATACCACCCCAACCGGCCACTTCAAGGTGAGGGAGCCCAAGCAACATTCCAAGTCATCTAGTTGACATACTCAAGCCCTGCCAACCACATATATTCATTGATCCATCCTATACACAAGATTTAGACCACTACAACCAACACAAGTGCCACAAAAGATAGAGCAAGCAAGAGAGAGCTACTCATTTGAGTTTAGCACTAGTGCCTTGTGAGATTCATTGAGAGATAGTGTGTGCAACTTCTTTGTGTTCATTTGTGCATGGAGTTTTGACTCCCATTGAACTTCCTCCAAAGTTTTGGAGGCTTGTAAAGCTAGCAAGAGACACCAAAGAGTGTGGTGGTCCTTGCGGGATCTTGAGTGATCCATGAGAAGAAGAGCTCGTCGGTCTTGCGTGATCGGTGGAGAGAGGGAAAGGGTTGAAAGAGACTCGTCCTTAGTGGACTCCTCAACGGGGACTAGGCCTTCGAGGGCCGAACCTCAGTAAAACAAATCACCCGTGTCTCATGTGCTTATTGCTTGTGATTTGTTTGTGCTTTCCCCTTCCAAGTTCTTCTTGCATGATTTGTTTGTGCTTTCTCTTTCCAAGTTCTTCTTGCACTATTCTTTGCTAATATTATTTGGTGTTGCTTAAAGTTAAATTCTCATTTATTAAAGCAACACCTTGCAAGGAAGAACTTAAGTGATTACTCTTTTTATCTAAGCCCTCTTGCTTTATTCTTATAGACTTATTAGTAGTATTGTTTTGTCAATTCTGCATTATTTGAAAGCAATACTCTTTACAAGCAAAGGACTTAGTTTTTATACTCTGATAATTGTGTATCTTGTTCTAACCACTAATCAAGGGATCTAGGAGGGGTGTAAAGTTATAATTTTCAGGTTTCGCCTATCCACCCCCTCTAGGCGACTTTCAATTGGTATCGGAGCTAGGCACTTCATATTGAGTCTAACAACTCGAAGTGATGGCTCGAAGAAGATCCCAAAAGAACAAGAAGTCAACTCGGAAGGAGGTAACTCTTGAAATATTGCTTGATGATTGTTCTAATTATGCTTCATGGTCTACTAGTGTGATAAATGCCTTTAGAATCGTAGACTCCCGATTAGAACAAATTATAGACAAGAGTATCATGCCCTCCAATTATGATAGAAAGAATATTTCCGAGGAAGATCAAAGATGTTTAAGCTTAAATTATCTTGCTTTTGACATCTTAGGTAATTCTCTTAGCAAAGAATATTATCATGCCTTCATAATTAATTATAATGAATCTTTTCATGATGCGCATGATATTTGGACTAGAACTAAAAGCAAATTTGATGAATCCAAACATGATAGTTCATTTTGTGCTTCTACTTCCTTTGGTCTTTGTGATACTAACCCTTGCAAGGAAGAAGAAGAAAATGAACGATGGAGACCAAACGATGGATCCACCTCTCCAAAAGGTTTGTCTTCCCATTTTGATTCCCACATATGTTGTGTGGCTGATGAAAATGATAGCGGAAGCACAAATGAGAATGAGGAGGAAGAAAGAAGCTTCTTGCAACTCTACGCTCGCCTAAGCCAAGAAGATAAGGCGGTCATGCTCAAACTTCTAGAAAGAGCAAGAGAGCAAAGCGAAGCTCGTCAAAGGCTAGAAAATGTTCTCTCCATGAAAATGCTACACTTTGACGAGTTGACTAAAGAACATGAGAAGCTAAAGTGCTCTCATGTTGATTTGGTCCAAAGGTATGAAACTATTTCAATTGAGCAAGATAACGCTTTACATTGTATCGCTCAATTAGTAAATAGGAATGCCTTGCTTAAGGACCAAGTAGAAAAGCTAAAAGATGAAAATCTAGCTTTTCAAGAAAAATATGATATGCTCCTATGTTCTCATGAAAATCTTATGTATGATCATATCATATTAAATATTACTCATGAGGTTGTGATAGAAAACTTAAAATTCCAACAACCTCACTCATGCACATGTATTCAAATTGAAACTACATTATCATGTGCTAATGCTTGTTGTCCCTCGGCAAGCAAATCTTCCTTTGAGCTAGAATTTGCAGGAACAAAAGATACACATATCAAAAGCTCAAAGAAGAAAATGAGAGGCTAAAATGAGCTTGACACAACTAAAAGGGAAGTGCATTGCTCAACCTTCTCAAGATAACCGTGATCACATGGTGAAGAAGCTTGAGGCGGGAACAACTGTGGCATGCACTAAATCCCTTGAAGAAAATGTCAAGGACTTGAGGATTGTCAAGAGGAAGGGACAAAAGAAGAAAATCAATACCTCTTCCAAAAGCCTCAACCATGCCTCCATAAAAGGTAACATCCAAGGTAATAATTAAGGCAAACTTCACACTAAGAGAAGTAAGAAGTGTGGTGAATGCTTTGAAAAGGGTCACTCGATTAGGTCATGCCCCTATATTAAAAGTGACTTGATTATTAAAAAGTATGATAAAACTTGTTTTAAATGCTTAAAGAAGGGACACTTATTTAGATCTTGTCCCCATTTAAAACAAAGAGGCATAATGTTAGAAAAGAAAATATTCACTAACCATGTAGCAAGCAAGAAACAAGGAAGGAAGAAATCTTCAAGGCTTGAAGATCGCCTTTGCTACATATGCCGAAAGAAGGGACATCAATGTAAAGATTGTCCCATTGGTAATAACCCCACTCCTAGCTTGTCAATTAATTCTCATGTAACTAGGCAAACCAAAATTGCAACTTGTGCTAGAAAGGTAATGAGTTTACCTAGTGCTAACACAAAGGACGTTTGGGTTCCTAGATCTTTGTTGACTAACCGTGATGGACCCATTAAGCGATGGGTACCAAAATATGCTTGACAAGATTTGTAGGAGAAGGAGATGATATGAAAACTTTGGGGTGCTTGAGAGAGTCAATTCAATTCTTGTTAACTCAAGCTATCAATCTTCAATGATCTATATCCATGATTGACCCAAGGTTATTTTTCAAATTACTGTCTTAAACTCATATCATCTCGAGGAAGATATTGATGTTGTAGGAAATAAAGAATTACCCTGTGCGGAAAAATCAAGGCCTACAACATGGAGGAAAGTCAAAGGATGGTAACATCTATGCTTTTAAGTGCAAGTATTTTAAATTATCATTTATTATGTGTCTTGTGTAGTCACATAGAAAAAGAAGCACTTTAAATGTATTTAAAATTAAGTCACCATTCTTTGAAGAAATTTCCTCTCATATGGTAGATTGCATACTCATCATTTCCATTCTATGGCAATCTACATGCTTTAATTATTGCAAAAACCTCATGGCATGTTTTACACTAATTATTCTATTATTGCCATGCTTCTAGATATAGAGAGATATTTCATGTTATTAAAGGAATAAGGTGTCATGTAAGGAATTCAAATCCTTAGGACACTTATAAAAGGAAAACTCTCTCTATAACTAGAATAGTGAGACTAATGATTTTATCTAAGTAACCCAAGTAGTCTCACTTGTAGAGAATAAGTTTCTCTTTGGAAATGCGTAACCTAACATGAAAAGAAAAATCAATCCAATAATTTGTTTTTGCTTAAATTGGATATGATTCTTTCTCATTTATCGCTTTCCATATCATGAATTAGATTTATTTCCATAATCTTAAAGAATTATTTATGCTTGTTTTATGAGTTAAAATTGAGCATAACATCATCTATGAATAATCTAGTTCATGCTATGAAGTTTCCATGTTTTAAGTAATCTATGTTTTCATTCATGATCAAATTAATTACAAAAAGGGAAACTAGTGCTTGTGCTACTAATGACATATCTCTGGAGCTTACCCATGAATATCTACAAAAGAGAAAGTGCACAAACCTCAAAGGTTGCTCTTCGCCCAAAGGAAGAAAGGTAAAAGCAAAGGTATGGGAACTCATCTTCTTAATCAAATATAGTTCTCATCTCAATGGCTATTTAATCTAAATTACCATATTCTACCCATATGAGGAATAGATTCTTTATTGGACTTAAGTCAGCTAGATGTGCATTCAATCTCATTCTCATAAATGCACTTGTCCATTAGAATCTAATTCATGCCTTTGCTATAACCACTCTCATATTGTTATGCTTTTAAAGTTATGATAATAAATTCAATATGAAGAAGTAAAATTCCTATGATTGATCAAAGTATTTAAAAACGTGCATATTCCTCCTTTCTAATGATGTGCACTAAGGATAAGGATTTTACTTCATGTGACTTATGGATGATAAAGTGTTTTTATTTCTTATCCAAAGAAGTCATCCTTCATCATATACTCCCTTGTGCTATTAACATCTTTCTTGAGTATTTTCAATAAGTTTGAAAGGAAAAAGAAACAACTACAAAGGGAGGACACTCACATGAAAGAGAAGGACATCAAGAACAACAACATCCACTTGGATAATAAGATCCTCAAAACAATCAATGGTGTGGTTGTAAGCATTCTAAACCTTTTTCATTGTGAGAATACCAGGCCTAAGTTGTTTATTGCAAATTTCATGAGCCTTGATCAAGATGTATAATGCTTCTCCCTATTTGTCTTTAGAGTAAATTCATCCATTCAATTCATTCAAATACTTGATGCATATCTTTAGGGGGAGCCTCTTTCTATATCTTGATTATGTTGAGACTATCACTTTATCTTAGTAATTTCATATAGTCTCTTGCATGAGAATGAGTTTCTCATGAAGTATGCTACTATTTTTCAATCACTCTAAAGTAGCATATTTGCTGGATTCTCCTACTCTAAGCTTAATTGATAATCTAATGTGTATGTTGTTCTTTTGATCACATCTGTTATTTGTTTGATCATTGAATAACTTCAATTAACACTCATGTTTCTTAGTGCCGTATATACTATCAATCGATATCTCTCTTGATATGCACTAAGTTAAAAGGAGAATTCATGATACATTTATGCAATTTGTGATCCATTTTCTATATGCTAACAATAACTTGAAAAGGATCACTAGTTGTAGAACTCTCTCTCTCTTGTGCAAAATATTTCCATATATTGTCTTGAGTATAGGTCCTAAGCAACTAAGACTAAGGACAAAGCATAATGAAGAAAGTGTCTCTATGTGAAGGTACACAAGGGTAAAACTACTTCATATCATTTATACATGTACCTAAATCTTCCTCTTATATACTTTCTTTGCATATCTTGTATAAAAGGAAGAGAAAGCATGTCCATGCATTAACCTTGCTTCATACCTAGTTTAACTTCTCAAAATCTCACTCCTGCATTAATGCATCTTTGTTTAAACTAGATGAAGTGATTTAATTGTCAAAGAGCTTACAACTTAACCTTGTAACGAGGATAAGCTACCTTTGTTCCAAAGGTGGATGGTCCTTAAGCCTCTCTGAAATCCTTAAGGGTAAATGCTTAAGATGTTTTAACATGCTTTCGTAAGTGCATAAACTGTCATGAGCATCACACTTATACTATGACACAATGCACTTCACATTCTGTATGATATAGATATGTTCTCATTAATCTGATTATGTGCAATTGGCATTTAAGGCCAAAATATGTATTCCTCTCCATGCACATATTCAGGGGGAGCAATCTATGTTATATAGAACTATGATTATGCTTAATTTGATATATCCTTTGATCATATCCCTTTTATGTTTATGACTAATGTGTTTTCAAGTGTATTCTCATGCTTAGTCATAGAATTGAAAGGGAAATGGAGTATTCAGCAAAGATGACGCTTCCACTCAACTCCTTCGGTATTATCCACTCTTTGTCGGTATTCCGCATAATTATTCACTTTGGTATAATCTTCACTCATATTTATTTATTTGCCATTGGGGAGAAAGTAAAAGGGCTTATATTTCACTCGCAAGTATCCGTTTTTGGCGATTCATGCCAAAGGTGGAGAAAGTATTAGCCCAAAGCAAAAGGACCGCACCTACGAATGTTAAAAATGAAGTTTTCAAATTGTTATATCTTATTGTGTTCAAAAGGGGCAGAAAGTTCTAGAATCTTTAAAAATTTGTAAAACCCTCTTGAACGCTAAGAGGAGAATTTCATTAAGGGGGAGTTTTGTTTTAGTCAAAGGAAAAGCATTTGAAACAGGAGGAGAAAATTTCAAATCTTGAAAATGCTTCTTTCAATCTTATTCATGTACCTTTGACTACTTGCAAAAGGTTTTTGAAAATAATTTTACAAAGAATTTACAAAAACAAAACTTGTGGTGCAAGCGTGGTCCAAAAACATTTTTAAGAAGAAAACATTCCATGTATATCTATTGAAATAATATTGGTTTCATTCCAAGCAACCTTTGCACTTACCTTATGCAAACTAGTTCAATTATTCACTTATATATTTGCTTTGATGTGTGTTGGCATTAATCACCAAAAAGGGGGAGATTGAAAGGGAAATAGGCTTTAAACCTTTTCCTAAATGATTTTGGTGGTTGAAATGCCCCACACAAATAATTGGACTAACTAGTTTGCTCTAGAGTACCTGTTCTATAGGTGCCAAAGGTTCAACTCAAAACCAATACAAAGATTAAAAAAGGGTTCAAAAAGAAAGGAGCAAAGGAAACCGAAGTGCTCCCTGGTCTGGCGCACCGGACTGTCCGGTGTGCCACCGGACAGTGTCCGATGCACCAGGGAGGATCAACTTCAAACTCTTCACCTTCGGGTTTCTCAGGCGCACCTCCGCTATAATTCACCGGACTGTCCGGTGCACCAGCGGAGCAACGGTCATCTGCGCGCAACGATTGACTCTGCAAAGTAAATAGTGCAAATCAGATGTCAGAGCAGACGGTCAGAGGAGCATCGGACTGTCCGGTGTCGTACCGGACTGTTCGGTGCCGCATGAGGACAAAGCCTCCAATGGTCGACCAGCTCCAAACCAAATGAAGAGGATGACGTGGCTGCGCACCGGACACTGTCCGGTGGCGCACCGGACTGTCCGGTGCGCCCATCGCCAGCAGCCATCTCCAACGGCTACATTTTGGTTGGTGGCTATAAATACCACCCCAACCAGCCACTTCAAGGTGAGGGAGCCCAAGCAAAATTCCAAGTCATCTAGTTGACATACTCAAGCCCTTCCAACCACATATATTCATTGGTCCATCCTATACACAAGATTTAGACCACTACAACCAATACAAGTGCCACAAAAGATAGAGCAAGCAAGAGAGAGCTACTCATTTGAGTTTAGCACTAGTGCCTTGTGAGATTCATTGAGAGATAGTGTGTGCTACTTCTTTGTGTTCATTTGCGCATGGAGTTTTGACTCCCATTGAACTTCCTCCAAAGTTTTGGAGGCTTGTAAAGCTAGCAAGAGACACCAAAGAGTGTGGTGGTCCTTGCAGGATCTTGAGTGATCTGTGAGAAGAAGAAGAGCTCACCGGTCTTGCGTGATCGGTGGAGAGATAGAAAGGGTTGAAAGAGACCCGTCCTTAGTGGACTCCTCAACGGGGACTAGGCCTTCGAGGGCCGAACCTCGGTAAAACAAATCACCCGTGTCTCGTGTGCTTATTGCTTGTGATTTGTTTGTGCTTTCCCCTTCCAAGTTCTTCTTGCACGATTTGTTTGTGCTTTCTCTTTCCAAGTTCTTCTTGCACTATTCTTTGCTAATATTATTTGGTGTTGCTTAAAGTTAAATTCTCATTTAGTAAAGCAACACCTTGCAAGGAAGAACTTAAGTGATTACTCTTTTTATCTAAGCCCTCTTACTTTATTCTCATAGACTTATTAGTAGTATTTTTTGTCAATTCTGCATTATTTGAAAGCAATACTCTTTACAAGCAAAAGACTTAGTTTTTATACTCCGATAATTGTGTATCTTGTTCTAACCACTAATCAAGGGATCTAGGAGGGGTGTAAAGTTATAATTTTCATGTTTCGCCTATCCACCCCCCTCTAGGCGACTTTCACTTATTCAAGCTCAGGAGCTGTCCAAGAAACACTACGACGCCGACCATTATCCCTTGGACTTCGATGTTGGGGACTGGGTGTGGCTGCATTTACTCCACCGCACCACTCAGTCCCTGGAGCCCGTCGCACGGAAGAAGCTTAGGCCTAAGTATGTGGGACCATTCCGGGTACTGGAGCGCATCGGCTCCATGGCTTATAAACTGCAGCTGCCGGCCGACTCACGCCTTCACGACGTCTTCCATGTGGGCTTGCTGAAGTCCCACCATGGTGATCCCCTGGAGGCGCCGGGTGCTTTGCCACTAGTCCAGGACGGGCGTATAATGCCGACGCCCGAACGAGCTCTCCGCGCACGCAAACGACGCGATGTCTGGCAGGTCCTTATCAAGTGGCACGGACTTGGTGACGAAGATGCAATGTGGGAGCTCTTAGAGGATTTCCGAGCGACATACCCCAATTTTCAGCTCGAGGACGAGCTGTTTCAGCAGGCGGGGAGAGATGTTATGACCGGCATCCCCTACACCAGGCGCAGGGACATTAGTGGCTAGGAGGGCTAAGGCCCACGGCCAGGCCACAGGCCACATGTGGCCAGGAGAGATTAGATAAGGATTAGCTAATAAAAAGGAGAGATTATCTCTAGTTAATTGGATAAGATTAGATAAGGATTAGCTAATAAAAAGGAGAGATTATCTCTAGTTAATTGGATAAGGATTAGAATATATCTCATAGCTCTTATCCTTAGATCAAATAAGCATCAGCTGGGATATAAATACTTGTAAGGGGTCATCTATGGAATTAAGCAGAATCAGATTATTCTGAGGGAGCCAGGAGTTGGAATCAATCTCTCTTGCCCGCGCAGCCTAGGTCAGCCACGGCGCCCGAGCGTCGCCGTCCCCATCTCCCTCGCGCAGCTGTTCATCCTTATAGGCTAAGGGAGATTCCTGGTAGGATCCACAATCCTACCAACACGGGCATCTGTTATCGTTTGATTATGTTGCTTTTTACTGTGCTATAATTGTTAAATTTTACTGGTAAGCTTGCAATTGGGGTATGGCTTTGTGAACTATTAGTGCGACAATGACGTGCCTAATCTGGGTTGTTTAGGCTATCCTCTCCAACTTACTCATTCATATATTATATTTGAAACTCTATCCTATAAGCAGTATAGTCTATAATGCAAAACAGTGTTTTATACGGTCGTATCTACAATTTGCTAGCCATAGCTTCAGTTGTTTTTTTTAATTATGATTCAAGATGTAGAGATGCACCATCAGTGCCAATGATCTACGCTGAGACAAATCATCGTATGGTCGGATCACGAGTTTCACGACATATGCGTTAGATACAAATCACACGATGGAAAGATTCACACGGGAGGCATTAAAGGTCACAAATGCAACTGTAGGCCGCAATCTTACGTGAATCATTTTTCCCCCACTCTGTCATATATTGAGACTGGTCGAATGATATTTTTAGAACTTGTCAGGTTATTCCAATTCCATTTGAATTGGATGAAACAAAAAAAAATATAAAAGATTTTGATCTATTTAGTTATTGCCATTCCACGTGGATTGGAGTGGATTGGGGACTTGTTCGATTATGGGTAGATTAAGAGAGATTGGAAGGGATTAAATCTATTTCTATATAAATTTAAATAGAAGAGGATTAAATCCTCTCTAATTCCCTTAAACCAGCTCAAACCGAATAAAGCCTGACTAGGGTTGAGATGAATTTTGACTTCTATGAATTTAAATTGACTCAATACTATTCAATCCATATGTTGCGTTGCGTGCGAGATTACATATGTCCAGACTGATCTGATTTGTAAATGTGCTATTTCCAAGTGAGTACATTTCTGGACATTGCCCGTGCGTCAGGGAAGTCGCAAGCCAGCTAACTTGCATGGCTGCCACCTTGCTCCGAGTAGTCGGGCGAGAGGATTCTGCCCACGGCATGTGTTAGGGACCTGTTACTAGGCATCACCTGTTTAATCACCGATAGAGCCATCAACAGATCCATGCTGCTTTGTTGTGTGTAAGCAAGTCATTGTGCTGTGGATCCTTGGTTGTGCGTAGCTGTAGTGTAGGTCTATAAACAAGAGTCTATGTTAGGAGATAAGGGAGAATGAACTTTGCTCTGAATCAATACAGTCTGTCTCTAGTTTCTCTCCCATTCTCGTCTCCTACCTCTGCTCTCTCTCTACTATCCTCTCCTTCCATTAGCAGTAGCTAACAGCATGGCAGCGGCAGCGGAAGGCCACGAGCTCTCCTGCGCTGAGCGGTCGAGGAGGAAGCAGTAGGCGACGTAGAGCGCCCCGCAGACGGCGGCGGCGGCGTGCGGGAACGGGACGACGAGATGGAGGAGCAGGGCGGCGACGAGGAAGTCGATCGGGCCAGAAAACGATCCCGTAGCCGTAGGCGGCCACGCTGACGCGCTCGCGCTCTGGTGGTAGGCACCACCGCCGTAGAAGGAGTGCACGTCGTGCCTCTCCAGGTCGAGGAGGCGGCTGCGAGGCGCCATGGCTTTAGCTTGGGTGATTAATTGCTTGCCGCCTTGCGGAGCTCGAGGTCGTTGAACCGTGCTAGCTACTGCTGTTGGCACTTGCATTGCAGGGGAGTACCGACGATGTCTCTGCCTTTTTAATAAGGAACAATTGTATCTATACCATTAAAATATACAAACTTTAGATATATACCATGGACCCCACATATTATTGACTCATGTGGACTCACATGTAAGTGAGATAGTAATGATATGGATCCAAAGTGGTGATCTTTTAATGGTATGGATCCAAATTTCACTTTTAATAATGCAGTAGAAGGACGCAACGCAGGAGAACATCATAAGCAAACCACGTGCTCAACCTGTCCAAACCACGAGGCTACTGATTTACTGGCCATTGCGAGCACATCAATCGATTTCTTCTTCACGTACGCGTGGAATGGAAGAAAACGCATTGCCGCAAAAGAACAAAACGGGGAAGGGATCGCATTTCACGTAGAAGACAAGACACAGTACAGTACTGTCCTCTGATGATCTAATAAAGCCATAAAGGAGACACGCAAGGCCCGCCCTTTCTTGTATGTTAGCGACAGAGAGCAACAGGCCAACAACAACGACAGACGAGTGCCGAGTGGAGCAGTGCACATGGTGAACATAACCAATTTCGCGCATCGGTCTCTCATCCTTGGTGGTGATTTAGCAAAGAAACACTCCCACATATAGATGTACAGAAAGCACGAAGCACGAAAGCCTGGCCCGAAGCACGTATTTTTGGCCCGGTACGAGCCCGGTCCGGCCCGCTTTTATGCGGGCCCGGGTCGGCCCATCACAAATAAGCGGGCCGGACCCGAACAGGAAACTAAGAACGGTGGGCTAGCCCGGCACAACCTGTTTACCTCTAACCACGTCAAACTCGTATTTTTTGCACAAAAATCATGCTTACTGGCCCGTTTAGCCCGTTTTGGCCCGCTTTTTCTATGATTATCGGCCCGACCCGTTTAGGCCCGTAGCAGGTCGGGCTCAAACAGAGGAACGAGCCCGTGGGCTTAGACGGCCCAACCCGGTTTTCTAACCGGGCCTAGCGGGCCAGGCTTCACCTGTCGGACCGGGCGGTCCGTTTGGCCATCTCTACTCCCACTCCCACCTCACCCCTTCCGTTACCTTGCTGGCTTGCAAAACCTCTGTGCCCCTCCCCAAGACCCCAACAGACTTGTTGGTTCCTTGCCTAATTTATCATAATTTATTTTGTTTTTTTTAAGGTTAATTCTTCAATTGAAAGGACTCACAACTCACGTTAGACAAAGTCTGGCAAATTAATCACAAACCAAATAGTGAAATAGGTATGCATGCCCTGCGTCGCTTTCGTCAGCCCCGCCCCACCGCCTCTCGACGTCCAGCGCCAATCGAGGAGATCCCCTCCAGCGCCGCCGCCTCCCCTTGTTCAGCCATGTCGATCGCCTCTCAGCAACGGACAATTCTGTTTAGCTTGACAAGAAACGTCGCCTTTCGTCTTCGTCGATCCTGCAACTGGGAACCAGTCCGTGCCTTCCCCATAGGTGATTGATCGTGATGTTAATGATTTCAGGATCCACACGTCGATGGATGCGAGTCCGCCAGTTCGCTATGGCGCCAGCTTCATGGCGCTACTCACCGCATTGGATACACAGCCGACAGACACCATGCATGTGTTGCAGCCAGGCATGGGTGTTGCAGGCCCAGCCGTCACAAGCAGCAGCAACACCATGGATTTGTTACAGGAAGGTATGGGTATTGTACCCTTAGACGTCCCTGGTAGCAGCACCAATGCTGTAGAAAAATCCGGTCGTTATGATAGTGGTGATGGAATTGGAACACCCAATGAAAGTCCGAGAGCACCAACACCAGTGAGAAATTCAAATTGGTTTGACCTGGTGTTCATGCAGCACTAGATATTCATATTGATTCTCTGGTTTAACCTGTGTTGGAGCCGATTTGGTCACCAAACGCTAGCGACCTCTAGGTCGTCCTTGTAGTGAGTTCGTGTTAGGATTTATGGGCTTGGCCCAATTAAGAAATTCAAATAAATCCCAGAAAATCTCAAAAGCCCATACAAGAGGATGGCTAGAGGATAGGTGGAATCATTAGCACCATATTGCTAGCTCTAGTGGAGTAGAGCTAGCTTAAATATGGAAGCCACACTCACTCACCAAGTCATGGATGAGAGGAGAGAGTGTGGATAGAGATGGCAACGGGTACAAACCCGCTGGGTTTTGCCGTCCCAAACCCGTACCCATGAAAAATATCTATGCCCATTAAAAAACCCATACCCATGACGGGTTTGAGATTTTGCCCAAACCCGTACCCATCGGGTTTACGGGTACCCATGGGTTACCCGCGGGTTTCATCTCCAATATACTTGTTCTTCTCATAATCAATAAGTATCGTAATGATTAATGATATCATGATCCAAAATTTATGTAATGAACAACGAGTTCATGATTTGGTATAAAAATTATTAGTAGAGAAAATGAAATACAAATAATAAGTTGTATAATTAAGTGACCTTGCACTAAGTTATCCATCCACCACATATATAACGCTAGTAAAAACTATAATAGCAAGCAAGCAACACTCTCACCGACTACTGATACATTCACCAATTGATAAAAATTATGAAGTAAATAAGGAATAACAAGTTTGTTGTTCGTTTATAAAATAAAATGACAATATGCACTAGGTTTAAAAAACCCACGGGTTCACGGGTTTGGGTACTATAGGAACAAACCCGTACCCATAAACCCGCTGGGTATAGATTTATGCCCATTAACAAACCCATGGGTATGAAAATTGACCCAAACCCGTACCCTAATAGGGTAAAAACCCATCGGGTTTCGGGTTTCGGGTACCCATTGCCATCTCTAAGTGTGGACAGCCACACGCGCGCGCGCTCGCTGGCCTGGCCTGGGCGGGGCGAAGGGCGCGGGCGCACGACATGCGCGTGAATGGTCCGCCGAAATCCGGCCCCTCGCCTTGCGGGGGCGCGGCTACCTTTTGCCGTTTGATTTTTTGGTTTCTTTGCTGTTACGCTTATCCTAACCGATCGCTATAAAATCTCAACTGATTGCGAGATTTTCGTGGGCGGATAAGCACGGGGGGTCGCGGACTCGGCCCTATAAAAGGAGCCCGGCAGCCAGCCTCCAAATCATCCCAATTCGCTTTCGCCTCTCTTCACAGCTGAGCCGCCTTCCAGTTCCCTTCATCCCGATCGTAGAGGTGCATCTGCGATTAGGAGAGCAGGTCTCCGGAACCCTTCGCCTTCTAGATCCTGCACCAGGAGAGGCCGAATAAGGTTTTTGGGAAGCGTCTTCACGCGACTGCTCGTGATCTGATTGACCTCGTCGACCCTGCTGATTTCGCTACTTCGACATCGTCGACCCTGCTGATTCCGGCGCGTGCCATCTATCAGTAAGTCTAATCAGTACGCATCATCTGATTTGGCTTGTTATTTCAGTGCTTGTGACTTTGTCATGATTTATATTCGGAATTTAAACTGGAATTTGTCTAATTGTTCAACAATCCAAAAACCTTATTGTAGACAATTTCCTAGTTTTTCTATGGCTGCTTTTGCCGATGCGCTCAAGCCAGAAAAGTTCAATGGTATGCATTTTAAGAGATGGCAAGTCAAGGCCACGCTCTGGCTTACTGCTATGAATGTCTTCCATGTTAGTAAAGGCAGACCTGAGGGTCCACTGACTCCTGAACAGGAGAAAGAGTACGACCATGCCAATACTATCTTTACGGGAGCCGTTCTTAGCGCCCTTGTTGACCGTCTGGTTGATGCGAATATTCAGTATACAGACGGGAAAGAGTTATGGGATGCACTTACTACCAAGTATGGTGCATCAGATGCTGGCAGTGACCTGTATATCATGGAGAGCTTTCATGATTATAAGATGGTTGATAATCGCTCTATTGTAGAGCAAGCTCATGAAATACAGTGTATAGCCAAGGAACTCGACCACCTTAAGATAGTCCTTCCTGACCGATTTGTGGCTGGGTGCATTATTGCAAAGTTGCCTTCTACATGGAGGAACTTCGCCACATCTCTGAAACATAAGAGATAGGAGATATTAGTTGAAAATCTGATAGCGTCTCTGGATGTTGAGGAGAAAGCTCGGGCTAAGGACATGAGATCTAAAGGAGGCGAGGGCCACTCAAGTGCCAACATGGTTCAGAGGAACCACAACAAGGGCAAAGGAAAGCCAAAATCTAACAAGCCCAACAAAACTACCAACTTCAAGAAGAAGAAGAACAAGGCTGAACTGACATGTTTCGCATGTGGCGAAACGGGTCATTTTGCCAAAGATTGTCCTGATCGAGCGGATCGCTGTGGCAAAAAGGGCAATGTCAACACAGTGATCGCTAGCAATGAGGAAGACAAAGGGTATGGTAATCTACCTTTCATCTTCTCAGTATTTCAATCACCTAGTTGGTGGCTTGATACTGGTGCTAATGTTCATGTGTGTTCTGACATTAACTTGTTCTCTTCTTATCAGGGTGCCCGGGATTCTTCCGTCCTAATGGGGAATGGGTCACATGCTTCTGTTCATGGCACTGGCACGGTGGATCTGAAGTTTACTTCGGGAAAGATCGTGCAGCTGAAGAACGTGCATCATGTCCCTTCTATACACAAGAATCTCGTTAGCGGAACCCTTCTGTGTAGAGATGGGTTCAAGGTAGCTTTGGAGTCCAATAAATTAGTTGTGTCTAAGTCTGGACAATTTATTGGTAAAGGCTATGACTGCGGAGGCTTGTTCCGCTTTTCTCTGTTAGATTTCAATAATAAGTCTGTGAACCATATTTGCGCTAATGTTGATGATCTTACGAGTATTTGGCATTCTCGTTTGTGTCATATTAATTTTGGCTCTATGTCTCGGCTTGCAACCATGAGTTTAATTTCGAATATCACCATAGTCAAAGGTTCTAAGTGCCATAGTTGTGTGCAGTCGAAGCAACCTCGAAAGCCTCACAAGGCTGCTGAGGAGAGACACCTGGCACCTCTAGAACTCATACATTCTGATCTTTGTGAGATGAATGGTGTGTTGACAAAGGGTGGTAAGAGATACTTCATGACATTGATTGATGATGCATCTAGATTTTGCTATGTATACTTGCTAAAAACTAAAGATGAGGCTTTAGACTACTTTAAAATCTATAAGGCTGAAGTTGATAACCAACTAGAGAGAAAGATCAAACGTCTTAGATCAGATCGTGGTGGCGAGTTCTTTCCCAAAGTCTTTGACGATTTCTGTGCAGAACATGACATTATTCATGAGAGGACTCCTACCTATTCACCCGAGTCAAACGGGATTGCTGAAAGGAAAAACCGTACGTTGACTGACCTGGTGAATGCCATGTTAGACACTTGTGGTTTATCTAAGGCATGGTGGGGGGAGGCAGTCCTGACTTCATGTCATGTTCTGAATAGAATTCCTATGGGCAAAGAAGAGAAAACCCCTTATGAGAAGTGGGTTGGAAGAAAACCATCACTTTCATACTTGCGCACTTGGGGGTGCATGGTGAAAGTTAATGTACCAATTAATAAAAAGCGCAAGCTTGGTCCAAGGACAGTGGATTGTGTCTTTCTTGGATATGCTTCGTGTAGCATAGCATATAGATTTTTAGTAGTTAAATCTGAAGTTCCTGATGTGTATGTTGATACTATTATGGAATCACGTGATGCTACTTTCTTTGAACATATATTTCCAATGAAAGACATTCATAGCAATTCTAGATACTCTTCTGAGATAACTCCTGAACATAGTACACCTATTGAGAGTTTTGAACAGCCACATGTTATTGTCCTAGAGGAGGATGACAATGATGCTCCTAAAAGGAGCAAGAGACAAAGGGTTGAAAAATCCTTTGGTGATGATTTCATTGTGTACCTTGTGGACGATACTCCTACTACCATTGCAGAAGCATTTGCATCTCCAGATGCAGATGATTGGAAAGAAGCAGTTCATAATGAGATGGACTCCATTCTTTCAAATGGTACGTGGGAAGTCACTGATCGACCCTATGGATGCAAACCTGTGGGTTGTAAGTGGGTGTTTAAAAAGAAGCTCAAGCCTGATGGTACAATTGAAAAGTACAAGGCTAGGCTTGTGGCTAAAGGCTATACTCAGAAAGAAGGAGAAGACTTCCTTGATACTTACTCACCTGTTGCTAGAATGACCACTATTCGAGTACTACTTTCTTTGGCTGCCTCGTATGGTCTCCTTGTTCATCAGATGGATGTAAAGACAACTTTTCTTAATGGAGAGCTGGACGAGGAAATCTATATGGAACAACCTGATGGATTTGTAGTAAAGGGTCAAGAAAGCAAGGTGTGCAAGTTATTGAAATCTTTGTATGGTCTGAAGCAAGCACCAAAGCAGTGGCATGAGAAGTTTGACACTACTCTAACGTCTGCAGGCTTTGCCATTAATGAGGCAGACAGGTGTGTATATTATCGCTGCGGTGGGGGCGAAGGAGTTATATTGTGCTTATATGTTGATGATATATTGATATTTGGCACAAACATTGATGTGATCAATGAAGTCAAGTCTTTTCTATCAAAGAGTTTTGATATGAAAGATCTGGGAGAAGCTGATGTGATTCTAAACATCAAGCTGATTAAGGCAGATGGTGGGATTACTCTCTCGCAATCTCACTATGTTGAAAAGGTTTTGAAGCGATTTGGCTTCTCTGAGTGCAAACCTTCTCCAACACCTTATGATCCCAGTGTGACACTGCGAAAGAACAAGAGAATTGGTTTAGACCAATTGAGATACTCTCAGATTGTCGGTTCACTCATGTATCTTGCTGGTGCAACAAGGCCCGATATCTCGTTTGCTGTGAGCAAATTGAGCAGGTTCATGTCAAACCCCGGGACTGATCATTGGCATGCACTTGAGCGGGTTATGCGCTACCTGCAAGGTACAATGAGTTATGGAATTCACTATTCTGGTCAGCATGCAGTACTTGAAGGATATAGTGATTCGAACTGGATATCTGATGCAGACGAGCTTATGCCACCAGTGGTTATGTCTTTACAATTGGTGGAGGTGCGGTATCATGGAGGTCATGCAAGCAGACCATTTTGACGAGGTCAACCATGGAAGCCAAGTTAGCTGCACTTGACACAGCAACCGTTGAGGCAGAATGGTTGCGTGAACTCTTGATGGACTTGCCGGTGGTTGAGAAACCAATACCAGCTATCCTTATGAACTATGACAATCAGACAGTGATTGCTAAAGTGACGAGTTCTAAGGATAATGGAAAGTCATCAGGACATGTCAAAAGACGATTGAAGTCTGTCAGAAAGTTGAGGAACTCCGGAGTTATAAGTGTGACTTATATTTCAACAGATAAAAATTTGGCAGATCCTTTTACCAAGGGACTACCACGTAATGTGATAGAAATCGCATCGAGAGAGATGGGTATGAGACCCGAATAAAGTTGCCATGGTGGAAACCCAGTCTATGTGATCGGAGATCCCGTGAATTAGGTCCTGGGAAGAACAAGCCATTGGTGAACTGAGGAGAGTAACCTTTGACCCTCTCTAAGTAAAGATGCAATACTCTCAAATGCTGTAAGGCAGGTTGGCTTTGTGCCTTAATGTGTTCTGTTGGCTTGTATTAGCGAAGATGTTGTCCTGCAGAACATTCTTTGAAAGAACACACCTATATGAGTTAGACTGTCTAACGTCGCAGTTGTAACACCTGGTTTTAAAGAACAAAGCCGGGTGCATCTCATACATGCGCCAAGAAGACAACATATATAATAACAGAGTGTATAGAGATAAATGTCATAAAACATCAGAGTATTTATTACATAGCGGAAGACTTATTACAAAATAAAGTAATAAAGATAAAACAAACTAAGGATCGTCGGCGCCAATGTCGACTGGGAAACGCCACCTAGATCAGATCGAACTCCTCAGTGTTAGGCGGCTCCTCCTGAACCACCTGATCATCTCCTGTGGGGGGGTGTGAGACAGCAAGGGTGAGCTCACACATAATCATAGCTCAACAAGTTGTGGGGAACCAGTGGACATAAACTCACAAAGGTGTGAGTTCATGTAATGTGTAAGGCTTAATCAATGACAGGGGTTAAAGCTGAGCATTGCTTTTAAGTAGTTGGTCAAAATTTTATTAGCAGTTACTAAGTGTAAGTAAATACCAAACCATAAGTAAAGTAATAGAACAAAATTAATAACAAACCCATGCAATGCAAATGACAAAATTGAATTTAAGTTCCATAATTTAAACATCAGAGAGTCCTGAGCTGCTCATGACCGTGAGCTCGGCTAGTATACCAGTTTTACACTCTGCAGAGGTTGTACCCTTTACCCACAAGTCATGTTACCCATCTGCCAAGGGGTCATGAATCCCATACACCTCTACCTAGGAAGCGCGGCAGGGCAACACTACGAGGCCTTTACAAAGTTCCACTAGCTTCCGAAAACCCGCTACAGTTTATAGGAAGATCCAGTACAGGGTTCCTGGCTGACCGCCATCGCAGCAAAATCAACCAGGGACCTCCCTGCACTGACCTCTCCCCTACTGCCCTTGCCCCTTTCGGGTAAGGTAGTCTTCCACTAGCTTTCCTAATTAGTCAGCCAAGGGGTCCCATTCCTCCCTTGTGGTGGCACGTGTTACTCAAGTTAAGCTCTATGTTCCAATTAACATTAATGATATCAACATGAACATAAATAGAATAACAACAAGAATGGGAACATAGAGGTAATAAATGATTATCCCAAAACCATATAAAGCAATAGCAAACTACCCAAGTGATTCAGGGGTAAACAAGGTAATGAGATAAACAATCTAGGGTGACCTATTGGGTCCCATCAAAATTAACCTATGCATGAGTATGTGATATTAAAGAACATTATTGGGTAAAAAGTGGTCAAGGGCACAACTTGCCTTCAATGAGCTCCTGCTCAGCTACTTCAACCTGCTGCTCCCCAGGATCCTCAGCAACGGGCTCTTCTACTCGCCACAATACAAACAAGCACAGTGCATATAGAGAAATTAACATTACACCAAACATATATACAAAATACACAGTAATAATCTACACATTAAAATAAAATCCTAGGAACAGAAATCATAATTTTTGGAGTTATGGAATTTAAGTTATGCATTTTCAAAGGTTTTATGTGCTTTGAATAGGATTGAGTGTGGAATTAAATTTCTTACTGTTGTCATGATAAAACAGAGACACTAAGTGCTAGAGAATAAAATTACAAAATTTTAGGAACTGGAATGGCTCAATTTGGAGTTCATATGAATTTTCTATGGAATATACAAGTTTCTAACAATTATTTATTCACTAAAAATCCATTTCTATTTTATTTTTCTGATTTCCGAGCTGACTGGACTGGGCCTCAAATACTAAGAAACACAGGGTTTAATCTACAAAATTTCCTGTGACTCAGACTCAACCCACGCAGGACTGCGGGTTGATTCACTGAAACCCGAGGGGCTCTTAACAAAAATCGACCCGCGAAGGGGTATCCAGGGTTCAGGCCGTCCGATCGACCGCAGATGGCCCCGATTAGATTGAACCGATTTTAAACCTGCTCTGACTCGACACCGTCGGATCCGAGATCCACGGTTCAGCCCCGCACATGCCCCACTTGAGCCTGAGCCGTTTGATCGAATCACGACGGCTACCATTTACTCGTACCGATTCGTCACACGGGTTCTAATCCTGATCCTCGGTTTCGCATCCAACGGTCCAGCGCCATCGTCACCACATCGCTCCCACCCGCGGCGGCGCCGCCCTGCCCGCGGCGCGCCCTCGCCGGAGGGGTGATTAATTCGCAAGCCCAAGCCCCGATTGAACAATCCGAGAGCATCTACGCATTGCTGAGTGAAAAGCGAACCTAGGAGAGGGTTTCTTACCGGGGTTCTCGGCACCAAGAGCTCCGGCCATGGAACTAGGCGGTCGGGTGTGGCCGAAGAAGCTCCGACGAGCAATTGCCGGAGTAGTGGTGCCCCGCTATACTCCCGGTGACCACCCGCGCGTCCGCGATGACCAACCGAACACCCCAAAGCCACACGCCGAGGCCAATCGGCAGTGCAAGTGCGATTCCACCGTCGGTCGCGCGTGGATTCTCCTACCGAGCGCTGCGCCGCTTGGATCTTCCCACGGGGAAAAGTAGAGAGGATGAGAAAGTCGTGGGAATGACCCGAGGTACCCGCAATTGAGCTTTTATCGCCCCCAACGAGCTTGGTCCGGGTCGTCGGGGACGGTGCGATTCACGCGCGCGGATCACGGGAGTTCGTTGCGGAAGGATGAGGATGACCCTGACAAGCCGACCCCACCAGCCAGCGGGAGCGAGGAAGCTGGGCGCGCATGTGCAGAGGCTGACATCTCGGGCCCGGTTGGCAGCGAGTGGCCGTGTGCGCGGTGGGAAAGGATCATGGGCCGCGCAGAGGGAGGGGATGAATGGGCCGAAATGGAGCGCCAGGCCCAGGTAAGCTCTTTTATCTTTTTCTTTTTATATTTTCTGTTTTCTGTTTTCTTTTCTTTTTATTTTTTTCAATTTCCCAATTTGAATTCCAAATATGACTTTGAATTTGTACTCAAATTATAGATAAATTTTAATCATACCAGTATGGTTGAGTTTGTATATTCATAAATTTTGTTTTATATTTTCTATTATTTCTTTCTTTCTTTCTCCTTTTTCCTCAAATCCTCTTCTCATTGTCATTTTATCTCTATGTTGTCACCAAATGCACACACAAATAAAATATCCAGCATGATGCAACAATTTAGTAGCATATCTTTTATTAATTGTTCTTGGACATGGTGTTCTCATAAGATGATGCATAAAGATCAAACCCACATAAAGAGTAAATGTTTCTCTATTGATATTATTCCTAGCACTTACAAAGTAGGTGTTACAAATCCTACCCCCCTTAAAAATAATCTCGTCCTCGAGATTTAAGAAGATCTAGGGAAAAGGTGGGGAAAATCTATGCGAAGCTCTTCTTCTCTTTCCCAAGTTGCTTCATCTTCACTGTGGTGACTCCATTGCACTTTACACATCTTTATCACCTTATTCCTTGTAACTCGAGTCAATGTATCCAAAATCTTGATCGGGTACTCCGTGTAAGTCAAATCACCTTGAACACTAAGCTCTTCCATGGGTAACTGTTCCTCGGGAACACGGAGACACTTCTTAAGTTGAGACACGTGGAACACGTTATGCACATCCGATAGACTAGCAGGTAACTCGAGTTGGTATGCCATCTCCCCAACTCTTCTAAAGATCAAGAATGGTCCAATATAGCGAGGGGATAATTTGCCCTTAACCTTGAATCTCCTCATCCCACGAAGTGGTGACACCTTGAGGTACACATAATCTCCTTCTTCAAATTCCAGTGGCCTTCGTCTATTATCAGCATAACTCTTTTGCCTGGTTTGAGCCACTCTCAAATTCTCTCGAATTATACGAACTTGTTCTTCTGCTTCTTGAATCAGTTCAGGCCCAAAGAACTGTCTCTCTCCAGTCTGATCCCAATACAAAGGAGTCCTGCACTTCCTCCCATATAAAGCTTCAAAAGGTGACATCTTCAGACTGGCCTGGTAACTATTATTATATGAGAACTCAGCATAAGGCAGACTCTTATCCCAACTTCCTCCATGCTGAAGGGCACATGCTCTCAACATATCTTCCAACACTTGATTAGTCCTTTCAGTCTGTCCATCCGTCTGAGGGTGATAAGCCGTGCTAAAATTCAACTTCGTACTCATGTTCTCATGAAAGCTTCTCCAAAATCTTGAGGTAAACTGCGAACCTCGATCAGACACAATCTTCTTTGGTACTCCATGTAAACACACAATCCGAGCCATATATAACTCTGCTAGTTGAGAACCTTTATAAGTAGTCTTCACAGGAATAAAGTGAGCCACTTTAGTCAATCTATCCACAATCACCCATATAGCATCATATCCTTTCTGGGTGCGAGGCAATCCAGTAATAAAATCCATACCAATCTCTTCCCATTTCCACTCGGGTATCTTCAGTGGATGCAATAATCCAGCTGGCCTCTGGTGTTCCGCCTTAACTCTTTGACATATATCGCACATAGCCACATGTGCAGCCACATCTCTTTTCAATCCATACCACCAATACTTCCGTTTCAAATCCTGATACATCTTGGTACTACCAGGATGAATAGAATAAACTGAATCATGTGCCTCCTTCAATATGGTTTCCCGAAGACTATCAATATCGGGAACACAGATCCGATTCTTGAACCATATCGTGCCTTGCTCATCCTCTGTGAATTCCGGGCCTCTACCCTCTGTTATCAGATCCTTGATCTCCTGAATCTTAGCATCACCAACCTGACCTTTACGAATTTCCTGCTCCAAGGTAGGTTCCAATTCAATTGTCACTCCTTCCGTATGTGTAACAATTCCCAGGTTGAGCCTCTCAAAGTCTTTTGCTAATTCATCAGGTAGCTGGACAACGAAAGTGGAGTGAACATGCTCCTTCCGACTCAAGGCATCTGCAACCAAATTCGCCTTGCCTGGGTGATAGTGAATCTCCAAGTCATAATCCTTAATGAGCTCCAACCAATGGCGTTGCCTCAGGTTGAGATCCTTCTGAGTGAATATATACTTCAAACTCTTATGATCCGTGTATACTTGGCACTTAGTTCCCATAATATAGTGTCTCCAAATCTTAAGTGCATGCACAACGGCAGCCAGTTCTAAGTCATGGGTGGGGTAGTTCAATTCATGCTTCCTCAACTGACGAGATGCATAAGCAATCACATGACCATCTTGCATAAGCACACATCCAAGTCCTTGGCCACATGCATCACAATAAATGTCAAATCCCTTCTGCAGATCTGGCATAATCAATACTGGAGGTGACATCAATCTCTCCTTCAACTGATCAAAGCTTTCTTGGCATTTCTCATCCCACTTGAATTCTCTTCCTTTCTCCAAAAGCGAGGTCATAGGCTTGGCAATCTTAGAGAATCCCTCAATAAATCTTCGATAATATCCTGCGAGTCCCAAGAAACTCCGAATCTCAGTAACTGTAGTGGGCACTCTCCACTCCATTATCTCCTTCACTTTAGCAGGATCCACAGCTATTCCTCCATTAGAAATAACATGACCAAGGAATGGCACCTTGTCAATCCAAAACTCGCACTTGCTGAACTTAGCGTAGAGTTGATTATCTCGTAACTTCTGTAGCACCAACCTTAGATGTTGTTCATGATCACTTTCATTCTTAGAATAGATAAGAATATCGTCGATGAATACCACGACGAATCTGTCCAAATACTCCATAAACACCTTATTCATCAAATTCATGAAGTAAGCTGGTGCATTGGTTAGTCCAAATGACATAACAGTAAACTCATATAATCCATATCGAGTCGAGAAAGCCGTCTTGGGAATATCCGATGGTCTAATCCTCATCTGATGGTAACCGGATCGGAGATCAATCTTCGAGAATACTCTAGCACCTCGCATCTGATCAAATAAATCCTCAATACGGGGCAACGGATACTTGTTCTTCACCGTAACATCATTAAGAGATCTATAATCCACACACATCCGTTGCGATCCATCCTTCTTCTGCACAAATAACACTGGTGCTCCCCAAGGTGAGGAACTTGGACGAATGTAACCAGCCTCTTGTAACTCCGTCAACTGCTTCTTAAGTTCCTTCAACTCCTCTACGGACATTCTATATGGCCGTTTAGAAATAGGGGCGGTTCCAGGTAAGAGGTCAATAACAAACTCAACTTCTCTATCAGGTGGCATTCCTGGTAACTCCTCTGGAAAGACATCCGGAAAATCTCTAACCACCCGGATATTGTCACCAACGAACTCCTCAGGCATGAAGAACATTGCACGCATAGATGAGGAGGTTACTGCAATATTGACTTGAAACCTTTCTCCTTTAGTAGTAGTGAGTTCTACGGTACCTCTACCACATGCTATAACGGCCTTTGCCTTTCTTAGCCATGACATACCAAGGATCAAATCTATACTGCTTGACTCCAATATTATAGCAGTAGCTCCAAATTCTCTACCCATAATGGTTAATGTCAATCTACGTGTCATTTGATTCGCCTCAACAGGCCCTTTAGGTGTAATTACTATCAGGGGTTTTCTCATATTTAGCAGTGGTATTTCATTTGTATTGGCATATCTAGCAGACATGAATGAATGTGTAGCACCAGAATCAAATAATATTGTTGCAGGAATTGTATTAACATAAAACATACCAATTACGAGGTCCCCACCATCAGGAGTATCATCAACGCTGACTTGATTCACCCTGGCTATAGAATATCCCTTGCCAGGGGTCTGTTGCTTGTTCTGAGCTGGAGTAGTAGCAATCCTCTGTGGGCAGACATTTGCATAATGACCAATCTTCCCACACTTGAAACATTGAGTGCCCGGACTCTGTCCTGCAAACTTCGTCGGGGTGCCAGTAGGAGTAGCCTGTCGAGGAGGTGGAGTCCTCAGTGGTGATTGCTGAACTGGGCGTGGTCCTCCTGGTCGGGTCGGTGTACCCTGTGGTGAACTGTAGCGAGGACGAACACTGCTGCTACCCTGTCCTTGCGAGATAGCCTTTCTCTTCAAATCTCCCAACTGAACACGCTTGTGTTCAATAGCCAGGGCCTTATCAAGCAGCCTCTGAAATGATGGAAATGTGTGTGCCACTAGAGCATACTGCAGTGGTCCATTAAGTCCTTCAATGAAATGCTCTTGCTTCCTCTCGTCTTCAGCAACTTCTTCAGGGGCATATCGGGATAACTGAATAAACTTGTCTCTGTACTCGCTGACTGACATACTCCCTTGCTTCAGCGACAGAAATTCCTTCTTCTTAATCTTTATCATCCCAGCTGGAATATGGTAGTTCCTGAACTGCGTACTGAACTCTGCCCAGGTAATAGTATCAGCAGCATCGTGGGCAGCAGTATAAGAATCCCACCAGTCAGCAGCAGGACCAATCAGACGTCCAGAAGCATATAAAACCTTCTCCCGGTCAGTGCATTGTGCAATATTCAGCATCTTCTCAATTGCTTTCAGCCAATCATCCGCGTCCAGTGGATCAGGTGAGCTAGCGAATGTAGGTGGCTTATGACTCATAAACTCCCGGTGCTTATCACGAGGTGGAACTGGTGGTGGTGGTGGTGGAGGCAGTGGTACTTGTTGCTGTTGTTGTTGCATTTGCTGTTGCAGCTGTTGTTGTTGCGCCCTCCTTTCCTGGCGTATCTCATCTCGCTCCTGGCGCAACTCCTGCCGTATACCTTCTCTTTCCTGACGCATCTCCTGGCGTTCTTGTTGCATCTGGGCACGCATATCAGCCATGGTGTCCGCCATTTGCTGCATCACCGCCATCTGAGCAGCAACCAGTGGGTCAACTCCGCCTGGTGGAGGATTGGGAGGATTCATCCCTGCAGGCTGTGGCTGAGGTTGTCTATAAATTCTTCGAGTGTGTCGGTTAGGAGGCAAATCAATTCCACCACCCCTCCTGGTATTGACCATCTGAGTTAGATACATATGGTAAGAAAGAGCAGTAGACAAGGCAGTAATTACAATCATGTTACTTTGGGGGATTTATTAGCTAAGCAGATTAATATTTCACCTACTATAGCTAATTCAATACCTTATGTTGGTACATGCTAAGATGTCCATCTATAATAATTCAATCAATCAAAGAAGCAAATCAGGCATTGATCATCAGAACAATCAACCAATATTTTTTAATAGAGAAAATAGTTTTAATTTTGTCTTAGGCTTCCTATCTCTTAAAATATCATAGGGGTAGGGATTCCAAGGTGTGAAATCCATCTTGTCTCAGAGTAGAAAAGGTAAGAATGATCAGAGTAGAACAGTAGAGGGTGAGACAGGATCAAGATAAGTGTAGAAAGAATCAAAGTAAGGTGAGTGTAGAATGAATAAGAATGAGATAAGTAGGTAAGGGTTTGTCCAGTCTATCTAGGTTTCGTCCTACAGTCAACATTTCCTCTGATACCACTTCTGTAACACCCGGTTTTAAAGAACAAAGCCGGGTGCATCTCATACATGCGCCAAGAAGACAACATATATAATAACAGAGTGTATAGAGATAAATGTCATAAAACATCAGAGTATTTATTACATAGCGGAAGACTTATTACAAAATAAAGTAATAAAGATAAAACAAACTAAGGATCGTCGGCGCCAATGTCGACTGGGAAACGCCACCTAGATCAGATCGAACTCCTCAGTGTTAGGCGGCTCCTCCTGAACCACCTGATCATCTCCTGTGGGGGGGTGTGAGACAGCAAGGGTGAGCTCACACATGATCATAGCTCAACAAGTTGTGGGGAACCAGTGGACATAAACTCACAAAGGTGTGAGTTCATGTAATGTGTAAGGCTTAATCAATGACAGGGGTTAAAGCTGAGCATTGCTTTTAAGTAGTTGGTCAAAATTTTATTAGCAGTTACTAAGTGTAAGTAAATACCAAACCATAAGTAAAGTAATAGAACAAAATTAATAACAAACCCATGCAATGCAAATGACAAAATTGAATTTAAGTTCCATAATTTAAACATCAGAGAGTCCTGAGCTGCTCATGACCGTGAGCTCGGCTAGTATACCAGTTTTACACTCTGCAGAGGTTGTACCCTTTACCCACAAGTCATGTTACCCATCTGCCAAGGGGTCATGAATCCCATACACCTCTACCTAGGAAGCGCGGCAGGGCAACACTACGAGGCCTTTACAAAGTTCCACTAGCTTCCGAAAACCCGCTACAGTTTATAGGAAGATCCAGTACAGGGTTCCTGGCTGACCGCCATCGCAGCAAAATCAACCAGGGACCTCCCTGCACTGACCTCTCCCCTACTGCCCTTGCCCCTTTCGGGTAAGGTAGTCTTCCACTAGCTTTCCTAATTAGTCAGCCAAGGGGTCCCATTCCTCCCTTGTGGTGGCACGTGTTACTCAAGTTAAGCTCTATGTTCCAATTAACATTAATGATATCAACATGAACATAAACAGAATAACAACAAGAATTGGAACATAGAGGTAATAAATGATTATCCCAAAACCATATAAAGCAATAGCAAACTACCCAAGTGATTCAGGGGTAAACAAGGTAATGAGATAAACAATCTAGGGTGACCTATTGGGTCCCATCAAAATTAACCTATGCATGAGTATGTGATATTAAAGAACATTATTGGGTAAAAAGTGGTCAAGGGCACAACTTGCCTTCAATGAGCTCCTGCTCAGCTACTTCAACCTGCTGCTCCCCAGGATCCTCAGCAACGGGCTCTTCTACTCGCCACAATACAAACAAGCACAGTGCATATAGAAAAATTAACATTACACCAAACATATATACAAAATACACAGTAATAATCTACACATTAAAATAAAATCCTAGGAACAGAAATCATAATTTTTGGAGTTATGGAATTTAAGTTATGCATTTTCAAAGGTTTTATGTGCTTTGAATAGGATTGAGTGTGGAATTAAATTTCTTACTGTTGTCATGATAAAACAGAGACACTAAGTGCTAGAGAATAAAATTACAAAATTTTAGGAACTGGAATGGCTCAATTTGGAGTTCATATGAATTTTCTATGGAATATACAAGTTTCTAACAATTATTTATTCACTAAAAATCCATTTCTATTTTATTTTTCTGATTTCCGAGCTGACTGGACTGGGCCTCAAATACTAAGAAACACAGGGTTTAATCTACAAAATTTCCTGTGACTCAGACTCAACCCACGCAGGACTGCGGGTTGATTCACTGAAACCCGAGGGGCTCTTAACAAAAATCGACCCGCGAAGGGGTATCCAGGGTTCAGGCCGTCCGATCGACCGCAGATGGCCCCGATTAGATCGAACCGATTTTAAACCTGCTCTGACTCGACACCGTCGGATCCGAGATCCACGGTTCAGCCCCGCACATGCCCCACTTGAGCCTGAGCCGTTTGATCGAATCACGACGGCTACCATTTACTCGTACCGATTCGTCACACGGGTTCTAATCCTGATCCTCGGTTTCGCATCCAACGGTCCAGCGCCATCGTCACCACATCGCTCCCACCCGCGGCGGCGCCGCCCTGCCCGCGGCGCGCCCTCGCCGGAGGGGTGATTAATTCGCAAGCCCAAGCCCCGATTGAACAATCCGAGAGCATCTACGCATTGCTGAGTGAAAAGCGAACCTAGGAGAGGGTTTCTTACCGGGGTTCTCGGCACCAAGAGCTCCGGCCACGGAACTAGGCGGTCGGGTGTGGCGGAAGAAGCTCCGACGAGCAATTGCCGGAGTAGTGGTGCCCCGCTATACTCCCGGTGACCACCCGCGCGTCCGCGATGACCAACCGAACACCCCGAAGCCACACGCCGAGGCCAATCGGCAGTGCAAGTGCGATTCCACCGTCGGTCGCGCGTGGATTCTCCTACCGAGCGCTGCGCCGCTTGGATCCTCCCACGGGGAAAAGTAGAGAGGATGAGAAAGTCGTGGGAATGACCCGAGGTACCCGCAATTGAGCTTTTATCGCCCCCAACGAGCTTGGTCCGGGTCATCGGGGACGGTGCGATTCACGCGCGCGGATCACGGGAGTTCGTTGCGGAAGGATGAGGATGACCCTGACAAGCCGACCCCACCAGCCAGCGGGAGCGAGGAAGCTGGGCGCGCATGTGCAGAGGCTGACATCTCGGGCCCGGTTGGCAGCGAGTGGCCGTGCGCGCGGTGGGAAAGGATCATGGGCCGCGCAGAGGGAGGGGATGAATGGGCCGAAATGGAGCGCCAGGCCCAGGTAAGCTCTTTTATCTTTTTCTTTTTATATTTTCTGTTTTCTGTTTTCTTTTCTTTTTATTTTTTTCAATTTCCCAATTTGAATTCCAAATATGACTTTGAATTTGTACTCAAATTATAGATAAATTTTAATCATACCAGTATGGTTGAGTTTGTATATTCATAAATTTTGTTTTATATTTTCTATTATTTCTTTCTTTCTTTCTCCTTTTTCCTCAAATCCTCTTCTCATTGTCATTATATCTCTATGTTGTCACCAAATGCACACACAAATAAAATATCCAGCATGATGCAACAATTTAGTAGCATATCTTTTATTAATTGTTCTTGGACATGGTGTTCTCATAAGATGATGCATAAAGATCAAACCCACATAAAGAGTAAATGTTTCTCTATTGATATTATTCCTAGCACTTACAAAGTAGGTGTTACAGCAGTCTATGAGATTTGGGTGATCTCTAGTAAACTCATGAAGAGACCTTGGAGTACGACGTATATGCTCCACCCGAGAAGGGGACTACTAGTAGCCAAGTACTGGTCATGACTTCAAGTGAAACCCATTCACGCAAAACTTGCAATTCAAGGCATAGTCCATTGTCCAAGTTGTGGGTTGGTGTAGCTTGGAGTTCTAGGCGGAAGTTCAACTTAACAGTCTCCGCTGAAAATCTAGTATATTAAACAGTAGTGAACAATGGTTAACTGCAGATGGGCATTTGAGATCTGGTGGGGGATTGTTAGGATTTATGGGCTTGGCCCAATTAAGAAATTCAAATAAATCCCAGAAAATCTCAAAAGCCCATACAAGAGGATGGCTAGAGGATAGGTGGAACCATTAGCACCATATTGCTAGCTCTAGTGGAGTAGAGCTAGCTTAAATATGGAAGCCACACTCACTCACCAAGTCATGGATGAGAGGAGAGAGTGTGGAGAGCCACACGCGCGCGCGCTCGCTGGCCTGGCCTGGGCGGGGCGAAGGGCGCGGGCGCACGACATGCGCGTGAATGGTCCGCCGAAATCCGGCCCCTCGCCTTGCGGGGGCGCGGCTACCTTTTGCCGTTTGATTTTTTGGTTTCTTGGCTGTTACGCTTATCCTAACCGATCGCTATAAAATCTCAACTGATTGCGAGATTTTCGTGGGCGGATAAGCACGGGGGGTCGCGGACTCGGCCCTATAAAAGGAGCCCGGCAGCCAGCCTCCAAATCATCCCAATTCGCTTTCGCCTCTCTTCACAGCTGAGCCGCCTTCCAGTTCCCTTCATCCCGATCGTAGAGGTGCATCTGCGATTAGGAGAGCAGGTCTCCGGAACCCTTCGCCTTCTAGATCCTGCACCAGGAGAGGCCGAATAAGGTTTTTGGGAAGCGTCTTCACGCGACTGCTCGTGATCTGATTGACCTCGTCGACCCTGCTGATTTCGCTACTTCGACATCGTCGACCCTGCTGATTCCGGCGCGTGCCATCTATCAGTAAGTCTAATCAGTACGCATCATCTGATTTGGCTTGTTATTTCAGTGCTTGTGACTTTGTCATGATTTATATTCGGAATTTAAACTGGAATTTGTCTAATTGTTCAACAGTTCGTACCTGAGGGATGATCTCTAGGTTTTGCCCACGAAGAGCCAAGACCTAAGATGGGACACCACCTCTATGATGGTCACCACCTATTTAGCATTAAACAGCAACGAACACTAGGACCTTCTCATGATGAGCAATACCTTAGGTTCGACTCTGTGATGTGGACGGCGCGACGGGTCACTGGGTCGCCGGGTTGCCTGGCGGTTCTCGCTGCGGGTGCGCGGACAGTCCGCAGCTCTGGGCCAAATGATCCGTAACCTGACGACAAGAGCGACGTCTTTTCTGCGTGCTGTCCGGACGGTCCGCGGTAGCGCAGGGTCGTCTTCTTCTTCTCATAAGACCTAGATCCCGCCCCCTAGGTGCTCTAGGTCAGCAGGTCACCCGGGGTGTCCCCGACATAGAGTCGCCTAAAAATTAAGAGATCAATTGAAGGAAGAGATCTTGATTGAAGTAGACGAAGTAGATCTTACCCCTCAAGAGGGGTAAAGATCATAGGATCGTCCTGGGGTTGGCAGGCCATCCCAGGACGAATCTAGACCATGTAGAGTCGAATAAGGGTGCAGGTGGATATGCGGAAGACTACGTTACCCAAGTTAATCTAATCGCGGGGCGTGTGGACTGTCCGGGTCCAAGGGCTGGACCGTCCGCCACTTTTGGTGCTCAACAACATAATGTTTCCAGTTTACCTAATTGCAATGAGGAATTCAAGCCTACATTTGGCATGTCATTTGCTTCTCTTTGGAGGCGATTGAAGAATCCTTTGATGCAACAACATATAGTACTAACCAATAAGATATGAAATTTGCACTTTTTATTAGCGTCAACCATCATTTGCAAAGTGTATTTTTTGAGCTGCTTTCGTAGTAAATGAGAAGATTGAGTCTTATGAATGGGTATTTCGAACATTTCTTTCAGCAATGGGAGGAAATGTCGTGAGGGTTATTGTTACAGATGAAGATGCTAGTATCAAATCCACATGCAATTTCACGCGTCGATCTCTCAAATTTGAATAAGAATGGGATTATAGATCCTCCAATTCTTTCCAGTTTTATAACTCTCAAACTTATTTTTAATGGAGAAATTTCTCGCAGAGAATCAAGGATCCGATCCCTATTGCCATAACGGTTGGAGCGGGCCTCAACAGTCAGCCCTCAGCTGTGTGACTGACAGACTTTGCTTGTTGAGCTTGGAGCCTCGGAGACTAGAGACTGGACCACCTGCTCCTGTGCTTGTTGGGCTTCGAGTCTTGGAGAGTTGGACCACCTACACTCAGCTAGCCGAAACGACAATTATGGGCTCACGACATGCAGATCAACTGAGCCCGAGTACCGTTCGGGGTACCCTCTCCTACCGAGTGTTCGAGTATTTGTCGGGTATATGTGATTTCGTATTGGCTCTGTATCCAAAAATATATTTAGACCTTGTTTGTTTGTGCCGGATTGATGGGTCGAAACAATTTCTAACCGGATTGTTTCTCTAATTTATATAAACTTTAATTAGCTGGAATGATTTCGAGTGTAATCCGACGGAAACGAACAAGGCCTTAGGCCTTGTTCGGTTCTGTCGGTTTGGTGGGTCGGAACGATTTCAAGCCGGATTGCTTCTCTAATTTATATAAACTTTGAGTAGCCAGAACGATTCCGGGTGCAATCCGATGTAAACGGACGTGTCGGCGTTTCGAGACCGGGGGGGTCCCTAGGCCGACGAGTGAGATGTCGCCGCGTGCCCCAGCCCAGATGGGTCGGCGTGAGGCCGAGCGCGAAGGGGGGAAGAAAGGCGGCCGGAGATGGGCGTGAGAGAGGTGGAAATCCCGCGGCCTTCGTGTTCGTCCCGCGCCCAGGTCGGGTGCGCTTGCAGTAGGGGGTTACAAGCGTCCACACGGGAGGGGGAGCGAGCGGCCTCACGCGAGCGCCTGTCCCGTCCTCTTCCCCGCGCGGCCAACCCTCTGTAAGAGGGCCCTGGTCCTTCCTTTTATAGGCGTAAGGAGAGGATCCAGGTGTACAATGGGGGTGTAGTAGAGTGCTACGTGTCTAGCGGAGGTGAGCTAGCGCCCTAAGTATATGTCGTCGTGGCAGCCGGAGAGGTTTTGGCACCCGGTTCGTGTGGTGTCGTGGCCGTCGAAGGAGCGCTGGAGCCTGGCAGAAGGACAGCTGTCGGGGCTGTCGAGTCCTTACTGACGTCCTCTTGCTTCCGTAAGGGGGCTAGGAGCCGCCGTCGTCACAGAGCGTGCGGGGCGCCATCATTGCCTATCTGGCGGAGCGAGCCAGATGGGACGCCGGTCTTGTTCCCCGTAGCCTGAGTCAGCTCGGGGTAGGGTAATGATGGCGCCTCCTGTCGACGTGGTCGGTCCGCGCCCTAGGTTGGGCGATGTGGAGGCTCCTCCGAGGTCGAGGTCGAGTCTGTCTTCCGTGGCCGTGGTCGAGTCCGAGCCCCTGGGTCGGGCGAGGCAGAGACCGTCGGCTGAGGCCAGGGCTGAGTCCGAGCCCTGGGGTCGGGCGAAGCGGAGTTCGTCGTCTTCTGGGGCTAAGCCCAAGTCCGAGCCCTGGGTCGGGCGGAGCGGAGTTCGCCGTCTTCTGGGGCTAAGCCCAAGTCCGTGCCCTGGGTCGGGCGGAGCGGAGTTCGCCGTCTTCCGGGGCTGAGCCCAAGTCCGAGCCCTGGGTCGGGCGGAGCGGAGTTCGCCGTCTTCTGGGGCTAAGCCCAAGTCCGAGCCCTGGGTCGGGCGGAGCGGAGTTCGCCGTCTTCAGGGGCTGAACCCAAGTCCGAGCCCTGGGTCGGGCGGAGCGGAGTTCGCCGTCTTCCGGGGCTGAGCCCGAGTCCGAGCCTTGGGTCGAGCGGAGCGGAGTTTCCTATGGTGCCTGAGGTCGGGCCTGACTGCCTGTCAGCCTCACTCTGTTGAGCGGCATAGCAGTCGGAGCAGCGCAGGCGTCGCTGTCCTTCTGTCAGGCCGGTCAGTGGAGCGGCGAAGTGACCACGGTCACTTCGGCTCTGTCGACTGGAGGACGCGTGTCAGGATAAAGGTGTAAGGCCACCTTTGCATTAAATGCTCCTGCGATCTGGTCGGTTGGCACGGCGATTTGGTAAGGGTTGCTTCTTGGCGAAGACAGGGCCTCAGGCGAGCCGGAAGTATGTTCGTCGCTGGAGGGGGGCCTCGGGCGAGATGGAGATCCTCCAGGGTCGGCTGCCCTTGTCCGAGGCTAGGCTCAGGCGAGGCGTGATCGAGTCCGTCGAATGGACCGATCCCTGACTTAATCGCACCCATCAGGCCTTTGCAGCTTTATGCTGATGGGGGTTACCAGCTGAGAATTAGGAGACTTGAGGGTACCCCTAATTATGGTCACCGATAGTAGCCCCCGAACCTCGAAGGGAGTGTTAGCACTCGCTTGGAGGCTTTCGTCGCACTTTTTTGCAAGGGGACCAGCCTTTCTCGGTTGCGTTTTGTTCCGGTGGGTGCGCGCGAGCGCACCCGCCGGGTGTAGCCCCCGAGGCCACGGAGGAGTGGTTTGACTCATCCGAGGTCTTAATGCCTCGCGTAATGCTTCGGCTGGTCTGGTTGTTCCCTCATGCGAGCTGGCCGTAGCCCGGGTGCATGGTCGGGTTCCATGTTCTCGGGCTGATATGTTGACGCTGTCAACGGTTTGGCTGGAGCCGGGTTTGCGAGAGCAGCCCCCGAGCCTCTGCATAGGGCGAGAGGACGATCAGGGACAGACTCGACTTTTTTACATACGCCCCTGTGTCGCCTTTCCGCAAGGAGGAGGGGGGGAAAGCGCCATGTTGCCCTCGGTGGGCGCCGAACATGGTGTCTCCGGTGAGCTGCTGGCGGGTAATCCGAGCGTACGTCCGTGCCCCATTTGTTAGGGGTCGGCTAGAGGCCCAGAGGCGCGCCCAAAAGTACCTGCGGGTGATCTGCCGGACCCGGTCCCCTGTCGATGGGGTCCGAGGGCTCGATGCCTCCCTCTGATGGGATTCTGTTACAAGATCGTTCCCGCTGGTCTCGGAAATGTCATAGGGTACCTCGGGAGCGTAGCCCGAGCCTTGGTTATGTATCGAACGTACCCATGGTCATCCCTCGCTCTGTGTCTGAGGCGGCTGTGAACCCTTCGAGGGCCAGCCTACGAACCCCTGATCAGTAGTGGGCGCGGAGCCCGAGTGGCCTGAGGCAGCCGTTGAACCCTTCCGAGGGGCCGGCCTTCGAACCTCTGACCAGTAGTGGGTGTGGAGCCCACGTGCTCTGAGGCGGCTGTTGAACCCCTCCGAGGGGCCAGCCTTCGAACCTCTGATCAGTAGGGAGGCTCGGAGCCTGTTTCCTTCATGGAGAAGGGTCCTTCTCGGGGTATCCCCCTTTCCCGGTCCCTGTTGTAAGAGAGAGAAAGAGGAAAAGGAAAAGGACACGAAATCGAATGACGCGGCGTACCTTTTTTGACGCGGTCATTATGGCGAAGGCGAAGCGTCACTCGCTTCCCCTGCCAGAGACACCGTCTGTCCCGCCGCGGAGTTAATGCGACGGGGCGAGTGGTTCGCGGGGCGGCCGTTGCGCGTGCGCGAGCCGTTCGAGGAACGGAACATGGGCACGTCGTCTTCACGCCGTGAGAGAGGGCTCTCTCACTGCCCCAGGATGGGACGTAAGCTTGGCTGATGACGTGACCGCCGCTCCCGCCCGCCTGCCACCGCCATCACTACCGGCCCGTTTTTGGCCGCATTGACCGTCGTGCCTGGCTGGCACTACTGGGTCGTACGCAGGGTTGCCTCGAGTCGCGATACTGGTTCCGTAGTCGAGGAGGCGTGGCAGTGGTGCGAGTGGCGGTGCAGTTGCTTGCACGTAGCGACCGGCGCACCGGTTGCATGACGTGTGGGACCCAGCCCCCGCGCCGTAGGGGGAGGACCTTGGAGCGTGTTGGAGAAGACTCAGCCCACGACGGCTGGGGACGCAAGTAGGGAGAGTTGCCTTTAAAAGGGGGGTGACCCCCTTGAAAGGCGACCACACCTTCGCGCTCCCTTATGCATCGTGTCTTTCCAGCTTCCGAGCCCCCGGATGGGGGATGCCCGCAGTCCTTTCGCCTTGTCGTTGGAGGAACGCAACTCCGTGGGAGTCGGTACCTTTCAGCCATCGTTCGGCTTCAAGGATTTTCATCATGCAGCCCGGCTGCATCCCTCCGCCGGCGGTCACCCAAGACGGTGACCTCCAGTTCGATGGCGGGGGAAAGCAAGCCGGGCTGCGGCCTCTGCCCCTCCCTCAGCCTCAAGGATTTCATCACTAGTGCTGGGGAGGGGAGTGTGCCGAGTTGGGGTCGGCCCCTGCGTGGGCAGTGGCCCGCTCCTTCCCTCAGTGATCGGGGGGAAGGGCGTTCGCCGTCCGTGGCGCTGGCAGCTGCCGCGTGCCCGGCTCTCGGACGCGAGTGGCTTCGGAGCCGCTCCTGGCACCGCCTTCCGCCACGGCAGCTGGAAGAGGTTCCTCCGCCGAAGAGATAGCCGGGGCCACCTACAGACCGACCTCCAACTCTACGGCCTTCTGCCCGTCCTTGCCTCACGAGTTTGGGCACGGGCGGGGGCCTCCTGGCAGCAGCATCCGCCCTGAGGTCATTGTTGCTGCTGTTCGGCCCCCTGGAGCAGAAGTCGTCGTCGTCACCGCTGCTGGAGCGGGTGACGGCGTGCCGTTCGTCGGTCTTCTGTTGCTCCGCAGCCCCCCCCCCAGCGAGTGGGGTTGTTCGTACCTGCGGAGGTGGAACTAGAGTTCCGTTTGTAATGGCACCTTGAATGCCAGTGTTTTTGTTCATTGTGGCTGTCGAGGCCTGAACATGTATGTATTCTTGGCACGGAGCCGTGTTTTTTCCTCATTTTCGAGCACTAAGACTCGCCTGTTGGTTGTCTGAACCGCTTCACCAAGCGTGAGTCGCCCCGTGCAAAGGCGACGAGTGAGGTATCCGTATCCCGGAGGCGTAGGAGTCCCTCGGCTTGGTCGGCCTTGCTGTCCGAGGCTTCTCTTGCTTAGTTAAAGGAACCCCTCGGCCGCTCTTCGATGAGCCGAAGCCAGGGGTAGCGGTGTCAGCACGGACAGAGGCAGAGTTGGCTCGAAAAGAAGACTTGGTCGGCCGGAGCCTGGCCGGGTCGTCCATTAGCGGGACCGACGCTGGAGTTGATCTGCCGAGGCCTCGGGTCGGGCTGATGTCTTCGGGGGACAGCTGGCCGAGGCCTCGGGGTGACCAGCCGAGCCGCTTGCTCGATCCGGATTCTTGGAGGAGACCCAGGCGGCGATGGCCCGAGCGTGATGATGAAGTCGTCCTTCAGAGTGGAGACCCTCGAACCGTGTCGCCGTCGGAGGCTAGGTCGGACCTCGCCGAAGGTGTAGTCGACGCTGAGGGTGCTGCTGCTCCCTTCAACCGTCAAGATCCGAGCCTGCAGGATCGGATTATCTTGTAGCGTGTGTTTTCTGCGGTCGCCGAGGCCCACACACACCCTCGTCGTGTTGTAAAGCTGCATTTCTTTTTCCTCTTGTTTCGAGTATCTGGACTTTTTCGTCGGTAACAGAATTGTCTGTGCGAGCGAGAGTTGCTTCTCACGGAAGGTGATGAGTGAGGTATCCGTATCCCGAAGGCGTAGGAATCCCTCGGCTCGGTCGGCCTTGCCGCTTACGCGCACTCTTACCCGTCCATAGGGTTCTGTCACCGACGCAGTTGAGAAGGCTCGAAGAATCGCTTCGGCAGAGGAGCTTTCGAACGTGAAGACTTGTTCGGTCCGCGGAATCACTTATCCGAACGTGAGTTACTTATCGCAGAAGGTGATGAGTGAGGTATCCATATCCCGGAGGCGTAGGAGTCCCTCGGCTCGGTCAGCCTTGGCTGCTTACGTGTACTCCGTCATTTTTAGGATCCACCTTTGAAGTAGTCGAAAAGCACGAAAGACATTCTGGCAGAAAGGATCTTGTAGGAAACGGGTGACGCCTAAGAGGGGGGGTGAATTAGGACTTCTAAAACTTTTACTAAACTAGGCCACAATTAAATCCCTAGAACAAAACCTATGCAAATAATCAAAACTAGAATGTGCAAACTAGGTTTTGTCTAAGTGTTGCTATCTCTACCGCAAAGGCTAAGTTTCAATCTACACTAAATAAGTATGACTGCAAGATTGAAACTTAAATACTTAATATAAATGCGGAATGTAAAGAGCTCAGTAGAGAAGCAAACTCTCGTGGATGACGCCGGTATTTTTACCGAGGTATCCGGAAACACGCAAGGTCCCGACTAATCCTCGTTGGTGCCCCTACGCAAAGGGAAGCCCAAGCGAGGGCCAAGCACCACGGTCAAGTAACTCCGTAGAGAGTCGCGGGCCTTCTCCACGCGCAAGTGGTGCTCCGCTTCCGGCTCCTCTCGGACGCTCTCCGACGTCTCAACTATCGAGCTTCCGGTCGAAACGCCGCGGGCCTCGTTCCCTCCGGTACACGGTGGCGGCTGTGACACAAACGCGGTTGTCACGGTCTCGCAAGACTCTCACCCCACTCGGTACAATTACAACGACTCACGCAAGAGCCGAGGGGTTGTGAGGTTTATCTAAACTCACTCAACAATCTAGGGTTCACCTAGAGCAAGCGCTAAAGCGGTCTAACTAACCTAAGCACTTCGCAAAGCACCTACGCTAATCACCGAGTGATTCTATTAAGCACTTGGGTGTTTGAGCACTTGGAAATATGCACTATGTGTATTGGTATGTTGCTTGGGCTCTCACACTTGAGAATGGCTGGTTGGGGTGGTATTTATAGCCTCCACACCCCCAACTAGCCGTTGGACAGAAAGCAGCAGCTTTCTGTCGTCGGGTGCACCGGACAGTCCGGTGCACCACCGGACACTGCACAATGGATGTCCGGTGCACGCCACGTCAGCCGACCGTTGGCGCCTGTAGCAGTCGACTGTTGGATCCGACTGTTGTCGTCTACCCGTTGGCACACCGGACAGTCCGGTGCACACCGGACAGTCCAGTGCTACAGCCAGAGAGCGCCTTTCCGTGGCCTCTCTGCGCAGACAGTCCGGTGCACACCGGACACCAATGTCCGATGCGCCACCAGGCGCTGGCTGACAGCCCTCATCTTGGATTTCTTCGCTGATTTCTTCGGGCTTCTTTTGTTCTTGAGTCTTGGAGTCCTATGCATCTTTTTATGTATTCTTTTGAGGTGTTGCATCCTCATTGCCTTGGTCCAATTCTCTTCGCATCCTATGAACTATAAACACAAACACTAGAAAACTTTATTAGTTCACTGATTGTGTTGTTCATCAAACACCAAAACTCAATTATCCAAAAAGGCCCGGGGTCCATTTTCCTTACAATCTCCCCCTTTTTGGTGATTGATGACAACACAACCAAAGCAAGCAAATAATACAAGTATTTGAGTGAAAATATGCAATCTACTTGCTAAGATGCATGATTTTCCCCACAATGTGATATTATGGACTTAAGCCTCCCCCTAACTCCATAATTCACTTACTTCCTATTTTTGGACCAAAAAACCAAAACCACTTGAAAAGCCATTTGTAGATATAAAATTTTAAATTGGTGGTGTTTGGTGTTTGATATAGTTTTCATTGCTTTGGTCCCTAAACTTCTCCCCCTTTGGCATCAACCACCGAAAAGGAAGACATTAACAGCATGTAGGAAGTAAATAAAAGCTTGCCCTCAACAAGAATTGTATCAAATGATATCACTAGAAGGAGTCCTCAAAAGATTACTCCCCCTAAATGAGTTGTCTCCTTTAGAAAGAGTTTTTCTCCCCCTTTAGAGATGAAGAAATACTCCCCCTGACAGAGACCCTCTACTTAGGAAAAAGCATGTGAAAATTAGAGGTGCAAGACATGATTTGAAAAGACTAACTTCCCTTATGCATAGGTAACAGAATATGAGTTAACCACTTATGCATTTTTAGCAACATGGAAGCATATGATATAAAATATAGCCTAATCAAATATTGGAGAAGACATGTAAATGATACTGAGTGTAGTCTCAAAAGATACCAATTGAAGATCAATGGTGAGCTTGAGAGACATGAGAGTTCTTGGAGATTTTGCAGTGGAAGATTGTTGTCTTTCTCCGGGGACCTTATTTTCCTTACAATGAGACTATCACATAAAATAGACTTGAAAAGGTGTTAGTCTCAAAGTGTTAGATTCTAGAGTAACCTCCCCCTAAAGGTGTGCATACAAGTTTTGAATACTTGTAGGAGACATGCACTTTGATTTGATATCAAGAGGGGCAAATTATCCATAATCCAAACTTTGGCACATATAAGTTAAATGATACAACTTGTAGAAATCAAAATTTTCAATTTATGCATCATTTACTATGGAGTGATATAGAAGCTATGTGCCGTGCTTAAATAAACATTTTAAGCCATGTAGGTTTGCTTAAGTATATGAATTAAAAACAAGCAATCCTACCATATGATTTTACCTAGTATGCATGATTTTGAACAAAAGTACATAACAAATGTAATACTAGACAAGAAAGGTAAACTAGATAAAAGATAAAATAGATACGCATATCTAAAAACGAAGAATACAATAAAGCTAGTTACCTTAGTCATGGGTGGGAAATTTGGGTCCAAAGTTTTCACTAACCCACTTGGCAATAAACTTGATCCAATATGATGTATCCCATGATATACATCCCAATTTTGCCAAGTCTCCAAATTTCCCGAAGACCTTCGGTCCACTCACTTCCCTTTCGGGATCCAAACCTTCTTGGTGCTTTTCATGGTTGAAATTATCTCCTTTGGCACCCAGATGCGTTTGGCCCCCTTTCCTTTGTTGGCTTGCTTGTTGGCCTTGATTGCTATCACCTTTCCGTTCTTTTTCTTCTTGATCAAATATGGTGTAGCATCCTTTTTGTTCACCTTTTTGATGTAGGTGTTTGAGATTTTGCTTGATGGCTTTTGCTTGAGCTTTTGTCTTTGTTTATCCCCGGTCATCGCCTTGCATTGGAAAGACTTGTGGCCTTCCTTGTGGCATAGCCTACAAATCACAGTTTCTCCCTCTACAGGCATGTTCACTCCCGCAGTTGTGTTATCCTGTGGAGGTCGGATTTGTTTGGCTTTGCCTTTCTTGTCATACAAAGCCTTGCCAAGGCGAACCACTTCTTGCTTTAATTGTTCATTTTCCTTTGCAACCTCATCCGAACATGTCTCTACAACAATATTCTTAACAACGACTTGGTTGCAGGGGTTAGAATCATCAATTAAATCAAAGCAGGAAGTAGAAGCATCTTTCTTAATTATTTCAGGTATTTCAACTAAAGATGCTGCTGGGGTGCTACCAATGTTTTCTAGCTTAGTAGTTAGCTCATTATTATGTATGCTAAGAATTTCCATTTTCTCTAGCAAATTTTCAATAGCTTCTTGGGAGCTAGCTAACTTAGCCTTAAGTTTTTCATTCTTTTTAATAAGGCTATCATCGGTAGCAGTGGATGGAGCACTAGATTCTAATAGCTCAATTTTAGTTGATAGCTCACTATTTAGGTTTGCAAAAGTTTCAAATTTTTCTAGCAAACCTTTGTAATCATTTTGAGAGCTAACCAACTTATTTTTCAAAGTTTTAAGTTGAGCTTTTTGCTTAGTGCAAACATCCTGGAAAAATTATACGGCTTCCGCAAGCTCATCTAGAGAGGGCTTTCCCTCACCTTCATCATCACTACTACTTTCATCATTAGAGGATGGAATGCTTTTGTTACCTCTTGCCATAAGGCATTTGTGTGATGATCGTGATGATCGTGACAAGGACCGGTGGCTGCGCGTCCTTGGAGGTTCATCTTCACTTGAAGAATCATCCCAAGTTCTAACACTTGTGAGCGCCTTGCCTTTGCTCCTCTCCTTTTTGGGTTTGGCCGTATTTGGACAGTTGTCCCTGAAGTGGCCCTTCTCCCCACATGCGAAGCATCCTCTCTTCCTTCGCTTTTTCCTGTCAATGTTAAAGAGAAGATCCTCGACCTGCAGGGGCACACCCATTAGATTAATCTTGCAGATCATCCTCATTACCTTTCCGACGTGTCGGATTGTTTCTTCGTCCTCGGAGGATGATGTGCATGGTTGATTATCTTCTTCATCATCACTTTCTTCTTCTTCCTCTTCACTTGAGGAACTTGGAGTGGGAGCCTTCTTTTTGCCCTTCCTTTCATCACATGCAAAAGCATATGGCCTTGAGGAAGTTGGCTCCTCTCCCCGACTCATTTTTCGCGACATCTCGAAAGCCGCGATTTTCCCAATCACAATGGTCGGGGTCATGTTGCTCAAGTCCTCCATGTTGTGAAGGATGGTGATGATGCTCCCATATCTTTGTTGTGGTAGCAGGGAGATAATCTTCCTCACAATGTCTGCATCACCTAGCTTATTAATGCCAATAGAGTTGAGCTCATTGATTATTAGATTCAACCGAGAATACATGTCTCTAACAAGCTCATCATCTTTTATAGCAAAAGAATTGTACTCATTTAAGACTAGGCAATGTTTTTGCTCACGGACATTGGATGTGCCGTCATGGAGCTCATGCAATTTTAGCCAAATCTCATTAGCAGTTTTCAAGGTAAATACTTGATTAAAAATATCCATGCTAAGAGATTCATACAAGCAATTTTTGGCTCTAGCATTTAAATGAATTTCTTTTTCCTCACTCGTGGTGGGTTTCTCGGGATTCTTGAGGGGTTTCATCCCGTCACGAGTGACTCTCCAAACACCTAGATCAACGGCCTCTAGGTAACAAGCCATTCTAGCACTATAATATGGGAAGTTAGTGTCGTCAAAGTGTGGTGGCCTATGGGTATCCATCCCTTCCTCTAAAAAGCGTCGGCTCTTTTAGCGGTGAAGCTAAAGCGTTTCAAATGAGCCAAACCGGGCTCTGATACCACTTGTAGGAAACGGGTGACGCCTAAGAGGGGGGGTGAATTAGGACTTCTAAAACTTTTACTAAACTACGCCACAATTAAATCCCTAGAACAAAACCTATGCAAATAATCAAAACTAGAATGTGCAAACTAGGTTTTGTCTAAGTGTTGCTATCTCTACCGCAAAGGCTAAGTTTCAATCTACACTAAATAAGTATGACTGCAAGATTGAAAATTAAATACTTAATATAAATGCGGAATGTAAAGAGCTAAGTAGAGAAGCAAACTCTCGTGGATGACGCCGGTATTTTTACCGAGGTATCCGGAACCACGCAAGGTCCCGACTAATCCTCGTTGGTGCCCCTACGCAAAGGGAAGCCCAAGCGAGGGCCAAGCACCACGGTCGAGTAACTCCGTAGAGAGCCGCGGGCCTTCTCCACGCGCAAGTGGTGCTCCGCTTCCGGCTCCTCTCGGACGCTCCCCGACGTCTCCACTATCGAGCTTCCGGCCGAAACGCCGCGGGCCTCGTTCCCTCCGGTACACGGCGGCGGCCGTGACACAAACGCGGTTGTCACGGTCTCGCAAGACTCTCACCCCACTCGGTACAATTACAACGACTCACGCAAGAGCCGAGGGGTTGTGAGGTTTATCTAAACTCACTCAACAATCTAGGGTTCACCTAGAGCAAGCGCTAAAGCGGTCTAACTAACCTAAGCACTTCGCAAAGCACCTACGCTAATCACCGAGTGATTCTATTAAGCACTTGGGTGTTTGAGCACTTGGAAATATGCACTATGTGTATTGGTATGTTGCTTGGGCTCTCACACTTGAGAATGGCCGGTTGGGGTGGTATTTATAGCCTCCACACCCCCAACTAGCCGTTGGACAGAAAGCAGCAGCTTTCTGTCGTCGGGTGCACCGGACAGTCTGGCGCACCACCGGACACTGCACAGTGGATGTCCGGTGCACGCCACGTCAGCCGACCGTTGGCGCCTATAGCAGTCGACCGTTGGATCCGACCGTTGCCGTTTGCCCGTTGACACACCGGACAGTCCGGTGCACACCGGACAGTCCGGTGCTACAGCCAGAGAGCGCCTGTCCATGGCCTCTCTGCGCAGACTGTCCGGTGCCTCATCGGACAGTCCGGTGCACACCGGACACCAATGTCCGGTGCGCCACCAGGCGCTGGCTGACAGCCCTCATCTTGGATTTCTTCACTGATTTCTTCGGGCTTCTTTTGTTCTTGAGTCTTGGACTCCTATGCATCTTTTTATGTCTTCTTTTGAGGTGTTGCATCCTCATTGCCTTGGTCCAATTCTCTTCGCATCCTGTGAACTATAAACACAAACACTAGAAAACTTTATTAGTTCACTGATTGTGTTGTTCATCAAACACCAAAACTCAATTAGCCAAAAAGGTCCGGGGTCCATTTTCCTTACAGATCTTTTTTTCGAGGAAAATTTCGACGCAGAGGGGGTTCCCCCCTTTTAGCCCCCGAGGGAGGGTCAGGCTTTGCCGAGGCAAGGCTGACCCTTCCTTGATGACTAAACTTTGCGTGGAAGCGAGGTATATGAACAACTTGAAAACATCTTAAGGGTAGAAGCGACGTAGCTGTTGGATGTTCCAAGCGTTGCTGTAGACCTCGCCTTGACTGTTGGCCAGCTTGTACGTTCCGGGCTTCAGAACTTTGGCGATGACAAACGGCCCTTCCCAGGGAGGCGTGAGCTTGTGCCACCCTCGGGCGTCTTGTCGCAGCCGAAGCACCAGGTCGCCCACCTGGAGGTCTCGGGACCGGACCCCTCGGGCGTGGTAGCGTCGCAGGGACTGCTGGTACCGCGCCGAGTGTAGTAAGGCCTTGTCCCGAGCCTCTTCCAGCTGGTCCAGCGAGTCTTCTCGATTAGCTTGGTTGCTTTGGTCAGCATAGGCCCTCGTCCTCGGGGAACCGTATTCTAAGTCTATGGGCAAGATGGCCTCGGCCCCATAGACTAAAAGAACGGCATGAAGCCCGTGGCTCGGCTCGGCGTTGTCCTCAGGCTCCAGACTACCGAGGGGAGTTCCTTCATCCATCGCTTGCCGAACTTGTTGAGGTCGTTGTAGATCCGAGGCTTGAGTCCTTGTAGAATCATGCCGTTGGCACGCTCTACATGCCCATTCGTCATGGGGTAAGCCACGGCGGCCCAGTCCACCCCGATGTGGTGATCCTCGCAGAAGTCCAGGAACTTTCTGCCGGTGAACTGGGTGCCGTTGTCGGTGATGATGGAGTTTGGGACCCCGAAGAGATGGATGATGTTGGTGAAGAACGCCACCGCTTGCTCGGATCTGATGCTGTTTAGGGGTCGGACCTCGATCTACTTGGAGAATTTGTCGATGGCGACCAACAGGTGTGTGTAGCCCCCGGGTGCCTTCTGCAAGGGGCCGACGAGGTCCAGACCCCACACGGCAAAAGGCCAAGTGATGGGTATCGTCTACAGAGCCTGAGCAGGCAGGTGGGTCTGCCTTGAGTAGAACTGACACCCTTCGCAGGTGCGGACAATTCTAGTGGCATCGGCCACCGCCGTCGGCCAGTAGAGACCTTGCCGGAAAGCATTTTCGACAAGGGCTCGAGGTGCTGCGTGGTGGCCGCAAGCCCCCGAGTGTATCTCTCGTAGGAGTTCCTGACCTTTGGCGATGGAAATGCACCGCTGGAGGATGCCCGAGGGGCTGCGGTGGTAGAGCTCCTTCCCATCTCCCAGCAAGACGAACGACTTAGCGCGTCGCGCCAACCGCCAAGCCTCGGCTCGGTCGAGGGGTAGCTCTCCTTGGTGGAGACATTTCAGGTACGGGGTCTGCCAGTTTTGATTAGGTGTGACCCCGCTTCGCTCCTCCTCGACGCGCAGTGTCTCACCCTCGGGGGCAAAGGGTACCTCGGGCTAAACTGAGGATGCCTCGGGCCGAGCCGAGGGTGCCTCGGACTGAGTCGAGGGTACCTCGGGCTGGGCCGAGGGTGCCTCGGGCTCGGGCGTGTCGTCGATCTTGATGGAGGGTTGATGCAGGTCTCGAGGGAAGACGTCCGGGGGAACCGTTGTTCGCCCCGAGGCTATTTTAGCCAGCTCGTCCGCAGTCTCGTTGTAGCGCCGGGCGATGTGGTTGAGCTCGAGCCCGTAGAACTTGTCTTCCAGGCGCCGAACCTCATTGCAGTAGGCCTCCATCTTCGGGTCGCGGCAGTGGGAGTTCTTCATGACTTGGTCGATGACGAGCTGCGAGTCACCGCGAGTGTCGAGGCGTCGGACCCCTAACTCGATGGTGATGCGCAACCCGTTGACCAGGGCCTCGTACTCAGCCACATTGTTGGACGCGGGGAAGTGGAGGCGTAGCACGTAGCGTAGATGCTTTCCGAGGGGCGAGATGAAGAGCAGGCCTGCGCCCACTCCTGTCTTCATCAGTGACCTGTCGAAGAACATGGTCCAGAGTTCTGGCTGGATCGGATCTGTTGGGAGCTGGGTGTCGACCCATTCAGCCACGAAGTCCGCCAAGACCTGGGACTTGATGGCCTTCCGAGGGGCGAACAAGATTGTTTCGCCCATAATTTCCACCGCCCACTTTGCAATCCTACCCGAGGCCTCTCGGCACTGGATGATCTCCCCCAGGGGGAAGGATGACACCACAGTTACCGGATGTGACTCGAAGTAGTGTCGCAACTTCTGCCGCGTCAGGATCACCACGTACAGCAGCTTCTGAACTTGTGGGTAGCGGATCTTGGTCTCGGACAGTACTTTGCTGATGAAGTAGACTGGCCTCTGAACGGGCAATGCATGCCCCTCTTCTCGTCTCTCGACCACAATCGCGGTGCTAACCACCTGAGTGGTCGCGGCGACGTAGATCAAGAGGGCTTCTCCGGCAGCGGGGGGCACTAAGATGGGCGCGTTCGTGAGGGGCGCCTTCAGGTTCCCGAGGGCTTCCTCGGCCTCAGGGGTCCAAGTGAAGCACTCGGCCTTCCTTAAGAGGCGGTACAGAGGCAGGCCTCTTTCGCCGAGGCGCAAGATGAAGCGGCTCAGAGCCGCAAGACATCCCATGACTCTCTGTACGCCTTTCAAGTCCTTGATGGGCCCCATGCTGGTGATGGCCGCGATCTTCTCCGGGTTGGCTTCGATGCCCCGCTCGGAGACGATGAACCCTAAGAGCATGCCTCGGGGCACCCCGAAGACACACTTTTCGGGATTGAGCTTCACGCCTTTTGCCTTGAGACACCGGAATGTCACTTCAAGGTCGGAAAGGAGGTCAGAGGCTCTCCTCGTCATGACTACGATGTCATCGACGTAGGCCTCGACCGTCCGGCCAATGTGTTCGCCGAACACGTGGTTCATGCACTGCTGGTACGTCGCGCCTGCATTCCTCAAGTCGAACGGCATGGTGACATAGCAGTACATGCCGAAGGGTGTGATGAAAGAAGTCACGAGCTGGTCGGACTCTTTCATCCTGATTTGGTGATACCCTGAATAGGCATCGAGGAAAGACAGGGTTTCGCACCTAGCAGTGGAATCCACGATTTGATCGATGCGAGGCAGAGGGTAGGGAACCTTCGGACATGCTTTATTTAGACCAGTGTAGTCTACACACATCCGCCATTTCCCTCCTTTCTTTCTCACAAGCACAGGGTTGGCAAGCCATTCAGGATGGAATACCTCTTTGATGAACCCTGCCGCCATTAGCTTGTGGATCTCCTCGCCTATGGCTCTGCGCTTTTCTTCGTCGAATCGGCGCAGAGCCTGCTTGACGGGTCGGGCTCCGGCTCGAATATCCAGCGAGTGCTCGGCGACATCCCTCGGTATGCCGGGCATGTCCGAGGGACTCCACGCGAAAATGTTGGCGTTTGCACGGAGAAAGTCGACGAGCACTGTCACACCCGGGTTTCGGGGCACCAAGACCCGGGCGCGAACATAATCACCAAGTGTGCTGGGACCAAGTCTCACACATATGATGAATCATGGCACAGGATCGAATGTCACATATTTACTATATAAGAGGAGTTCTGTACAAAATAAGTAAATAATTACATTATAAAGAGACAACGGTCCAGCAACCCAAAGTTGACTGGGAGACGACGGCCTAGACCTCTCACGAACTCGTCACAACATCCTCCATGCGCCTCATCCTGCGGTACCTGCTCTTGACCTGTGGGGGGTGTGAGACAGCAAGAGTGAGCTCACATACGTTCATTGCTCAACAAGTTGTGGGGAATAATGTGCATGAACTCGCCAAAGGTGGGAGCTCACGTGAAGTGTAAGGCTTACCAAAGGAGATGGTTAGAGCTGAGCATTGCTTTTAAAGTTGGTCAAAATTTTATTAGCAGTTACTAAGTATAAGTAAATACCAAACCCAATTAAGTAGTAGAACAAAAGTAACAACATCACCCGCGATGCAATGCATATGACAAATTGAATTTAGTTCCATAATTTAATCATGTGAGGGTCCGAGCTGCTCATGACCGTGAGCACGACTAGTATACCAGTTTTACACTCTGTAGAGGTTGCGCATCTTTACCCACAAGTCATGTTACCCATCTGCCAAGAGACGGCCAATCCCATACACCTCTACCGAGGAGGCGAGGCAGGGTAACACTACGAGGCCTTTATAAAGTTCCACTAGCTTCAGAAAACCCGCTACAGTTTATAGGAAGCTCCAATGCAGGAATCCCTCGCATGACCGCCATCGCAGCAAAATCATCCCAAGGGCCTCCCTACACTGACCACTCCCCTACTGCCCTTGCCCCTTTCGGGTAAGGTAGTCATCCACTAGCTTTCCTAATTAATCAGCCAAGGGCGTCCCATTAAACCCTTGTGGTAGCACTGTTTTCCCGGGTGGTTCTCCATGTTCCAATTAACATAATGATCTTATCATGAACAGTAAATAACAGCTGATAATAAAGTATGATCATGAATAAAGTATATCTCTATACCCAGAACCATATAAAGCAATAGCAGGTTCTACCCAAAAATTCAGTGGTGAACAAGGTATAAAGATAGTCAAACTAGGGTAACCTATTGGGTCCCATCAAAATTAACCTATGCAGATCATTATGATTAATTAGAACATGAGTGGGTAAAAAGAAGTGATCAAGGGCACAACTTGCCTGGGACTTGAGATTCCAGGTATCAGGATGATCTTCAGATTCTCGTGACCTCACTCCTATTCGTAGCAATACAAACATACATGGTATAGGCAAAATTAACATCACACCAAACATAAGCACAAACTGCATAATAATGATCTACGCGATGCTACGAGGTCGTAGAAACAAGAACCACTAAATTCGGAGCTATGGTTATTAAGTTATGAATTTCCAAAATTATTTAGTGCTTAGAATAGATTAATCCAAATGAACAATTTTAATTAAAGTTTCATGGCTAAACACTATTACTAGTTGATAGACAATATTAATACAAAATTATTGCAACTGGAATGACTCAATTTGGAGTTAGAATGAATTAAATATGATTTATACAAATTTCTAGAATTATTTTCGTATTAAAATTCAATTTCTAATATTAATTATCTGGTTTTCTCTGTTGTCTGGACTGGGCGTCAATAGCAGAGAAACCCAGGGGCTAACTCGCAATTTCTCCCAAGACTCAATATTCCCACAGTGTGGACTGCGGGATGGACAGCGGGTTCATTCCTTAAAACTACGGGGTCTCTTTTGCGAAAGTGCCACGACGAAGGGTTACGGTGGATCCCCTGCCGCAGGATTAGAAATCAAGGGCCTCGATCAACTTCGTCGATTCAATGAAATAGTGCTCATCCAGAACCGTCGATCGAGTGATCCACGACCGAGATTCTCTGTGGACGAAGGGGTATACATAATCTAATCCAAACCGTTGCTTCTCAGATCTGCGGTCAATATCCTACCGCCATCCTGATCTAATCCTAGACGCCCCTAACCGATCCAACGGCCAGGAGGCCTTCACCTAACCCCGCACTGGTTCAAGGCGGCGCACACAGGCAGCACGGTGGCGCACGCCGGTGAGATGTGCAAACGCCGCTTTGGTCGCCCTAAACTTGAATCAAAACAGAGCTAAACGCTGCGCAGGCAGAGGCGAATGTCCGGGGAGCCTTCTTACCGGTAGTTGTGCCGTGCAGACCCTAGGCCGTGATGAAGTGCGGATCTGTGGCTAATGTTGGCGTCGGTGAGAAATTGGGGCAGCACCAAAGGCTTCTTCCACCCACGAGTTCTTCAATGATCTCCGCCGCGCTCGAGGAAGCCCACAGACCCGAGCTTGCGCCCCGAACGATGACGGGACACAAACTCCACGGCGGCGGCGGCGGCACTCCCTCACAATTCGCGACGGGGGAGGATGATGGCTCGACTAGGGAATCAAGGAGGCGAGGCAAGAGGTAGCGGCGGGTTTTATGCCCCTCTACAGGCGGAGTCCATCTCCCCCAAGAATTCGGTAGAAAGGATGAGGATCCGGGCGAGGTTTTCGCCACCTCTGTCGAAACCAACGCGGATATCGCAACAGACCGGGTTGAAGACCACCCTGACCATGGGCCCCACACGGCAGAGATTTCCACCCCAGAATAATCGATTTTGGCGCGCGGGACTGGAGCTCAGCCACGGACTCAATCCACCTGCGCGATCCCGAGCGGTCTGCGTGGAGTGAAGAAGACCGATCCAACAGGATGGCCCCACCATGCAGTGACCGAACACCAGAGCGCAGGAAGGCGAGTGAGAACCATTGGACGACCGACGCGTGGGCCAGCCCGACAGAGAGACACCCACGCGACCGGCACAGGGTGAACGAACCGGGCGGAGACGGGTGAGCAGGAGAGGGGGTGGGCCGGAAGGTGGGAACTCGGCCCAAACCAAGGCTGTTCATTTTTTCTTTTTCTTTTTTTTGTTTTTATTTTCTTTCCCCTTTATTCTTTTCTTTTGTTATTTTCTATTTTTTTTGAATTCTATTTGAAATTTATAACTTCACACAAGATTCAAATTTAGGATTTGAGTTCAAATGCACATATAAAAATTCAGCATGAAATACAATTATATTTTTATATTAAATAATTTATTTATTCGAGAATGTCTCCAATATGCAACATATACACACATTGTTTGTAGTCAAATTAAAAGTATATCCAAAAGTTCATATTCATCTATTTTGATAGAAAAGATTTTCTAATGCATAGTCTTTTATTAATAGATTGTTTAACTAATTCTACATAGTTTACTTGGCAGTCATTCATATTGGACCTTTTATTTAACCACTTGTTTCAAAACATAACTATTTTTATTTTAGAATGTTTTTTCCTAAATTACCCAAAATAATATTTTGGGGTGTTACAAATCCTACTCCCCCTTAACAGAAATCTCGTCCTCGAGATTTGTAAGAAAGGGATGCATAAGGATTGGCCTGTAATTTTTTTAGTTTCTCATGGTTTTGGGATTCAAATTTTATTCAAGTTTTTTTTACATAACAATTTTGGAAAATATGGATATTGTATGTCTAGTCATCTATTAGGTCAAATGAGGTACGGTTATGGCAAGTAGAGTTTGTTGGCAAGGGTATAATAAGGAAAGACTTCATCCTAAACTCTGGATCTTGATGCCTTTGGCGATCCAACTTGATCTTTGAAGACTTGAGTTGATGCTTATCCTCCCTTGACGTGGTTGGTCTTCTTTGGCCTTTATTTCTTGGAGTTGTCATCCGAGTTAAGGACATATGGCTAAGGATACATAGTTAGGATAACCGGGGTACACGAGGTAGGTAGGTTTGAAGAGAGTTTACTTTGCTTTTGGGATATCTGGATTAGGCAACCTATGATGTAGGTTAGGTTGTTGTTTACGGTCGAGTTAGTCCAAGGTATTAATTTAGGGTAAGATATGTTTATAGAATTAGGGCCTAATTTATATCGCCAACATTATCTAACTTATTTAAGTATCCCAATTTGGATAGATCATGTTAGATTTGGTGGGATCTAGATCACCGGTATAACTAGATAAGATCTATTTATTTTAGGCTAGATCATGGTTGTTACTGTAGAGTGGAATAAGTGTGCTTATTAGTACAAGATAAATCCATAAGTATAAGGTAAAATCTTTTGGGATCAGTTAGATCTATTAAGATGAGATAAAATCTTTTCAAGATAAGATGGATCTAGATATATTAGGATAAGTTAAGATCTTTTGAGATAAGATAGATCTATGAGTGCAGGATAGAATCTTTTAAGATGAGATGAATCTATTAAGCTAGATACATTTTTTTAATGAGGGATAATCTAATTTGTCTAGTTACTTTTATAAGCATTTTTTTCCTATATGTATATGCAGATGTAATTGTGGACATTACTGCACAACTAATCACACTCAATCAAAGATCCAAATCAAACAAGTATCATAAGAACAAGCATTCAAGTTCATAGATATTTATATAAGAAAAATAGTTTTGTTTTTGTTCCTAAGAGAAGGTATCCTATTCCTAAAGGTCACTTTAGGCACAGGATTTCAAAGTGTGAAATCCAAGTTTGTCTTTAGAAAGAAAAGGTAAGAATAATCATAGTAAAGCGGAAATAGATGAGAAAAGTTTAGAAAGAATTAGAGTAGCAGAGGTAAGTAAGTAAATGTTGTCCAGTACTATCTAGGTTTCGTCCTACAGTCAACATTCCTCTGATACCACTTCTGTCACACCCGGGTTTCGGGGCCCCAAGACCCGGGCGCGAACATAATCACCAGGTGTGCTGGGACCAAGTCTCACACATATGATGAATCATGGCACAGGATCGAATGTCACATATTTACTATATAAGAGGAGTTCTGTACAAAATAAGTAAATAATTACATTATAAATAGACAACGGTCCAGCAACCCAAAGTTGACTGGGAGACGATGGCCTAGACCTCTCACGAACTCGTCACAACATCCTCCATGCGCCTCTTCCTGCGGTACCTGCTCTTGACCTGTGGGGGGTGTGAGACAGCAAGAGTGAGCTCACATACGTTCATTGCTCAACAAGTTGTGGGGAATAATGTGCATGAACTCGCCAAAGGTGGGAGCTCACGTGAAGTGTAAGGCTTACCAAAGGAGATGGTTAGAGCTGAGCATTGCTTTTAAAGTTGGTCAAAATTTTATTAGCAGTTACTAAGTATAAGTAAATACCAAACCCAATCAAGTAGTAGAACAAAAGTAACAACATCACCCGCGATGCAATGCATGTGACAAATTGAATTTAGTTCCATAATTTAATCATGTGAGGGTCCGAGCTGCTCATGACCGTGAGCACGGCTAGTATACCAGTTTTACACTCTGCAGAGGTTGCGCATCTTTACCCACAAGTCATGTTGCCCATCTGCTAAGAGACGGCCAATCCCATACACCTCTACCGAGGAGGCGAGGCAGGGTAACACTACGAGGCCTTTATAAAGTTCCACTAGCTTCAGAAAACCCGCTACAATTTATAGGAAGCTCCAATGCAGGAATCCCTCGCATGACCGCCATCGCAGCAAAATCATCCCAAGGGCCTCCCTACACTGACCACTCCCCTACTGCCCTTGCCCCTTTCGGGTAAGGTAGTCATCCACTAGCTTTCCTAATTAATCAGCCAAGGGCGTCCCATTAAACCCTTGTGGTAGCACTGTTTTCCCGGGTGGTTCTCCATGTTCCAATTAACATAATGATCTTATCATGAACAGTAAATAACAGCTGATAATAAAGTATGATCATGAATAAAGTATATCTCTATACCCAGAACCATATAAAGCAATAGCAGGTTCTACCCAAAAATTCAGTGGTGAACAAGGTATAAAGATAGTCAAACTAGGGTAACCTATTGGGTCCCATCAAAATTAACCTATGCAGATCATTATGATTAATTAGAACATGAGTGGGTAAAAAGAAGTGATCAAGGGCACAACTTGCCTGGGACTTGAGATTCCAGGTATCAGGATGATCTTCAGATTCTCGTGACCTCACTCCTATTCGTAGCAATACAAACATACATGGTATAGGCAAAATTAACATCACACCAAACATAAGCACAAACTGCATAATAATGATCTACGCGATGTTGCGAGGTCGTAGAAACAAGAACCACTAAATTCGGAGCTACGGTTATTAAGTTATGAATTTCCAAAATTATTTAGTGCTTAGAATAGATTAATCCAAATGAACAATTTTAATTCAAATTTCATGGCTAAACAATATTACTAGTTGATAGACAATATTAATACAAAATTATTGCAACTGGAATGACTCAATTTGGAGTTAGAATGAATTAAATATGATTTATACAAATTTCTAGAATTATTTTCGTATTAAAATTCAATTTCTAATATTAATTATCTGGTTTTCTCTGTTGTCTGGACTGGGCGTCAATAGCAGAGAAACCCAGGGGCTAACTCGCAATTTCTCCCAAGACTCAATATTCCCACAGTGTGGACTGCGGGATGGACAGCGGGTTCATTCCTTAAAACTACGGGGTCTCTTTTGCGAAAGTGCCACGACGAAGGGTTACGGTGGATCCCCTGCCGCAGGATTAGAAATCAAGGGCCTCGATCAACTTCGTCGATTCAATGAAACAGTGCTCATCCAGAACCGTCGATCGAGTGATCCACGACCGAGATTCTCTGTGGACGAAGGGGTATACATAATCTAATCTAAACTGTTGCTTCTCGGATCTGCGGTCAATATCCTACCGCCATCCTGATCTAATCCTAGACGCCCCTAACCGATCCAACGGCCAGGAGGCCTTCACCTAACCCCGCACTGGTTCAAGGCGGCGCACACAGGCAGCACGGCGGCGCACGCCGGTGAGATGTGCAAACGCCACTTTGGTCGCCCTAAACTTGAATCAAAACAGAGCTAAACGCTGCGCAGGCAGAGGCGAATGTCCAGAGAGCCTTCTTACCGGTAGTTGTGCCGTGCAGACCCCAGGCCGTGATGAAGTGCGGATCCGTGGCTAATGTTGGCGTCGGTGAGAAATTGGGGCAGCACCAAAGGTTTCTTCCACCCATGAGTTCTTCAATGATCTCCGCCGCGCTCGAGGAAGCCCACAGATCCGAGCTTGCGCCCCGAACGATGACGGGACACAAACTCCACGGCGGCGGCGGCGTCACTCCCTCACAATTCGCGACGGGGGAGGATGATGGCTCGACTAGGGAATCAAGGAGGCGAGGCAAGAGGTAGCGGCGGGTTTTATGCCCCTCTACAGGCGGAGTCCATCTCCCCCAAGAATTCGGTACATAGGATGAGGATCCGGGCGAGGTTTTCGCCACCTCTGTCGAAACCAACGCGGATATCGCAATAGACCGGGTTGAAGACCACCCTGACCATGGGCCCCACACGGAAGAGATTTCCACCCCAGAATAATCGATTTCGGCGCGCGGGACTGGAGCTCAGCCACGGACTCAATCCATCTGCGCGATCCCGAGCGGTCTGCGTGGAGTGAAGAAGACCGATCCGACAGGATGGCCCCACCATGCAGTGACCGAACACCAGAGCGCAGGAAGGCGAGTGAGAACCATTGGACGACCGATGCGTGGGCCAGCCCGACAGAGAGACACCCACGCGACCGGCACAGGGTGAACGAACCGGGCGGAGATGGGTGAGCAGGAGAGGGGGTGGGCCGGAAGGTGGGAACTCGGCCCAAACCAAGGCTGTTCATTTTTTTTCTTTTTCTTTTTTTTGTTTTTATTTTCTTTCCCCTTTATTCTTTTCTTTTGTTATTTTCTATTTTTTTTAATTCTATTTGAAATTTATAACTTCACACAAGATTCAAATTTAGGATTTGAGTTCAAATGCACATATAAAAATTCAGCATGAAATGCAATTATATTTTTATATTAAATAATTTATTTATTCGAGAATGTCTCCAATATGCAACATATACACACATTGTTTGTAGTCAAATTAAAAGTATATTCAAAAGTTCATATTCATCTATTTTGATAGAAAAGATTTTCTAATGCATAGTCTTTTATTAATAGATTGTTTAACTAATTCTACATAGTTTACTAGGCAGTCATTCATATTGGACCTTTTATTTAACCACTTGTTTCAAAACATAACTATTTTTACTTTAGAATGTTTTTTTCCTAAATTACCCAAAATAATATTTTGGGGTGTTACAAGCACTGCTTCCTATTTGGGATCGAGCTCGGAGCCAATCCGGATCTGCTTGGAGGCGTCGCTGCTGAGGTCGAGGGGGACGGACTTAACCGTCTCCGCTAGCTCGAAGTTGCCGGCGTGACGCTTCACGTCTGGTACCTCCTTAGAGAGGCTTTCTAGGTCGGCGATGAGGGCCTCGGACTCGGCGAGGGCCTCGGCGTACTCCACGCACTCCACGTCGCATTCGAACGCGTGTTTGTACGTGGGGCCAACGGTGATGACCCCGTTGGGGCCCGGCATCTTGAGCTTGAGGTAGGTGTAGTTGGGGACGGCCATGAACTTCGCGTAGCAGGGCCTCCCCAGTACCGCGTGGTAGGTTCCTCGGAACCCGACCACCTCCAACGTGAGGGTCTCCCTTCGGAAGTTGGAGGGCGTTCCGAAGCAGACGGGAAGGTCGAGTTGTCCGAGGGGCTGGACGCGCTTCCTGGGGATGATCCCGTGGAAAGGCGCAGCGCCTGCTCGGACCGAGGACAGATCGACACGCAGGAGCCCGAGAGTCTCGGCGTAGATGATGTTGAGGCTGCTGCCTCCGTCCATGAGGACCTTGGTGAGCCTGACGTCGCCGATGACGGGGTCGACAACAAGCGGGTATTTCCCCGGGCTCGGCACGTGATTGGGGTGGTCGGCTTGGTCGAAGGTGATGGGCTTGTCGGACCAGTCTAGGTAGACTGGCGCCGCCACCTTCACCGAACAGACCTCCCGACGCTCTTGCTTGTGGTGCCGAGCCGAGGCATTTGCCGCTTGCCCACCGTATATCATGAAGCAGTCGCGGACCTCGGGGAACTCTCCTGCCTGGTGATCTTCCTTCTTGTCGTCGTCGTGAGCCCTGCCACCCTCCGCGGGTGGCCCGGCCCTGTGGAAGTAGCGCCGAAGCATAGCGCACTCCTCAAGGGTGTGCTTGACGGGCCCCTGATGATAGGGGCACGGCTCCTTGAGCATCTTGTCGAAGAGGTTGGCACCTCCGGGGGGTTTCCGAGGGTTCTTGTACTCGGCGGCGGCGACAAGGTCCGCGTCGGCGGCGTCGCGTTTCTCTTGCGACTTCTTCTTGCCCTTCTTCTTGGCGCCGCACTGAGTTGACGCCTCGGGGGCATCTTCCAGTGGGCGGCCCTGGGGCTGCTTGTCCTTCCGGAAGATGGCCTCAACCGCCTCCTGGCCAGAGGCGAACTTGGTGGCGATGTCCATCAGCTCGCTCGCCCTGGTGGGGGTCTTGCGACCCAGCTTGCTCACCAGGTCGCGGCAGGTGGTGCCGGCGAGGAACGCGCCGATGACATCTGAATCAGTGATGTTGGGCAGCTCGGTGCGCTGCTTCGAGAATCGCCGGATGTAGTCCCGGAGAGACTCTCCCGGCTGCTGTCGGCAGCTTCGGAGATCCCAGGAATTTCTGGGGCGCACGTGCGTGCCCTGGAAATTGCCGGCGAAGGCTTGGACCAGGTCGTCCCAGTTGGAGATCTGCCCCGGAGGCAGGTGCTCCAACCAGGCGCGAGTGGTGTCGAAGAGGAACAGGGGGAGGTTGCGGATGATGAGGTTGTCATCATCCGTTCCACCCAGTTGGCAGGCCAGCCGGTAGTCCGTGAGCCACAGTTCCGGTCTCGTCTCCCCCAAGTACTTTGTGATAGTAGTCGAGGGTCGGAACCGGGTCGAGAACGGCGCCCGTCGTATGGCACGGCTGAAGGCCTGTGGACCGGGTGGTTCGGGCGAGGGACTCCGATCCTCCCTGTTGTCGTAGCGTCCTCCACGCCTGGGGTGGTAGCCTCGGCGCACCCTCTCGTCGAGGTGGGCCCGACGGTCGCGGTGATGGTGCTCGTTACCGAGTCGACCCGGGGCCGCAGGCGCTATGTTGCGTGTGCGCCCGGTGTGGACCGAGGCTTCCCGCATGAATCGGGAAGTCGCGGAACGATGTTCCGAGGGGTACCCCTGCCTCTGGGAGGCGGAGCTCTCGGTCCGTCGGACCGCGGCGCCCTCCAGGAGATTCCTGAGCTCTCCCTGGATTCGCCGCCCCTTGGTGGTTGATGGCTCCGGCATCGCGCGGAGTAGCATTGCTGCTGCAGCCAGGTTCTGGCCGACCCCACTGGAAGCGGGCGGCGGCCTTACCCTGACATCATCGGCGATGCGGTGTTGGATACCCTGGGGTAGGTGGCGCACTTCTCCGGACGGAGGTTGGCCCGCCCATTCCTGCCCGACGTCCTCGCGAATCGGCTCAAGTGCTCCTGTTCCCTCGTTGAGCCTAGCCTACACCCCACGGGTTTGCTCGAGCTGTGGGTCATGACCCCCCGCCCGAACGGGGACCACAGCTAGCTCACGTAGGATGTCAACGCGTGGCACAGGCCTAGGGAGATCACCGTTCTCCGGCATACCGAGATGGTTCCCTCGGAGGGACCCCCTAGATCGACGTGGAAACATTCACGACTTGGGCCGCAGTCCTCGTCGCCGAGGCTGTGGCTACCGTCGGAACAGTCGGAAAGGCAGTAGTCGCATGCGGTCATGAAGTCCCGCATGGCACCGGGGTTGCCAAGTCTGGAGAAATCCCAACAGAGGTCGGGCTCGTCATCTTCCTCGGACCCCAAGGGTCCGTAGGTCGAGACGTCCGTCAACCGGTCCTAGGGTGACCGCATACGAAACCCCAGAGGGTTTGGACTCGCCTCTACGAGAGCGTCCGCCAAAGCGAAGTCGCTTGGCGGGTCGAGGCTGAATCCAATGAGCGTGAGATGGGAACCGGTGGGTACCTCTTGGTCGACGGTCGGTGACGAAGTCACGTCAGGGACTGACTACACCGTCGTCCTAGGTACGAGGGTGACGCCCAGCAAGCCTTTCGCGAGCGTGCTAGCGTCGTCCGTTTGCTCGGAATTGGCGTGTCACGGGGAGACGGCGCTCGTCTTCGTCTCAAACGCGAGGTCGATGCCCGACGTGCCCCCTGTTGGGGCGCCGGCGCCGTCGACTCGCTCGACAGCCGACGAGAGGCCGCCTCCTGCTTGGCCTTGGTTGCCCCGCCTCCTCCTCCGTCGGCGGGGGAGAGGGCGGGGTGAGCTTGAATGCTGTTCTTCCACCACGCGGGGAAGACGTCGTCGATTCCGCCGCCGGCGGCGGGCTGTCGGCCGCCATTGTCGCTGTCGCACGGCGGGGGAAGGAGTATCATGTCGTAGCTGCCGTCGAGGGACATGAACTCAAGACTCCCCAAATGGAGCACCGTCCCGGGCCGGAAAGGTTGCTGGAGACTGCCCATCTGGAGCTTGACGGAAAGCTGTTCGTCAACACGCAGCAGGCCCCTACCTGGCGCGCCAACTGTCGGCGTTTCGAGACCGGGGGGTCCCTGAGCCGACGAGTGAGATGTTGCCGCGTGCCCCAGCCCAGATGGGTCGGCGCGAGACCGAGCGCGAAGGGGGGAAGAAAGGCGACCGGAGACGGGCGTGAGAGAGGTGGAAATCCCGTGGCCTTCGTGTTCGTCCCGCGCCCAGGTCGGGTGCGCTTGCAGTAGGGGGTTACAAGCGTCCACGCGGGAGGGGGAGCGAGCGGCCTCACGCGAGCGCCTGTTCCGTCCTCTTCCCCGCGCGGCCAACCCTCTGTAAGAGGGCCCTGGTCCTTCCTTTTATAGGCGTAAGGAGAGGATCCAGGTGTACAATGGGGGGTGTAGCAGAGTGCTACGTGTCTAGCGGAGGTGAGCTAGCACCCTAAGTACATGCCGTCGTGGCAGCCGGAGAGGTTTTGGCACCCGGTTCGTGTGGTGTCGTGGCCGTCGGAGGAGCGCTGGAGCCTGGCGGAAGGACAGTTGTCGGGGCTGTCGAGTCCTTGCTGACGTCCTCTTGCTTCCGTAAGGGGGCTGGGAGCCGCCGTCGTCACAGAGCGTGCGGGGCGCCATCATTGCCTATCTGGCGGAGAGAGCCAGATGGAACGCCGGTCTTGTTCCCCGTAGCCTGAGTCAGCTCGGGGTAGGATAATGATGGCGCCTCCTGTCAACGTGGTCGGTCCGCGCCCTAGGTTGGGCGATGTGGAGGCTCCTCCGAGGTCGAGGTCGAGTCTGTCTTCCGTGGCCGTGGTCGAGTCCGAGCCCCTGGGTCGGGCAAGGCGGAGACCGTCGGCTGAGGCCAGGGCTGAGTCCGAGCCCTGGGGTCGGGCGAAGCGGAGTTCGTCGTCTTCTGGGGCTAAGCCCAAGTCCGAGCCCTGGGTCGGGCGGAGCGGAGTTCGCCGTCTTCCGGGGCTGAGCCCGAGTCCGAGCCCTGGGTCGGGCGGAGCGGAGTTCGCCGTCTTCTGGGGCTAAGCCCAAGTCCGAGCCCTGGGTCGAGCGGAGCGGAGTTTGCCGTCTTCCGGGGCTGAGCCCAAGTCCGAGCCCTGGGTCGGGCGGAGCGGAGTTCGCCGTCTTACGGGGCTGAGCCCGAGTCCGAGCCCTGGGTCGGGCGGAGCGGAGCTTCCTATGGTGCCTGAGGTCGGGCCTGACTGCCTGTCAGCCTCACTCTGTCGAGCGGCACAGCAGTCGGAGCGGCGCAGGCGGCGCTGTCCTTCTGTCAGGTTGGTCAGTGGAGCAGCGAAGTGACCACGGTCACTTCGGCTCTGTCGACTGGAGGACGCGTGTCAGGATAAAGGTGTCAGACCACCTTTGCATTAAATGCTCCTGCGATCTGGTCGGTTGGCGCGGCGATTTGGTCAGGGTTGCTTCTTGGCGAAGACAGGGCCTCGGGCGAGCCGGAAGTATGTTCGTCGCTGGAGGGGGGCCTCGGGCGAGACGGAGATCCTCTGGGGTCGGCTGCCCTTGTCCGAGGCTAGGCTCGGGCGAGGCGTGATCGAGTCCGTCGAATGGACCGATCCCTGACTTAATCGCACCCATCAGACCTTTGCAGCTTTATGCTGATGGGGGTTACCAGCTGAGAATTAGGAAACTTAAGGGTACCCCTAATTATGGTCCCCGACAGAACGAGACCTTAATCGGATAATATCCGTATCAGAACATGTGGGTTCTTTTACTACTCATATCCAATACCCGACTTAGGTACCCATCCTGTTCTCACCCAAAAGAAGAAAATATTTGTATACGTCCAATAATGTTTAGCCTGCATGCCAGGGTGGAATATTTATTTGAACAAGCTGATAAATCGAGTAATGTATATGTCGGTCTGCATTGTTTATTTGAACGAGCTGATAGCTGCAATAATTGTGTTGTGTCAAGGTCTCAGGGAAGCATGCATGCCATTAGAGACGGCTTCCCTTTTAGCTCTGTAATGATCAATCTAGAACTATTATAATTATATATTACTATTTCTGTTTTCGAATATTTATAGCCTACTAATTTATTTTTAACTAAAACATGATAAATAGAAAATAGAGTACAATTCTTTTCTTGCCCAAGATAAAAATTAGTAAATTACCGCTCCGAGGATCGGAGATCCCGCTAAAATTACACTAGTTTTGGGTTAAAAGTTAAAACCATAAAGAAACTGACAGAAGTTAAAAAAAATGACAGGCTCCTCCAAAATCACGTCGAGAACCCAGAGTATCGTCAAGATAGTCTCGTCCTAGTGGCTATAGATGGCCTAGAAGGTCTTTTTAAATGAGAAAAATATCTTGTGTACATAGAAGTTGGATACACATGATATATATATTAAATCACCATCAACTATTTTAGATCTAACATCTCTGGTTGTTTATTGTATTTTACAAATAATATTTTTCACCACTTCAGATGATATTTTTATAAAATGTATAGAATAACTAGAGACATTAGACGTGAGATTGATGATGATAATTTAATATGTGCACCAAGCTCCTATATGCTCCAGATATGCTCTTTTTTTAAATAGGTCGATACTAGGCACAACCTAACCTATAGTATTTCGGCACAACACGAAAAATAAATATAATGCACGTGCCAACATGGCGCGAGATCCAATATTATGTTTGAGCTGTCACCCTATCATGATGGACTGACATGAGCACAGACACAACTAAGTGATCAACACGATTAGGCACGACTTAAACCAATATATGGTTTGTGGATATGATTGTGATGTGTGCATGTGATTGTAAATTATAGTTTTATGGTTTTCAATATAATAAATTCGGTATGAACATTCATATTTTAGATATGTCCTTTTTTTAAATATGTCGATACTAGGCACAACCTAACCTATAGTATTTCGGAACAACACGACACAGTAAATATAATGCATGTGCCAACATGGCGCGAGATCCAATATTATGTTTGAGCTGTCACCCTAGCATGATGGACTGACACGAGCACAGACACAACTAAGTGATCAACACGATTAGGCACGACTTAAACCAATATATGGTTTGTGGATATGATTATGATGTGTGCATGTGATTGTAAATTATGGTTTTATGGTTTTAAATATAATAAATTCGGTATGAATATTCATATTTTAGAATTATATTTATAATCTTAAAGGTGGTGTAGACCTTTTGAGCTCTTAAAGTTAGCCAATGTCGAGGATGACACGAGAACTACTAGGTGCTAGTGTCATATAGTGATGACACGATAGAATTATATTATATAGTATAATGTAGTGCTTCGGTCGATGACAGAACATATTTATAGGCACGAACGTCATGGTTACGAACCATGACTGCTTGTGTCATGCTTAATAGTATCATGTTTTGTAGTGCTCGTGTCAGTGTTGTGACATGTGGCATTTTTGTCATCTATATTGGTGGCCAACATGTTCGTCCAACACTATAGAAAAGCTCGATACCGTAACAAGACCAGAACCAAAAATATTTATGCACCAAAATTCTTTTTTGTGGAATTTGAAACATCTCACAAATATTTACTAAGGGTCAGTTTGGAATCAAAGAGTATGTTTGGTTGGATTATTGAGAGCACCTAGAGGGGGTGAATAGGTGATCCTGTAAAACTTGAAACTTAGTGCCACAAAAACTTGATTAGGGGTTAGCACGATAAGGCCAAGTGGCTAGAGAGGAGTTCTTGCAAGACACGATAACCACAAGATCAACACAGGTAGACACAGTGGTTTATACTGTGGTTCGGCCAAGTACAAAACTTGCCTACTTCCATGTTGTGGCGTCCCAACGGACGAGGGTTGCAATCAACCCCTCTCAAGCGGTCCAAAGACCCACTTGAATACCACGGTGTTTTGCTTTGTTTACTATATCCCGCTCGCGAGGAATCTCTACAACTTGGAGCCTCTCGCCCTTACACTTTGATGTTCACAAAGAAGCACGGAGTAAGGGAGGGATGACCAACGCACACAAGACACAAAAATCACAGCAAATACGCACACACAAGACCCAGACTTGAGCTCAAAAGAATATCATGAGGTTCTCACTAGAACGGAGCTCAAATCACTAAGAATGTCGAACAAGTGCGCAAGAATGAAGTGTGAGTGATCAACAATGCTCAAAGGATGCTTGGTATACTCCTCCATGCGCCTAGGGGTCCCTTTTATAGCCCCAAGGCAGCTAGGAGCCGTTGAGAGCATTCCAGGAAGGCAATTCTTGCCTTCAGTCGCCTGGCGCACCGGACAGTCCGGTGCACCACCGGACACTGTCCGGTGCGGATCTCTTTCCTTATTTGGCGAAGCCGACCGTTGCAGATTCAGAGCCGTTGGCGCACCGGACACTGTCCGGTGCACACCGGATAGTCCAGTGCCCCCTTGTGACCGTTGGCTCGGCCACGTGTCACGCGTGGAATCCTCGGCCGATCGTTGGCCCGGCTGACCGTTGGCTCACCGGACAGTCCGGTGCCTCACCGGACAGTCCGGTGAATTATAGCTGTACGCCGTTAATCGCTTCCCGAGAGCGACGACTTCGCTTGTGAATGGCTTACCGGACAGTCCGGTGCACCACCGAACAGTCCGATGATTTATAGCCATACGCCGTTGATCGCCTCCCAAGAGCAGCCATTTGACAGTCGCCAGCCTGGCGCACCGGACACTGTCCAGTGCACCACCAGACAGTCCGGTGCACCCTACTGCGCAGATTCTTGGCTGTACAGCCAAGTCTTTTCCAAATTGACCTTTTCCTGTTTCTAGCACTTAGACACAATACATTAGTCTCTAAAACAATGTAGTGAGTCAGAAACATACCTTTACTCTTGATTTGCACTTTGTCCATCAAATGGCATAGATTAACACTTAAGCACTTGTGTTGGACACTAAATCACCAAAATACTTAGAAATGGCCCAAGGGCACATTTCCCTTTCAATCTCCCCCTTTTTGGTGATTTATGCCAACACAACAAAAAAACAACTAGAACAAGTGTAATATCAATGCAAATAAGAACACAAATGGTTTTGATTCAACTTTGGCATATTTGGATCATACTTTGCCACCACTTGGTTTGTTTTTGCAAATCAAACTCAATTTCCTATCTCTAAGTCAAATTCACTTGTAGAGACATAAAGAGAGGTATTCCAAGAGAAATTGATCAAAGATTCAAAAACTCCCCCTTTTTCCCATAATCACACATTCTCCCCTCAAGAGACCAACTTTTGACAAAGAGAGACAATAAGAGGATTTTGACAAACCAAAAGCTCTATTCTACTATTTTAAAATTCTCAAGTGGTAGCTGATCCATTTCTTGCTTTGGCCTTATTTTCTCCCCCTTTGGCATCAAGCACCAAAACGGGATCAATCTTGGCCCTTAAACCTCATTGCCTCACCAAAATCTTCACCTAAGAGTACAAAGGCAATAAGAAGATGGGGATGAACTTGGAGTGAGTTACCCTCTCATCGGAGTGCACTGGAAGTCTTTCATGGTCCAAGTCCACCTTTCCCTTTCAATCCACCTTTGAGACTAAATCAAGCAAACTCAAGCGCACAGTTAGTCTCAAAGGGTCAAGTTGTAGCACATCTCCCCCTAAATATGTGTATCACTCACACATGGACTTTTGAGGTCCAGGGAGTGTCTGTACAACTTGAGCACCATAAATAAACAACAAAATGCATAAGGGAAATGATCAAAGGCATAAACACATGTATGCTATAAATCAATCCAAGTTTCACGAATCTAAGACATTTAGCTCACAACGCAGCCTGCAAAAGGTCTTCTCATCTAAAGGCTTGGTAAAGATATCGGCTAGCTGGTTCTCGGTGCTAATATAAAACACTTCGATATCTCCCTTTTGCTGGTGGTCTCTCAAATAGTGATGCCGGATGTCAATGTGCTTTGTGCGGCTGTGCTCGACAGGATTGTCCGCTATGCGGATAGCACTCTTATTGTCACATAGGAGGGGGACTTTGCTCAGATTGTAGCCAAAGCCCTGGAGGGTTTGCCTCATCCAAAGTAGTTGCACGCAACACTGTCCTATGGCAACGTACTCGACCTCAGCGGTGGATAGGGCAATGGAAGTTTGTTTCTTAGAACTCCATGACACCAGGGACCTTCCTAAGAATTGGCACGTCCCTGATGTACTCTTCCTATCGACCTTACATCCAGCATAATCGGAGTCTGAATATCCAATTACGTCAAAGGTAGACCCCTTTGGATACCAGATCCCGAAGCAAGGCGTAGCGACTAAATATCTAAGAATTCGCTTCACGGCCACTAAGTGACACTCCCTTGGATCGGATTGAAATCTAGCACACATGCATACACTAAGCATAATATCCGGTCTACTAGCACATAAATAAAGCAAAGAACCTATCATGGACCGGTATGCTTTATGATCAACGGACTTACCTCCTTTGTTGAGGTCGACGTGTCCGTCAGTTCCCATTGGAGTCTTTGCGAGCTTGGCGTCCTTCATCCCAAACCGCTTTAGCAAGTCTTGCGTGTACTTCGTTTGGGAGATGAAGGTGTCGTCCTTGAGTTGCTTCACTTGGAACCCAAGGAAGTAGTTCAACTTGCCCATCATCGACATCTCAAACTTTTGAGTCATTACCCTGCTAAACTCTTCACAAGACTTTTGGTTAGTAGAACCAAATATTATGTCATCAACATAAATTTGGCACACAAATAGGTCACCATCACAAGTCTTAGTGAATAAAGTTGGATCGACTTTCCCAACCTTGAAAGCATTAGCAATTAAAAAGTCTCTAAGGCATTCATACCATGCTCTTGGGGCTTGCTTAAGTCCATAGAGCGCCTTAGAGAGCTTACATACGTGGTCGGGGTACCGTTCGTCCTCGAAGCCAGGGGTTGCTCCACGTACACCTCCTCCTTGATTGGCCCGTTGAGGAAAGCGCTCTTCACATTCATTTGGAACAACCTGAAAGAATGGTGAGCGGCATATGCTAGCAAAATACGAATGGACTCTAGCCTAGCCACAGGAGCAAACGTCACCTCAAAGTCCAAACCTGCGACTTGGGCATAACCTTTTGCCACAAGTCGAGCCTTGTTCCTTGTCACCACCCCGTGCTCGTCTTGTTTGTTTTGGAACACCCACTTGGTTCCCACAACATTCTGCTTGGGACGAGGCACCAGCGTCCAAACTTCATTTCTCTTGAAATTATTGAGCTCCTCTTGCATGGCCAACACCCAGTCCGGATCTAGCAAGGCCTCTTCTACCCTGAAAGGCTCAATAGAAGAGACAAAGGAGTAATGCTCACAAAAATTAACTAATCTAGAATGAGTAGTTACTTCCTTGCTAATGTCACCCAAAATTTGGTCAACGGGATGATTCCTTTGAATCATCGCTCGAACTTGGGTTGGAGGTGCCGGTTGTGCTTCTTCCTCCATCACATGATCATCTTGTGCTCCCCTTGATCACACGCCTCTTCTTGATGAACCTGTTCATCGTCTTGAGTTGGGGGATGCGCCATTGTTGAGGAAGAAGGTTGATCTTGCTCCTTTTGTTCCTGTGGCCGCACATCTCTAATCGCCATGGTGCGTATTGCGGCCGTTGGAACGTCTTCTTCATCTACATCATCAAGATCAACAACTTGCTCTCTTGGAGAGCCATTAGTCTCATCAAATACAACGTCGCTAGAGACTTCAACCAAACCCGATGATTTGTTGAAGACTCTGTACGCCTTTGTATTTGAGTCATAACCTAATAAAAACCCTTCTACAGCTTTGGGAGCAAATTTGGAATTCCTGCCCTTCTTCACTAGAATGTAACATTTGCTCCCAAATACACGAAAGTAAGACACATTGGGTTTGTTACCGGTTAAAAGCTCATACGAAGTCTTCTTGAGGAGGCGGTGAAGATAGACCCGGTTGATGGCGTGGCAAGCCGTGTTCACGGCTTCCGACCAAAACCGCTCGGGGGTCTTGTACTCTCCAAGCATCGTCCTCGCCATGTCGATGAGTGTCCTGTTCTTCCTATCTACCACACCATTTTACTGTGGTGTGTAGGGATCGGAGAACTCGTGCTTGATCTCTTCCTCCTCAAGGTACTCCTCTACTTGAAGATTCTTGAACTCGGACCTGTTGTCGCTCCTTATCTTCTTCACCTTGAGCTCAAACTCATTTTGAGCCCTCCTTAGGAAGCGTCTGAGGGTCCCTTGGGTTTAAGACTTATCCTGCAAAAAGAATACCCAAGTAAAGCGGAAAAAATCATCAACTATAATAAGACCATACTTACTTCCTCCTATGCTTAGATAGGCGACAGGTCCGAAGAGGTCCATATGAAGCATCTCCAAAGGTCTTGATGTGGTCATCACTTTTTTGGTATGATGAGAGCTTCCCACATGTTTACCTGCTTGACAAGCTGCACAAGGTCTATCTTTTTCGAAAGTTACATTAGTTAGACCTATCACGTGTTCTCCCTTTAGAAGCTTGTGAAGGTTCTTCATTCCCACATGAGCTAAACGACGATGCCACAACCAGCCCATGCTAGTCTTAGCAATTAAGCATGCATCTAGACCGGCCTCCTCTTTTGCAAAATCAACTAAATAGAGTTTGTCGTCTAATACACCCTTAAAAGCTAATGAACCATCACTTCTTCTAAAGACAGACACATCTACATTTGTGAATAAACAGTTATATCCCATATTACATAGCTGACTCACAGACAACAAGTTATATCCAAGCGATTCAACTAAAAACACATTGGAAATGGAGTGCTCGGATGAAATAGCTATTTTTCCTAACCCTTTCACCTTGCCTTGATTCCCGTCACCGAATATGATTGAGTCTTGGGAATCTTTGTTCTTGACGTATGAGGTGAACATCTTCTTCTCCCCCGTCATGTGGTTTGTGCATCTGTCGGCGTTCCGAGACCGGGGGGTCCCCGAGCCGACGAGTGAGTGTGCCGCGTGCCCCAGCCCAGATGGGTCGAGCGCGTGGGCGAGCGCGAAGGGGGGAGAGAGCGAGAGCGAGGTGGCCGGAGCCGGGTCGTGAGGGAGTCGGAGAATCCCGCGGCCTTCGTGTTCGTCCCGCGCCCAGGTCGGGTGCGCTTGCAGTAGGGGGTTACAAGCGTCCGCGCGGGTGAGGGGAGCGAGCGGCCCCGAGAGAGCGCCTGCCCCTGCCCTTCGTCCCCGCGAGGCCAACCTTCTCTAAGAAGGCCCTGGTCCTTCCTTTTATAGGCGTAAGGAGAGGATCCAGGTGTACAAATGGGGGTGTAGCAAGGTGCTACGTGTCTAGCGGGGGAGAGCTAGTGCCCTAAGTACATGCCAAGGTGGCAGCCGGAGAGATCTTGGCACCCAGCTAGTGTGGCGTCGTGGCTGTCGGAGAAGCAATGGAGCCGGGCGGAGGGACAGCTGTCGGAGTGGCTGGGCCCTTGCTGACGTCCCCCTGCTTTCGTAAGGGAGCTGGGAGCCGCCGTCGTCATGGTCCAGCGGGGCGCCATCATTGCCTATCTGGCGGAGCTAGCCAGATGGGACGTCGGTCCTGTTCTCTGCGGCCCGAGTCGGCTCGGGGTAGGGTGATGATGACGCTTCCTGTTGACGTGGCGGGCTTGTGTCCTAGGTCGGGCGACGTGGAGGCTCCTCCGAGGCCGAGGTCGAGTCTGTCCTGCATGGCCGAGGCCGAACCTGAGCTCCTGGGTCGGGCGAGGCGGAGGTCGTTCGGCAGAGGTCGGGGTGGAGTCCGAGCCCTGGGTCGGGCGGAGCGGAGTTCGCCGTCTTCCGGGGCCTTAGCCCGAGTCCGAGCCCTGGGTCGGGCGGAGCGGAGTTCGCCGTCTTCCGGGGCCTTAGCCCGAGTCCGAGCCCTGGGTCGGGCGGAGCGGAGTTCGCCGTCTTCCGGGACCTTAGCCCGAGTCCGAGCCCTGGGTCGGGCGGAGCGGAGTTCGCCGTCTTCCGGGGCCTTAGCCCGAGTCCGAGCCCTGGGTCGGGCGGAGCGGAGTTCGCCGTCTTCCGGGGCCTTAGCCCGAGTCCGAGCCCTAGGTCGGGCGGAGCTTCCTCTGGCGCTTTTGGCCAAGCCTGGCTGCCCGTCAGTCTTACTCTTTGCGTTAAAGGCCCCAGTGACTTGGTCGGTCGGCGCGGTGATTTAGTCAGGGTTACTTCTTATCGAAGGCAAGGCCTCGGGCGAGCCGGAGATGCGTCTGCCGTGAAAGAGGAGGCCTCGGGCGAGACGGAAACATCTCAGGGTCGGCTGCCCTCGCCCGAGGCTAGGCTCGGGCGTGGCGTGATCAAGTCGCTCGTATGGACTGACCCCTGACTTAATCAAACCCATCAGGCCTCTGCAGCTTTATGCTGATGGGGGTTACCAGCTGAGAATTAGGCGTCTTGAGGGTACCCCTAATTATGGTCCCCGACAGTAGCCCCCGAGCCTCGAAGGGAGTGTTAACACTCGCTTGGAGGCTTTCGTCGCACTTTTTTGCAAGGGGACCAGCCTTTCTCGGTTGTACTTTGTTCCGGTGGGTGCGCGCGAGCGCACCCGCCGGGTGTAGCCCCCGAGGCCTCGGAGGAGTGGTTTCACTCCTTCGAGGTCTTAATGCCTTGCGTAATGCTTCGGCTGGTCTGGCGGTTCCCTCATGCGAACAGGCCGTAGCCCAGGTGCACTGTCGGGGCCCAAGTTCTCGGGCTGGTATGTTGACGCTGTCAACGGTTCGGCCGGAGCCGGGTTTGCGAGAGCAGCCCCCGAGCCTCCGCACAGAGCGAGAGGACGATCAGGGACAGACTCGGCTTTTTTACATACGCCCCTACGTCGCCTTTCCGCAAGGAGGAGGGGGGGAGAGCGCCATGTTACCCTCGATGGGCACCGAACATGGTGTCTCCGGTGAGCTGCAATCGGGTAATCCGAGTGGACGTCCGTGCCCCGTTCGTTGGGGGTCGGCTAGGGGTCCGGAGGCACGCCCAAAAGTACCTGCGGGTGATCTGCCGGACCCGGTCCCCTGGCGACGGGGTCCGAGGGCTCGTTGCCTCCCTCCGATGGGATTCCGTTATAGAGTCGTTCCCGCTGGTCTCGGAAATGTCCTAGGGTACCTCGGGAGCGCAGCCCGAGCCTTGGTTATGTATCGAACGTACCCCTGGTCATCCCTCGCTCGGTGTCTGAGGCGACTGTGAACCCTTCGGGGGGCCAGCCTTCGAACCCCTGATCAGTAATGGGCGCGGAGCCCGAGTAGCCTGAGGCGGTCGTGGAACCTTTCGGGGGGCCGACCTTCGAACCCCTGACCAGTAGTGGGTGTCGGGCCCACGCGATCTGAGGCGGCTGTTGAACCCTTCGGGGGGCCAGCCTTCGAACCCCTGATCAGTAAGGAGGCTCGGAGCCTAGTTCCTTCACGGGGAAGGATCCCTTTGGGGGTATCCCCTTTCCCGGTCCCTGTTGCAAGAGATAGAGAAAGAAAGGAAAAGGGAAAAGGGATACGAAATTTGAACGACGTGGCGTACCTTTTTTGGTGTGGCCGTTTTGGCGAAGGCGAAACGTCGCCAGCTGCTTCCGCTAGAAGCGCTGCCCGTCGAGCCGCGGAGTTAATGCGCCGGGGCGAGCGGTCGGCGAGGCTGCCGTTGCGTGCGCGAGCCATTCGAGGAACGGGTCACGGGCGTGTCGTCTTCACACCGTGAGAGAGGGGGTTCTCTGACTGCCTCCGGACGGGACGTGAGCTTGGCTGATGGCGTGACCGCTGCTCTTGCGCGCCTGCCACTGTCATTACTGCCGGCCCACTTTTGACCGCGTTTGACTGCTGCGTCAGGCTGGCGCAGCTGGGCCGCGCGCTGGGCCGCCTCGGGTTGCGGTATTGGTTCCGCAACCGAGGAGGTGCGGTGGTGGCGCAAGTGGCATAGTGGCTTACATGCAGCATCCGGCGCGCCGGTTGCGCGACGCGTGGGCTTGAGCCTCCGTGCTGGCCTGTCAGGAGTCGGAGAGGCGCGACCACTTGGCGCGGTTGCACGCCGCCCGCATGGCTGCCCGCCCCCTTCGCCCGTTGGTCTGGGCAAAAGTGGAGGGTCACTTGTAACCGCTGGGTGGTTGCGCGCGCGCCGCGCACGGCGATTCGGCTTCTTCTGCTCGGAGCCGGTCTGCATGACAGGTGGGTCCCAGCCCCCGCGCCGCAGGGAAGGGCTTTGGAGGCGTGTTGGAGAAGACTCAGCCCGTGACGGTAGGGGGCGCAAGCACGGAGAGTTGCCTTTAAAAGGAGGGCGACCCCTTTCGTAAGGCGACCATATCTTCTTCTTCCCTTATGCATTGTGTCTTTCCACCTTTCAAGCCCCCGGATGGGGGAAACCGCCGTCTCCGTGCCTCATCGTCGGGGGACACCACTCCGTGGGGGTGGGTACCTTTCAGCCATCGTTCGGCTTCAAGGATTTTCATCATGCAGCCCGGCTGCACCCCCCCACCGGTGGTCACGCAAGAGGGCGACCTCCGGCTTGATGGTGGGGGAAAGCGAGCCGGGCTGCGGCCTCTGCCCCTCCCTCAGCCTCAAGGATTTTCATCACCAGGGCTGAGGAGGGGAGTGTGCCGAGTTGGGGTCGGCTCCTGCGCGGGCGGTGGCCCGCTCCTTCCCTCAGTGATCGGGGGGAAGGGCGGGAGTCGTCCGTGGTGCCAACAGCTGCAGCGTGCCTGGCCTTCGGACGCGAGTGGCTTCGGAGCCGCTCGCGGCGCCGGCGTTTGCCATGGCAACTGGAAGAGGTTCTTCCGCCGGCGCGACAGCCGAGGCTGGCCATGGACCGACCTCCAAATCTACGGTCTTCTGCCCGTCCTTGCCTCTCGAGTTTGGGCAAGGGCGGGGGCCTCCTAGCAGCAGCATCCGCCCTGAGGTCATCACTGCTGCTGTTCGGCCCTCCGGGGCAGAAGTCTTCATCGTCGCCGCTGCTGGGGCGGGCGGCGACATGCCGTTCGTCGGTCTTCTGTTGCCCCGCAGGCCCACCCCTATCGAGTGGGGTTGTTCGTACCTGCGGGGGGGGAACCGGAGTTCCGTTTGTAATGGCACTTCGAGTGTCGGGTTTTTTGTTCATTTTCGGCTTTCGGGGCCTGAACATGTATGTAATTACGGCACGGAGCCGTGTTTTTTCCTCATTTTCGAGCACTAAGACGCGTCTGCTGATTGTCTGAACCGCTTCGCTAAGCGTGAGTCGCCCCGTGTCAAGGTGACGAGTGAGGTATCCGTATCCCGGAGGCGTAGGAGTCCCTCGGCTCGGTCGGCCCTGTTGTCCGAGGCTCCTCTAGCTTAGTTGAAGAGATCCCTCGGCCGCTCTTCGACGAGCCGAGGCCGGGGGTAGCGATATCAGCATGAGCAGAGGCGGAGTTGGCTCGGAAATGAAACCTGGTTGGCCGAAGCCTAGCCGAGTTGTCCGTTGGCAGGATCGACGCCGGAGTTGGTCGGCCGAGGCTTCGGACCGGGCTCGTGCCCTCGGAAGGTGGTTGGCCGAGGCCCCGGAGGTGGCTGGCCGAGCCGCCTGCTCGGGCCGGATTCCCGGAGAAGTCCCTGACAACGATCGCCCGGGCGTGGTGATGACGCCGTCCTTTGGAGCGGAGGCCCTCGGACCGCGTCGCCGTCCGAGGCTAGTTCGGGCCTTGCCGAAGGTGCTGTCGATGCCGAGGGTGTCGCCGCCCCCTTCCAGCGCCAAGACCTGAGCCTGCAGGATCAGCTTGTCTTGTAGCGTGTGCTTTGTGCGGCCGTCGAGGCCAGAACACACACCCTTGCTGTGTTGTAAAGCTGCGTCCTTTTTCCTCTTGTTCCAAGCATCTGGACTTTTTGTCGGTAACAGGGATGTTTGTGCGAGCGAAAGTTGCTTCTCGCGGAAGGTGAGGAGTGAGGTATCCGTATCCCGGAGGCGTGGGAATCCCTCGGCTCGGTCGGCCTTGCCGCTTACGCGCACTTTTACTCGTCCATGAGGCCCTATCACCGACTTAGTCGAGAAAACTCGAAGAATCGCTTCGACAGAAGAGCTTCCGAACGTAGAGACTTGTTCGATCTGCGGAGTCACCTTATCCGAGCGCGAGTTACTTATCGCAGAAGGTGATGAGTGAGGTATCCGTATCCCGGAGGCGTAGGAGTCCCTCGGCTCGGTCAGCCTTGGCTGCTTACGTGTACCCTGTCGTTTCCATGACCCGCTTTTCGAAGTAGTCAAAAAGCACGAAAGATATTCTGATAAAAGAGGTTTTCTGTTCGAGGAAAAATTTGACGCAGAGGGGGTTTCCCCCCTTTTAGCCCCCGAGGGAGGGTCGGGCTTTGCCGAGGCGAGGCCGACCCTTCCTTGTTGACTAAACTTTGCGTGGGTGCGAGGTATATGAACAATTTGGAAACATCTCAAGGGTAGAAGCGACGTAGCTGTTGGATGTTCCAAGCGTTGCCGTAGACCTCGCCTTGACTGTTGGCTAGCTTGTACGTTCCGGGCTTCAGAACTTTGGCGATGACGAACGGCCCCTCCCAGGGGGGCGTGAGCTTGTGCCTCCCTCGGGTGTCTTGCCGCAGCCGAAGCACCAGATCGCCCACCTGGAGGTCTCGGGGTCGGACCCCTCGGGCATGGTAGCGTCGCAGGGACTGCTGATACCGCGCCGAGTGTAGTAAGGCCCTGTCCCGAGCCTCATCCAGCTGGTCCAGCGAGTCTTCTCGGCTAGCTTGGTTGCTTTCTTCGTTGTAGGCCCTCGTCCTCGGGGAGCCGTATTCCAGGTCAGTGGGCAGGACGGCCTCGGCCCCGTAGACCAGGAAGAACGGCGTGAAACCTGTGGCTCGGCTTGGCGTCGTCCTCAGGCTCCAGACCACCGAGGGGAGTTCCTTCATCCATCGCTTGCCGAACTTGTTGAGATCATTGTAAATCCGGGGCTTGAGCCCTTGTAGAATCATGCCGTTGGCACGTTCCACTTGCCCATTCGACATGGGATGAGCTACGGCGGCCCAGTCTACCCGGATGTTGTGATCCTCGCAAAAATCCAAGAATTTTTTGCCGGTAAACTGGGTGCCGTTGTCGGTGATGATGGAGTTCGGGACCCCGAAGCGATGGATGATGTTGGTGAAGAACGCCACCGCCTGCTCGGATCTGATGCTGTTCAGGGGTCGGACCTCGATCCACTTGGAGAATTTGTCGACGGCGACCAGCAGGTGCGTGTAGCCCCCGGGCGCCTTCTGCAGAGGGCCGACGAGGTCCAGGCCCCACACAGCGAAGGGCCAGGTGATGGGTATCGTCTGCAGAGCCTGAGCGGGCAGGTGGGTCTGCTTCGCATAGAATTGGCACCCTTCGCAGGCACGGACAATTCTAGTGGCGTCAGCCACCGCCGTCGGCCAGTAGAAGCCTTGGCGGAAGGCGTTCCCGACGAGGGTTCGAGGTGCTGCATGATGGCCGCAAGCCCTCGAGTGTATTTCCTGCAGGAGTTCCTGACCCTCGGTGATGGAGATGCATCGCGGGAGGATGCCCGAGGGGCTACGGTGGTAGAGCTCCTTCTCATTGCCCAGCAAGACGAACGACTTGGCGCGTCGCGCTACCCGCCAAGCCTCGGCTCGGCCGAGGGGCAGCTCTCCTTGGCGGAGATATTGCAGGTACGGGGTCTGCCAATCTCGATCTGGCATGACCCCGCTCTGCTCCTCCTCGATGTGCAGTGCTTCGACCTCGGGGGCCGAGGGTTCCTCGGGTTGAACCGAGGATAGCTCGGGCTGGGCCGAGGTCGCCTCGGACGGGGCCGAGGGCACCTCGGGCTCGGGCGTGTCGCCTATCTTGACGGAGGGTTGGTGCAGATCCCGGGAGAAGACGTCCGGGGGAACCGTCGTTCGCCCCGAGGCTATCTTCGCCAGCTCGTCCGCAGTCTCGTTGTAGCGCCGGGCGACGTGGTTAAGCTCGAGCCCGTAGAACTTGTCTTCCAGGCGTCGAACCTCTTCACAGTAGGCCTCCATCTTCGGGTCGCGGCAGTGGGAGTTCTTCATGACTTGGTCGATGACGAGCTGCGAGTCGCCGCGTGCATCGAGGCGTCGGACCCCTAGCTCGATGGCGATTCGCAATCCGTTGATCAGAGCCTCATACTCAGCCACATTGTTGGACGCCGGGAAATGGAGGCGGAGCACGTAGCGCAGGTGTTTCCCGAGGGGCGAGACGAAGAGCAGGCCCGCGCCGGCTCCCGTCTTCATCAGCGACCCGTCGAAAAACATGGTCCAGAGCTCCGGTTGGATCGGAGCCGTCGGCAACTGGGTGTCGACCCATTCGGCTACGAAGTCCGCCAGTACCTGGGACTTGATGGCCTTCCGAGGGGCGAACGAGGTTGCCTCGCCCATGATTTCCACCGCCCACTTCGCGATCCGTCCCGAGGCTTCCCGGCACTGGATGATCTCCCCCAGGGGGAAGGATGACACCACAGTCACCGGATGAGACTCGAAGTAAGGTCGCAGCTTTCGCCTCGTCAGGATCACCGCATACAGCAGCTTCTGGACTTGTGAGTAGCGGATCTTGGTCTCGGACAGCACCTCGCTGACGAAGTAAACTGGCCTCTGGACGGGCAAAGCATGCCCCTCTTCCTGCCTTTCGACCACGATCGCGGCGCTGACCACCTGAGTGGTAGCGGCGACGTAGACCAAAAGGGCTTCTCCATCAGCTGGGGGTACCAAGACGGGCGCCTGGGTGAGGAGCGCCTTCAGGTTCCCGAGGGCTTCCTCGGCCTCGGGAGTCCAAGTGAAGCACTCGGCCTTCCTTAAGAGACGGTACAGGGGCAGGCCTCTTTCGCCGAGGCGCGAGATGAAGCGGCTCAAGGCCGCGAGGCATCCCATGACCCTCTGTACGCCCTTTAAGTCCTTGATGGGCCCCATGTTTGTGATGGCTACGATCTTCTCCGGGTTGGCTTCGATGCCCCGCTCGGAGACGATGAATCCCAAGAGCATGCCTCGGGGCACCCCGAAGACGCACTTCTCGGGATTGAGCTTGACGCCCTTCGCCTTGAGACATCGGAATGTCAGTTCAAGGTCGGAGAGAAGGTCGGAGGCTTTCTTCGTCTTGACTACGATGTCATCGACGTAGGCCTCGACCGTGCGACCGATGTGTTCGCCGAACACATGGTTCATGCACCGCTGGTACGTTGCACCCGCGTTCCTCAAACCGAACGGCATGGTGACATAACAGTACATGCCGAAGGGCGTGATGAAAGAAGTCGCGAGCTGGTCGGACACTTTCATCTTGATTTGATGATACCCTGAGTAGGCATCGAGGAAAGACAGGGTTTCGCACCCTGCAGTGGAGTCCACGATTTGATCGATGCGAGGTAGAGGGTAGGGGACTTTCGGACATGCTTTGTTGAGACCAGTGTAGTCTACACACATCCGCCATTTCCCCCCTTTCTTCCTCACAAGCATAGGGTTGGCAAAGCCATTCAGGGTGGAATACCTCTTTGATGAACCCTGCTGCCATCAGCTTGTGGATCTCCTCGCCTATCACCCTGCGCCTTTCCTCGTCGAATCGGCGCAGAGGCTGTCTGACCGGTCGGGCTCCGGCCCGAATATCCAGCGAGTGCTCGGCGACATCCCTCGGTATGCCGGGCATGTCCGAGGGACTCCACGCAAAGACGTCGGCGTTTGCGCGGAGAAAGTCGACGAGCACTGCTTCCTATTTGGGGTCGAGCCCGGAACCGATCCGAATCTGCTTGGAGGTGTCGCCACTGGGGTCGAGAGGGACGGCCTTAACCGTCTCCGCTGGCTCGAAGTTGCCGGCATGTCGCTTCACGTCCGGCACCTCTTGGGAGAGGCTTTCCAGGTCGGCAATGAGGGCCTCGGACTCTGCGAGGGCCTCGGCGTACTCCACGCACTCCACATCGCATTCGAATGCGTGTTTGTACGTGGGGCCGACGGTAATGACCCCGTTGGGGCCCGGCATCTTGAGCTTTAGGTAGGTGTAGTTGGGGATGGCCATGAATTTCACGTAGCATGGCCTTCCCAACACTGCGTGGTAGGTCCCTCGGAACCCGACCACCTCGAACGTCAAGGTCTCCCTTCGGAAGTTGGAGGGTGTTCCGAAGCAGACAGAAAGGTCGAGCTGTCCGAGGGGCTGGACGCGCTTCCCGGGAATGATCCCGTGGAAAGGCGCAGCGCCTGCTCGGACGGATGACAGATCGACGCGCAGGAGCCTGAGGGTCTCAGCGTAGATGATGTTGAGGCAGCTGCCCCCATCCATCAGGACCTTGGTGAGCCTGACGTCGCCGATGACGGGATCGACGACGAGCGGGTACTTCCCTGGGCTCGGCACGTGGTCGGGGTGGTCATCCCGGTCGAAGGTGATGGGCTTGTCGGACCAGTCCAGGTAGACTGGCGCCGCCACCTTCACCGAGCAGACCTCCCGACGCTCCTGCTTACGATGCCGAGCCGAGGCGTTCGCCGCATGCCCTCCGTAGATCATGAAGCAGTCGCGGACCTCGGGGAACTCTCCCGCTTGGTGATCTTCCTTTTTGCCGTCGTCGCGGGCCCTGTCACCCTCTGCGGGTGGCCCGGCCCGGTGGAAGTGGCGCCGAAGCATGACGCACTCCTCGAGGGTGTGCTTGACGGGCCCCTGATGGTAGGGGCACGTCTCCTTGAGTGCCTTGTCGAAGAGGTTGGCGCCTCCGGGGGGCTTCCGAGGGTTCTTGTACTCGGCGGCGGCGACAAGGTATGTGCTGGCGGCGTCGCGTTTCGCTTGCGACTTCCTCCTGCCTTTCTTCTTGGCGCCGGGCGGAGTAGACGCCTCGGGAACATCTTCCGACGGGCGGCCCTGGGGCTGCTTGTCCTTTCGGAAGATGGCTTCGACCGCCTCCTGACCAGAGGCGAACTTGGTGGCGATGTCCATCAGCTCGCTCGCCCTGGTGGGGGTCTTGCGACCCAACTTGCTCACCAGGTCACGGCAGGTGGTGCCGGCAAGGAACGCGCCGATGACATCGGAGTCGGTGATGTTGGGCAGCTCGGTGCGCTGCTTCGAGAATCGCCGGATGTAGTCCCGAAGGGACTCTCCCGGCTGCTGCCGGCAGCTTCGGGGGTCCCAGGAATTCCCGGGGCGCACGTACGTGCCCTGGAAGTTGCCGGCGAAAGCCTGGACCAGATCCTCCCAGTTGGAAATCTGCCCCGGAGGCAGGTGCTCCAACCAAGCGCGAGCGGTGTCGGAGAGGAACAGGGGGAGGTTGCGGATGATGAGGTTGTCGTCGTCCGTCCCACCCAGTTGACAGGCCAGGCGGTAGTCCGCAAGCCACAATTCCGGTCTCGTTTCCCCCGAGTACTTCGTGATAGTAGTCGGGGGTCGGAATCGGGGCGGAAACGGCGCCCGCCGAATGGCCCGGCTGAAGACCTGCGGACCGGGTGGTTCGGGCGAGGGACTCCGATCCTCCCCGCTGTCGTAGCGTCCCCCACTCCTGGGGTGATAACCTCGGCGCACCCTTTCGTCGAGGCGGGCCCGACGGTCGCGATGAGGGTGCTCGTCGCCGAGGTGGCCCGGGGCCGCAGGCGCGGTGTTGCGCGTGCGCCCGGTGTAGACCGAGGCTTCCCGTGTGAGTCGGGAAGTTGCGGCACGAGGTTCCGAGGGGTACCCCTGCCTTCGGGAGGCAGAGCTCTCGGCCCGCCGGGCCGCGGCGCCTTCCAGGAGATGCTTGAGCTCTCCCTGGATTCGCCGACCCTCGGTGGTTGATGACTCCGGCATCGCGCGGAGGAGCATCGCTGCAGCGGCCAGGTCCTGACCGGTTCCGCCGGATGCGGGTGGCGGTCTGTCCCTGGCATCGTTGGCGATGCGGTGCTGGAGACCTTGGGGCAGGTGACGTATTCCTCCGGCCGGGGGCTGGCTTGCCCATACCTGCCCGACGTTCTGGCGGATTGCCTCGAGCGCTCCTGCTCCCTCATCGAGCCCGGCCTGCGCCCCGCGGACTTGCTCGAGCTGTGGGTCGTGACCCCCCGCCGGAACGGGGACCACAGCTAGCTCCCGCGGGATGTCGGCGCGAGGCGCTGGCCTAGGGGGATCACCATCCTCCGGCATGCCGAGACAGCTGCCTCCGGAGGGATCCCCTAGCTCGACGTGGAAACATTCGCGGCTCGGGCCGCAGTCCTTGTCGTCAAGGCTGCGGCTGCCGTCGGAACAGTCGGAGAGGCAGTAGTTGCATGCGGTCATAAAGTCCCACATGGCACTGGGGTTGCCAGATCCAGAGAAATCCCAGCAGATGCTGGGGTCGTCGTCTTCCTCGGACCCAGAGGGTCCGTAGGTCGAGACACCCGTCAATCGGTCCCAAGGCGACCGCACACGAAACCCCAGAGGGGTTGCACTCGCCTCAACGTGAGCGCCCGGCAAAGCGAGGTCGCCAGGCGGGTTGAGGCCGAGTCGAAATGACAAAGGATGGGAATCAGCCGGTACCTTTTGGTCGACGAGGATCGACGAAGTCGCATCGGGGGCTTATCGCGCCGTTGTCCTGGGTGCGAGGGCAACGTCCTGCAGGCCCTCCGTGAGCGCGCTGGCGTCGTCCACTTGCTCGGGATCGGCGTGTCGCGGGGGGACGGCGCTCGCCTTCGCCTCAAACGCGTGGGTGATGCCCGACGCATCCTCCGTTGGGGCGCTGGGGATGTCGATTTGCTCGACAGTCGACTGAGCGCAGCCTCCCACTCGGCCTTGGTTGCCCCGCCTCCTCCTCCGATGGCGAGGGAGAGGATGGGGTGAGCTCGAAAGTTGTCCTTCCCCCACGCGGGAAAGACGTCGTCGATTCCGCCGCCGGCGAGCGGGCTGTCCGCCACCATTGTCGCTGTCGCGCGGCGGTGGAAGGAGTATCATGTCGTAGCTGCCGTCGAAAGACATGAACTCGAGACTCCCGAAACGGAGCACCGTCCCGGGTTGAAGAGGTCGTTGGAGACTGCCCATCTGGAGCTTGACGGGAATCTACTCGTCAACACGCAGCGTGCCCCTACCTGGCGCGCCAGCTGTCGGCGTTCCGAGACCGGGGGGTCCCCGAGCCGACGAGTGAGTGTGCCGCGTGCCCCAGCCCAGATGGGTCGAGCGCGTGGGCGAGCGCGAAGGGGGGAGAGAGCGAGAGCGAGGTGGCCGGAGCCGGGTCGTGAGGGAGTCGGAGAATCCCGCGGCCTTTGTGTTCGTCCCGCGCCCAGGTCGGGTGCGCTTGCAGTAGGGGGTTACAAGCGTCCGCGCGGGTGAGGGGAGCGAGCGGCCCCGAGAGAGCGCCTGCCCCTGCCCTTCGTCCCCGCGAGGCCAACCTTCTCTAAGAAGGCCCTGGTCCTTCCTTTTATAGGCGTAAGGAGAGGATCCAGGTGTACAAATGGGGGTGTAGCAAGGTGCTACGTGTCTAGCGGGGGAGAGCTAGTGCCCTAAGTACATGCCAAGGTGGCAGCCGGAGAGATCTTGGCACCCAGCTAGTGTGGCGTCGTGGCTGTCGGAGAAGCAATGGAGCCGGGCGGAGGGACAGCTATCGGAGTGGCTGGGCCCTTGCTGACGTCCCCCTGCTTTCGTAAGGGAGCTGGGAGCCGCCGTCGTCATGGTCCAGCGGGGCGCCATCATTGCCTATCTGGCGGAGCTAGCCAGATGGGACGTCGGTCCTGTTCTCTGCGGCCCGAGTCGGCTCGGGGTAGGGTGATGATGACGCTTCCTGTTGACGTGGCGGGCTTGTGTCCTAGGTCGGGCGACGTGGAGGCTCCTCCGAGGCCGAGGTCGAGTCTGTCCTGCATGGCCGAGGCCGAACCTGAGCTCCTGGGTCGGGCGAGGCGGAGGTCGTTCGGCAGAGGTCGGGGTGGAGTCCGAGCCCTGGGTCGGGCGGAGCGGAGTTCGCCGTCTTCCGGGGCCTTAGCCCGAGTCCGAGCCCTGGGTCGGGCGGAGCGGAGTTCGCCGTCTTCCGGGGTCTTAGCCCGAGTCCGAGCCCTGGGTCGGGCGGAGCGGAGTTCGCCGTCTTCCGGGACCTTAGCCCGAGTCCGAGCCCTGGGTCGGGCGGAGCGGAGTTCGCCGTCTTCCGGGGCCTTAGCCCGAGTCCGAGCCCTGGGTCGGGCGGAGCGGAGTTCGCCGTCTTCCGGGGCCTTAGCCCGAGTCCGAGCCCTGGGTCGGGCGGAGCTTCCTCTGGCGCTTTTGGCCAAGCCTGGCTGCCCGTCAGTCTTACTCTTTGCGTTAAAGGCCCCAGTGACTTGGTCGGTCGGCGCGGTGATTTAGTCAGGGTTACTTCTTATCGAAGGCAAGGCCTCGGGCGAGCCGGAGATGCGTCTGCCGTGAAAGAGGAGGCCTCGGGCGAGACGGAAACATCTCAGGGTCGGCTGCCCTCGCCCGAGGCTAGGCTCGGGCGTGGCGTGATCAAGTCGCTCGTATGGACTGACCCCTGACTTAATCAAACCCATCAGGCCTCTGCAGCTTTATGCTGATGGGGGTTACCAGCTGAGAATTAGGCGTCTTGAGGGTACCCCTAATTATGGTCCCCGACAGCATCCGCTGTTGATAATCCAGCTTGATCCCCCGGATGCATAAACCTGCAAGGAAAATTTAGGCTTGGGTCTTAGGTACCCAACTCTTGTTGGGTCCTACAAGGTTAGTGACAATATCCTTAGGGACCCAAATGCAAGTTTTATCTCCCTTGCATTTTGCCCCTAATTTCCTAGCAATCACCTTTCTATTCTTTCTACAAATTGCAAAGGAAGCATTGCAAGCATGATAAATTGTAGAAGGTTCATTAATCTTCCTAGGAACATGAGCAACATTTCTCCTAGCCATATGATGAAAGACATTTCTCCTAGGCATATCTCTACCATGCATATAGGAAGAACTTGAAGCAAACATTGCATCTGGCTCATAAGCATTACAACTCCTAAAGGCATTCCTAGAATGTCTCCTATCATGATACATAAAAGCATGGTTCTTATGAGCACTACTAGCCATAGGGGCCTTCCCTTTCTCCTTGGCGGAGATGGAAACCTTATGGCTTGTTAAGTTCTTGACCTCCCTCTTGAAGCCAAGACCATCCTTAATTGAGGGGTGTCTACCAATCGTGTAGGCATCCCTTGCAAATTTTAGCTTATCAAATTCACTTTTGCTAGTCTTAAGTTGGGCATTAAGACTAGCCACTTCATCATTCAATTTAGAAATTGAAGCTAGGTGTTCGCTACAAGCATCAATATTGGAATCTTTACACCTATTGCAAATTGTAACATGTTCTACACAAGATGTTGATTTATTAGCTATTTCTAACTTAGCATGCAAATCATCATTTATGCTCTTTAAGCTAGAAATAGAGTCATGGCATGTAGACAATTCACAAGAAAGCATTTCATTCCTTTTAATTTCTAAAACAAGGGATTTTTGAGCCTCTACAAACTTATCATGTTCTTCATACAAAAGATCCTCTTGCTTTTCTAATAATCTATTCTTATCATTCAAAGCATCAATCAATTCATTAATCTTATCAACCTTAGTTCTATCTAAGCCTTTGAATAAACATGAATAGTCTATTTCATCATCGCTAGACTCTTCATCACTTGAGGAAGCGTAAGTACTAGTATTACGAGTGCTTACCTTCTTTTCCCTTGCCATGAGGCAAGTGTGGTGCTCGTTGGGGAAGAGGAACGACTTGTTGAAGGCGGTGGCGGCGAATCCTTCATTGTCGGAGTCAGACGACGAACAATCCGAGTCCCACTCCTTGCCAAGGTGTGCCTCGCCCTTAGCCTTCTTGTAAGACTTCTTCTTTTCCCTCTTGTTCCCTTGTTCCTGGTCACTATCATTATCGGGACAATTAGCGATAAAATGACCAATCTTACCACATTTGAAGCATGAGCGCTTCCCCTTCGTCTTGTTCTTGTTGGGATGCCCCTTGCGACCCTTTAGCGCCATCTTGAAGCGCTTGATGATGAGGGCCATCTCTTCATCATTAAGTCTGGTCGCCTCAACTTGCGCCACCTTGCTAGGTAGCGCCTCCTTGCTCCTCGTTGCCTTGAGAGCAATAGTTTGAGGCTCTTGGATTGGGCCATTCAATGCATCGTCGACGTATCTTGCCTCCTTGATCATCATCCGCCCACTTACAAACTTTCCAAGTATCTCCTCGGGCATCATATTCGTGTACCTAGGATTCTCACGAATATTGTTCACAAGATGTGGATCAAGGACGGTAAAAGACCTTAGCATTAGCCGGACGACGTCGTGGTCCGTCCATCGCGTGCTTCCATAGCTCCTTATTTTGTTGATAAGGGTCTTGAGCCGATTGTACGTTTGGGTTGGCTCCTCGCCCCTGATCATTGCGAATATCCCAAGTTTGCCCTCCACCAACTCCATCTTGGTGAGCATGGTGACGTCGTTCCCCTCATGTGAGATCTTGAGGGTGTCCCAAATCTGCTTGGTGTTATCCAAGCCGCTCACCTTATGGTATTCGTCCCTGCACAATGAAGCTAGAAGAACAGTAGTAGCTTGTGCATTTTTGTGAATTTGCTCATTAATGAACATGGGACTATCAGTACTATCAAATTTCATTCCACTCTCTACTATCTCCCATATGCTTGGATGGAGAGAGAACAAGTGACTACGCATTTTGTGACTCCAAAATCCGTAGTCCTCTCCATCAAAGTGAGGAGGTTTGCCAAGAGGAATGGAAAGTAAATGAGCATTGGTACTTTGCAGAATACGAGAGTAATCAAAAGAAAAGTTCGAATTGACTGTTTTCTTTTTCTCGTAGTCGTTGTCGTCGTTGTCCTTTTGGGAAGAAGAGGACTCGTCGCTGTCGTCGTAGTAGACGATCTCCTTGATGTGCCTTGTCTTCTTCTTCCCATCTTTTCGTTTGTAGCCCGAGCCCGAGTTGGTAGGCTTGTAATCTTTCGACTCGTTGACGAAGGACTCCTTCTCCTTATCATTGATCACAATCCCCTTGCCCTTAGGATCCATCTCTTCAGGCGATTAGTCCCTTTCTTGAAGAGAATGGCTCCGATACCAATTGAGAGCACCTAGAGGGGGGTGAATAGGTGATCCTGTAAAACATGAAACTTAGTGCCACAAAAACTTGATTAGGGGTTAGCACGATAAGGCCAAGTGGCTAGAGAGGAGTTCTTGCAAGACACGATAACCACAAGAAGATCAACACAGGTAGACACAGTGGTTTATCCCGTGGTTCGGCCAAGTACAAAACTTGCCTACTTCCACGTTGTGGCGTCCCAACGGACGAGAGTTGCAATCAACCCCTCTCAAGCGGTCCAAAGACCCACTTGAATACCACGGTGTTTTGCTTTGTTTACTATATCCCGCTCGCGAGGAATCTCCACAACTTGGAGCCTCTCGGCCTTACACTTTGATGTTCACAAAGAAGCACAGAGTAAGGGAGGGATGAGCAACGCACACAAGACACAAAAATCACAGCAAATACGCACACACAAGACCCAGACTTGAGCTCAAAAGAATATCACGAGGTTCTCACTAGAACGAAGCTCAAATCACTAAGAATGTCGAACAAGTGCGCAAGAATGAAGTGTGAGTGATCAACAATGCTCAAAGGATGCTTGGTATACTCCTCCATGCGCCTAGGGGTCCCTTTTATAGCCCCAAGGCAGCTAGGACCTGTTGAGAGCATTCCAGGAAGGCAATTCTTGCCTTCAGTCGCCTGGCGCACCGGACAGTCCGGTAAACCACCGGACACTGTCCGGTGCGGATCTCTTTCCTTATTGGTGAAGCCGACCGTTGCAGATTCAGAGCCGTTGGCGCACCGGACACTGTCTAGTGCACACCGGACAGTCCGGTGCCCCCTTGTGACCGTTGGCTCGGCCACACGTCACGCGCGGAATCCTCGGCCGACCGTTGGCCCGGCTGACCGTTGGCTCACCGGACAGTCCGGTGCCTCACCGGACAGTCCGGTGAATTATAGCCGTACGCCGTTAATCACTTCCCGAGAGCGACGACTTCGCCTGTGAATGGCTCACCGGACAGTCTGGTGCACCACCGGACAGTCCGGTGATTTATAGCCGTACGCCGTTGATCGCCTCCTGAGAGCAGCCATTTGACAGTCGCCAGCCTGGCGCACCGGACACTGTCCGGTGCACCCAGACTGCGCAGATTCTTGGTTGTACAACCAAGTCTTTTCCAAATTGATCTTTTCCTGTTTCTAGCACTTAGACACAATACATTAGTCTCTAAAACAATGTAGTGAGTCATAGAAACATACCTTTACTCTTGATTTGCACTTTGTCCATCAAATGACATAGATTAACACTTAAGCACTTGTGTTGGACACTAAATCACCAAAATACTTAGAAATGGCCCAAGGGCACATTTCCCTTTCAGTTATGCCTGTGAAAAAAACAATTGTGAGCTGTGAAAAAAGTTGGTGTGAATTGTGAGTTGTTAAAAAGCTAAAAATCGTTTGGTGGAAACTAATAAAAGACACTAAAGTTCTACCATATATTTTCACATTTTTATCTGAAAGCCGCTAAAAGAAGGTTTAGAGGTGTTTTCAGTTTTGCACTGCGAAAAAGTCGATTTTTAGAAAGAGTTGCTTTCTGGATCCAACCCTTTGGTTTGACTTTTAGGGAGCAAAAGCCAAAGACAAAAGTCAAACCAACCATACCCAAAGTATTTTTATGGTTCGTAAGCAATACCATAGTTTTTATTAATACCATGGTATTTTATGTCATAAGGTGTTTGGTTACATTTATGAAAACTATGTTTTTAAAACATGATATTTTAGATACCATATTATTTTTGGAGTATTATAAACTGCACTCCAACCCTAAGTTTTCATGATATTGCTAGATTTTGACTAATACCATGGTTTATAATGTTGTATTCAAACAATGTTTGTCAAAACTATAATGTTTTGGGAGTTGACCAAGACTATGGTATTGTCATGGCAATTGCAAAGTATAGTAATGTAAAAATCGTGGTTTTGATAAACATTATTGCCAAACAGACCTTAATTTTGGTTGGCTCAGTCAAACTAATGGAAATCTGTACTTTTCATTAACTCCCTATTTTCAGCCCACTAAAATTATTAATTTTCATTATGCCTTATATAATAGGCTGAAGAGAGTAATAAATAAAGTGTTGAAACTTAATTAAGATAGAGATGTGAACTACAAAGTTACATAATTCTTGAAGACCTACAACTTTCATGTTGGTGGTTTTTACTTTCAAGATCGTTTTTAAAATTCAAATTTTAATTTTTTTTAAATTCAGACGTAGTTTTTGTTGCAAAATGACTTCAAATGAAAAAGGTTGTCAACTACAAAATTCTATAACTTCTCAAGATCTAAAAAGTTTATTTTGGTTGTTTGGCAATTTGTTTATCTTACGTGATGGTTCTAACATTATGCACAAAACTTATACATATCTCTTGTAGTTTCATAAACTACGAGAGAGAGGTTTTATGAACGAATTTACTTTTATTTTGTCATATGAAGAAATGATCAAAATATAAATTGTACATCTTGATGAGTCATACAAATTTGTACTTGAAAACCTTTTCATTTGAATTAATTTAACGCTTTAAAATATGGTTTTGTACAAGACTATAAAAGATCAGCTAAGAACTTTTATTATTCATGTACGAAGAATTGAAGAGTTGAAAGCTTGTTGTGATCTTGCTAATCTATCAAAGACAACGGTTCAGCTTGAGAGGCATATTGTGTTTCCACTGGTATATCGACTTATTGAGTTAGCATTGTTGTTACCGGTGACGACTGCAACAGTGAAAACGGCCTTCTCATTAAGACTGAGTTGCGCAACAAGATGTCCGATGGTTGGTTAAATGACCTGATGGTGAGAAATTTTAAAGGACTCGACCTTCATAAAATCAAGAAGGCATTTCAAAATAAGAAAAATAGACAAATGCAATTGTCTAAATCTCCTAGAACTAGACTCAACTAAAGGTATATTCTTATTTTACTTGTTAAACAATTTTTACTTCAATTTGCCATTGGTAACTCATTTTTATTTTTTAGATTTTATTCGCTATATGTCATTTGGTTGTAAATGAATTGTAATCAAGATGACTATTAAATAAGATATTTTTGAACATCTATTATTTATTTTGTAGCTGCAAGTTATTTTAAATTGTGTTATAAATTTTTATTCTTAGTTGCGTTAGCAACATCTAAATTTTCTGGCGTATTTTGAAACAAAACTACAGTTTCTCCCTTTGTTAGTTTTCTTCACTCCCCTGACGGTGTTATCCTGATGATGTTGAAATGGTGGGAATAGTTTAGTAGAGAAGAGCGCCAAATAATGAAATATAAAGTCCTTCCACTCATACTGGTTTCCTTGAGGTTAATGTCATCGAAGGCTAATCACAGCGAAGTGCTGGTCTCGATCGGTATTGGACATTATTTTTCTTCCGTTTCACATATCCAGAGGCTAATCACCGCGCCACTCGGAGCATGTGTCGTCGCATTCGGTCCATTCTCAAAATATTGGAGCTGAGGAGCCAGTCCAGCCATGGCCTAACATCCTTAGGCCCTGTTCGGTTAATCCTGTTATCTATGGATTAGATGTAATTGAAAAAAAAAATTTAGAAGAAGTTTGACTTATTTGGGATTTAAACCCACCTAATCCACGTGGATTGAGAGCTAACCGAACAAGCCTTTAATAAAACAAACGTGAGCCCGAGGAGCTTCCATCCATTTTCTGTCTGAACGTTATCGGAGGGAGGGAGTATCCTCACCCGTCGCTACCTCCGGTTCCGACCAAAACCATCGCAGCGACCCAAGCCAGCAGCCATGCGAGCATGGAGCCTGTCAATCTTGAGCTTCACGTTGGCTTAATGCTCTGCGGCAAGGTTTTGGTTTTTCAGTTGCCTGAGCTGAGCATGGACCCTGAATGCGGAAATGCAGACCTGAACGCTGGGAACAACAAACAGAGACTGATTCACACTCGAATCACGTTACAAACAATAGTACGTCAACCAAACAAACAGGCACATAAGAAATAGATCACCTTATCCGTTTCTGAACCTCAGAACCAAAAGCGAGCGCATTAAGGGCACCAACGCGGATAACATCCCTTCCAACCTCAGAAAAACGATCTCCCTACCGGCTACTGTCCTCTCGGCGACACTCCTCCAGACGTACCGCACTCCATTCAGCTCCGCCATGGCCACGCTCGCCAGGCACCTCATCCTGTGCTCCTCCTCGCCATCTCAGCGCCGCCGGCGACCCCTGCCGCCCGACGCCACCGCGGGCACGCAGCAGGCGCCGCCGCAGCCGTCCACCACGCGCCGCCTGGCGGTGGCCGCGTCCGCGGCGCTGGCGGCCACGGCCGCGCTGTCCGCGCGCCGCCCCACGCCGCCCCCGCCCGCGATGGCCGCCGAGGCGGGCGTGCCGCCGACACCGGCGTCGCCCGGGACCGTGCCGCGCTGGGGCACCAGGTCCTACGTGCGCGAGCGGTTCTTCGAGCCGGAGCTCACCGCGGAGGAGGCGGCCGCGCGCATCCGCCAGACCGCGGAGGGCATGCGCACGCTGCGGCCCATGCTCGAGACCATGTCCTGGAAGTACGTGCTCTTCTACGTGCGCCTCAAGTCCAAGTACCTCGGCCTCGACCTCACCACCGCCATGGCCGGCGTCCCCGCGGGCCGCCGCGCTGACTACGTCCGCGTCGCCAACGACCTCGTCGACAACATGACGGAGGTATGTATCGTCTGATGAGAGTGCTAAATGCTGAAAACTGCATTGTAAATGCATGCGGTTTATTTCTCCATTTTCTCAAATAATAATCTCGCATCCTTCCTGCGCGTGTCTTGTGCAGTTCGATCGCTTCGTGCGGACTCCCAAGGTCTACGAGTCCTACCTCTTCTACGAGAAAACGTTGAAGTCGCTGGATGACGTGGCAGAGTTCCTCGTTTGATGTACATACATACTATATAAACTAGTAGTTGTATGAAATATGTACTCCGTGCGTGCGTCCAAGAATGAAATTATAGAAGTTATGCCAGCCAAACTATTTTAAGTTTGGCCAAAGTTTTAATAAACAATATTAACATTTATGGCTCTAATAAATCTAATATCGTGAATATTGAATTTTTTAAAGGGATGCTCTTTTATGAACGAATTATATTAGTTATAATTTAAATTGTTTTTTAAGCTCCCAGAAAACAAGAGCTATATTCTTTTATGAACGAATATATTATTGTACAATCGGCTACGCTACTTCAGCCGCAGCTACAACTGTGCTGTCCTCATAGATACACTGTTACTTCTGTATGGAACTATGCAGAAATTGTCTTTTCTTTGGAAAAAGGAAAATCTCAGCCTTAGCAACGACGACGCACAGCTAATTCTTACAAAGTTCAGCTTAATTCCTGATTATTGAATAAAGGCAAATTAAAGAGCACATGTTCATAGAAAAATATAAGGGCTGGTTTGATGGACCGGAAGGGATCATGGGGGAGTTATTCCCTCAGGGCTACTTTGGGAACTTCAAATCCCCTTCGGAATGGAAGGGGATTGAGGTGGAAATAAACTAATTTCCTCTCTAATTTTCTTCAATCCCGAAGTTTTGGAAACCATATTTTCTCAAGTAATTTCATTTTTTCCAAGAGAAATAAGTTCATTTTCCCTTGTGAAAACAGGAATCCCATGAACTAGCCTTAAATTGAATAGTAAGGGGATTCATCTCCTATGATCCCTTGCATTTTCTGGTCCATCAAAACAGCCCTAAGCGAAGTCTATTGTTACTTTCCCATTCATATTTCCTCAAGATGTCCAAATCGACATCCTTTAAAACATTGGATGCCCTTTTAGTAGAGATGGCAACGGACACATTTTACATGCGTGCCCGCGGGTAAAAACACTATAAAGTATGTATTTGGGTGTGAGTTTGTACCCGTGGAAACGGATGCGGGTTTGATTCTCAACCCGACGGGTTTTTCCTCGCGAGTATGGAAATGTTATACCAGTACCCGCAATGTGTATATATGTGTATATGTATGTGTGTATATATGTAATTATATATATATGTATATATTATACAAATACATGTTTGTATATGTATATTTATATGTGTGTGTAATTATGTGCCCGTGGGTTTATGTCACCCGCGAGTCACGGGTATGGGTAGCATATTGTACCCGTTGCAGGTAATGGGTACGTGTGCGGGTTTAATATTAAACCCGTGGTTGGAGGTTTGAAAAACCCTCTACCCACGGGTTTCAAACCTGTTGCCATCAATGGCGGATCTACACCCCGGGCCACCCGGTCCGTGGCCTGGGGCTTGATCCATGTAACTCTATATAAATCCCTATTTAATACGGTATAAAATAGTTAAGATAAAATGAAGAGAAGAAAATCTGGTAGATTTAGCCCGGATGATAGAAAAATTCTGGATTCGCCCCTGGTTGCCATCTCTACCTTTCAGACCATATTTGTAGAGTCCTCGAGCTGTAGTAATGCTTTAACAAATCACTATCAGTCCAATAGGCATGAACTCTCCTTGCTCTCTAATGGATATATAGAACTTTTTTAATAGAAAGAGAGCTCTCTTGCACGAAACGGAGGAGCATAAATGCCCAGAGTCAACCAAATAGCTATTGCTCTTCCACCCATTGAGAACGACACCATCAAATTGTTCTCATGCTGTTTGAGCTAAGCATTGGATCAATCAGATACCTATCAAAGGGCTAGATAAGAACTGTACGGGGCCTGCAGCTTATAGTCGCATGCCCATCACCGGATCAATACGTAGCACCAAATCCTTCTGTGGAACCTTTTGTTGTTGCATCGAAATGGTATATTATACTCTAATGATGGCATCAGATTAATCTGATGGTCCTACCTTAATTGTTCTTCAACAGAATCGTAGCTCAGACAATTGTAGATTATAGTTTGTAGTCCCTTGACCAAACCATCAGAACAAGTATCAGAAACCCTCCATTCACTTCTATTGCAACGCACTTTGTGAATGGTCTTGTTCCAATTGACCTTTGGGCTTCCCTTGGGGTACATAATGTTTGATAAATGTGCAGCATACTTACTCCATAGATTCGCCTAGGTCAAGCTAATGGTTTATACCTGTTTACAGTATTGGCAAAGAAAAAAAAACTACTCTAAGTGCCTCTTAAGGCCAAATGACACTTAGAGCTAGTTTGTCCTTAACATTGTCAAATATCCTTTAAAACCCAAACCAATCTCCATCGATTAGGCTATGAAAACCATTGATTATCCACTCACCAATCATTATTGTGATGTAACTTTTAAGACCACTACAAAACACATGTTAATCATAGTACTCATGCCATCGTTAATGTGAAGCCAAATTAGCATTGTAGATGCTTCCACACCTCACTTACACATCGAAACAAACTCACTAAGATTTTGTGCGAGTGTCTCTTTATGGCCATATTCGGTTTTATTCAGATCGAATGGAATTGAGGGGATTAAATATAATCCCTTACTATTCAAATTTGACGCTAGTAAGGAATTTAATTCCTTCCAACCCTCTTCAATCTACTCCAAACCGAATAAGACAGATTCAAGATTTCATTGATGAAGAAATACTAAGATCACATGTCGTGTATTGAATCCACTACAACTACAACAAATGTAATGTAAACTATAAATGTAGACGAATTCTTCGCTCTATAGACAAAACGAACTCAAACGGCGAAACGGGACACTCTAGAGGCCACACGATTCTCTCGGCCCAATCAGGGTTGTTCTATGCTAAAAGGAAAAAGATCGCTCGATCTCATCTAATTATGGTCGAAGTCCAGTAACAGATTCACTGATCTTTTCTAGTTTTTGGAACCGTTCAAGTTTGTTCCGGAGTAGTTTTGGCCGACGCGACAACCATATCAGTTGCAGGAGAGATGAATCAAAATATATCTTTTTTTATTAAAAAACTATATTTTAAAAGTCTCCTTTATTTTAAAAAATGTTGAAAAAATTGCTATTTTGGGTTTTCTAACGTGGGCTCTCTGGTATTATGTGACCCTCTTTTTATGACTTGTGGGACCATTTATGTCTATGATTTGTAGGTCTGGTGACAAAATAGAGAAGTTCACAACTAAGAGTGACAAAATAGCAAATTTCCCTAAAATGTTTGAGATATCTTTTAAAAAAGCAAATTGAACGTTTGTTTTAATTTAAGGAGCTCTTGGTCTAACTACCGTGCAAGGCGCCGAGAGGGAAACACTAACTTTCCAAACGAATACATCACGCTGTCACAAAAGTCACGAAGGGGGCTGGAAAAGACAACCATTTCAGACGACTCTCGATAGTCGTCATCGTTCATCCATGGCACCGCATCGCCAAGGTTTGATCGGGGCCATCCATTATTCAAGTCGTTTTAAGTGAGCCGCCCAATCGTGCCGGAGAGACCGAGAGAGCAGCACATCGTTGATCAGCGTGTCGAGGTTCGCGATCGACCTCGCCGCCGCCCCCGCGGCGACCTCTTTCCACTCCGCCGCCCTGCGCGCCATCTCCTTCCCCTTGTCCCCACCCATCGCCTCCCGTATGGTCGCCTCCACTGCCTCCCGCCGCACGTCGTCGTCGCTGACCTCCATCGCCACGCCCCACTCGACGCACTTGTACCGGCAGTTGGTCTGCTGCTCCGCGAAGAAGGGCCAGGACAGCATCGGCACCCCGGAGCTGAGACTCTCCTGCGTCGAGTTCCACCCGCTGTGCGTGAGGAACAGGCCCACCGCCTCGTGCCGCAGCACGGCCTCCTGGTCGCACCAGCTCGCCACGAGGCCCCTGCCCTTGGTCGCCTCCAGGAACCCAGGGGGCAGCGCCGCGGCCGAGGACGTGTCGCCCTTCACGACGTCCGGCCTGACGACCCACAGGAAGTCGTGGCCGCTGCTCGCCAGCCCCCATGCGAACTCCGCCAGCTCCTGCCCGCTCATGACCGTCACGCTCCCGAAGTTCACGTACACCACCGACCACGGATGGGGCTTCCTGGCATCCAGCCACGCGAGGCAGGACTGGTCCTCCTGCCACAGGCTGCAGCTCACCGCGTCGAGGGGGCCCCTTGGGACGACCTGCTCGGTGACGGAAGCGAGCGGGCCGATGGTGTATACGGCCGGGATGGTGGCGCGCATGGCGTCGAGCGCCGGCCGCTCCAGCTCGTCGAAGCTGTTGACGATGACGGCGGACGCGTACTCCGAGCGCTCCACCTCTTGCAGCTGGAAGGTCATCAGGACGTCGTTGGGGTCCGTGGTGCGGAGGAAAGTCGGGAAGTCCTTGAGCCGCATGTGCTTGCTCATGCCGGGCGCCCAGTCCACCGGCGTGTCCATGAACCCGTTCGTCAGCTGCTCTTCGTCTGCGCAACAAAAAATTCACATCGCTTTCGACGGATTGGATTGGAGACAGGCATGTGCAGAGGCAGGCAGCGAAACATACATACCTTTGAGGGGGATGATGCCCCTGTCGATGAGGAGGCGGAAGTTGCGGTAGCCCATGTAGCCGCAGGCGCTGGCCGTCCAGAAGAGCGCGCACGGCACGCCCACCTCCCTCGCGGCGTCCACGCTGAAGCTCATCAGGTTGTCCGCCACGACGCACGTCACGCCGTCCAGCCCGGCGAGCAGGTTTCTCAAGTGAGGCGGGCAGTTGTGCTTGGTGGCGTAGCTGATGGTCGCCGGGTCCTGCGTGGCGTCGGCGTCGGACTCCGGCAGGCCGTCCGGGATGGTGGCGAAGCGGAACCCCGTGAGGCCCGCGACGGCGGCGGCGCCGCGGGCGCGAACGAGGCGGCGGTGGTTGTACTCGGTGTTGACGAAGGTGACGCGGAAGCCCCTGGCGTGGAGGATCTTGGCCAGCTTCAGCATCGGCGTGATGTGGCCCTGCGCCGGGAACGGCACGCACACTGCGTGCGGCTCCTGGCCGGGCGGGAGAGTAGCAGCGCTCATGTCTGCTTGCCTCCTCTGGCCACCTGGGACAAGGGAAGGGATCGAGTTGTTTCTTGCTTGTGCAGTATATACTAGCATTTCTTGACTTGATCGTAGTTTACTGGATAAATTGAGCAGGTGATGCATGAGAAGCACACACCTTTTGACTAGATCTTTCCAATGTTCTCCGTTCTCCTTTCATATTTATGTTTGACTGCGTTTAGCAAGTATCTAACCACCATCTAATTGTAGTACCATCTAATTGTAGTGTCTTTTAATCCAACGATAGAACACAGTTATGCGAATCACAAATAGAATTTTATCAGAACTGATTCAGAATCGACAAGTTTCACGATAGCGCCGCGGAGGAAGAAAAATTCTATGCAGGGAGTTCTATAAAGTACTTGTTTATATGACCATACGAATAAACGCCATGTAAACACTAGTTAAATGCCCGTGCGTTGCCACGGTTTCTATTTATACTCATCTTGTTGTCTAGGTGGTGCAAATATATATTTGGAACCAATAATAATGTTTGAATCCTTCGTTTGTGCATAATTTGTTTTTTACCATTTAAATGTGGGGAGCTGGTTGATGCACGACGCCCGTGAAAACGGTGGAAACTGGATGTCTCTTGTACATGAATCACCAACAAGCTACGGAATGCAGGACACACAACAAAATTTTGATCATGCAAAGTCATCATAAAGATAATGCAGACAAGCATCAATATTTCTAAAATAAATCAATTTTGCCATTAGATAGAAGGATTGAGATGCAAGAACCATCAAATTCTAGAGTTTTTTGTTCACTTGCAAATGCAATCCATGGTGTCTCACATATACGATGACTTTAGAATGCTCATAGCTAACCAGGCCACGTACGTTGTTTGTATCTTCCCTACTCGTGCCACCTGATGTTTTTGGGCAACCAAATTAGTCGTGGGTTGCTGCTATTGCTGAATATGGCTGACAACATCCTGAACAATGTTGATTGAGGTTTGGCACCACTGGATCTAGAAGTTGGGTCACAGGCTTCTTTGCAGTTCACACCATCGTCATCCCACCATGAATTTGTTAATAGTTGACAGATGGTGTTGTTGTGTTAGACCTTAGTGTGCCAATAAAATTTTTAAAATAAACAGTAGTGTGCCAGGGATCTAGGAATACCAGAAGAGCCTTCTTACAAATTTGGTAGGCATGACAGAACCTCCTCACACACCGTTGATGTTTGCTTGCAGCAGCATAGAAGCGATCAGTGTTACCCACAGCAATCTACGACCACATAAACAATAAGGACTAAATACCATGAACGCCTTGCTTGACACCCCCTTGATGGCATTAGACCATTGCTGGCTGTTGCAGTCACCAAAACTGTTAGTAGCCTACATTGCTGAAAAACATAAAATTTCAATAGATACAAATAAATCATATCAATAAGTGTATTAGTACTATGGTAAGAAAAAAATCAACTTCTCCTTTAGTAGTTGTAATCAATAATATACCTCATGCACATACAAATTTTCTCCTCTTAGTTAATTCCGGCCTGCAAGGTTGGAGTATAGCCAATCATTCACTATGATGTCAAACACAATGTTTAGCTTATGAAACATTAGCAATCACACATCTGAAGAATATGGTGATGTAAACAAAAAGAAAGAGATATTCCATTTTATGCTATTCTCAACATTAGGACACGTATCACGGGCAGAAACAAAAACTCACAATTTAACTCATGAAATAGACTGGATAAGTTCAGCAAATAGTTTTTTAAGGACAAGTATTCGTTTTAGTTCAAAATTCAACGAACGCAAGACACCACTTCTCTCAGGTGTGTAGCTCTGCTAAACATTACAGTCAGTAACCAAGTATCTCCTTAGCTATTTATTTAATAATAAATCTGGCTTAAAGAATATCAGGTGATGAGTAGATATTACAACAAATCGATCAATGCCTCATGTACCTTATATATGCATTCTTTTTTTATAATATATCTTTCTTAAACCTCCTATGAAGAGATTGGCTAACATACTAACTTTATACAAAGGCTGCAATAGCCTTAGAGAAGGCCATCAGCCAGGATCATCGTCAAGTTATTAGGTGAGCAAGTGAGCCTCAGCAAAGAGGGTTTCTTAGGCGAGTTTGGCTTGCTGCTGGGACCAGTAGACCTAGGTCGCCAGGACCTAGTCGAGCAGCTCCTAAAGCACCGGCTCACCAAATCGTTGTTGCAGCGAGATGCTCGCTCTGTGTACCGGATCGGGTTAGTTAATGTGCAAGAATGTGTCTCCTTTGTTTTTGGTGAACCATTCTAGTACTAAAACCCACAAGTGCCAAACTATTGGTTAAATTGGCCAAGTAATCTGACCCCACTAAAGATTTTGCATAAATCATAAGTATACAATCCCGTGCAAAAAACTCCTTCCACAACAATTAAAAAGGTTCGGCAAAAGAAGGAAATCAAGAGGATCAATCAATAAGACAACAAGGAAACTAATTATCAGCTTTGACGAGTACATGCAAAGACATATATTTTTGCTTTAGTGAGAATACAGAAGCCAAGGAATTCTGTTAGGTCGAATGGGGGGATAAGAAACTATACCTTCTTGTTCCATGCTTTTCGATTGTGAGCACATGTGCTTCGACTTCAGCAACATAGAATGGGCGTCAGATCCTGTGTTGCCCTGCTCTGGTGACCATTTAGACTTATTTGCTAGAACTACAGGTTCTGCTTTGGGGTCTGCAGCTGGAACCGGAAAAAAGGCTCATGAGTTTGTGGATACTTTATTAGGCAATGATACACCAAAGTAGTGTACAAAATCATGATCACTACCCTGATAGTTCATTGCTAATGTGATATGTCAACTTCACCATGCTTAGAAGACGAGTCAGCAGCAATCCTATATCCATTGATTCTACTTCATCGATTTTTTTCTTTATTAGTAAATAAGTCAGGACTGTCTTCCTGTAAGGAAAAGGTTTGTTTGGTCAATGAAATAACCAACATGCAAATTAACTGGAACCTTGAAATTGTTAAAGTTTTCCAACTATTATTACAGGCTATAACAAAAGAAAATAATAGAACAGGAAGCAAGACATCTATTAGTCAAACAACATGTCATATCTAGAAAACCAAGAGTACATTACTTTGCTTTTATAATGCATTTGAGCATTTCTACATAAAAACAAAAGTGATGGTCATTCTGTCTAACAAACTTATCACTACACCTCAGATTATAAATTTCTAAATTTACTCGTAAGCAGCTATGATTATTAGTATTTAGTAGTGTGATGGCTGGTTTTTTTCAAAGCATAAAAAACTGCAGTGCTAGCATTCTAGGGCAAAGGGAAGCACTAATTGTTTCCTCTACACCTAATATGGTGAAAGATGCCTATACCTGACATGGTGAAAGATTCCTATTGGTACCATTCAGTAGCTCCATAATGCATTAATTAATTTGATGCGATAAGAAGAAAGTAGAAGTCACTCTGCATGACATGAGATTTGAACACTGAGTATAAGGAGCTAGAAACGCCGAACCATTTTTAAGCTAAGTTGCATGGCATGAACAAATGTTAAAGCCATTGATTTAAATACTCAGACTGATAGTAAAATATTTACTACCACCACCAAGGCCATACACTAACCCGATACACGTCCATTGGTGGATATGTAGGCTAATAGTTGTAAAGCAAATATATTTATCAGAACTACATAAACATAACCAACAACATAAAAAGGCCAGCTTGTCATGCTAGGACTCTAGAGCACATGAATGAGATCAAGTCTCCAAAGCTATGAACATGTTGTAACAAGAGCTAGTATCAAAGCAATGTGGCAAAAAATATTTACCCTATTGTAAGCACATGGCCACTTATTTCAATGCTGGAGGGAAGCCTTGTCCTAGCTCGAGATGATTGCCTGAATGAATCATTTATTTCTTTGGACAACTCAATGTCCTAAAAAACGAGACAGATGCAGCGTTCACCTTCTTTGTCGTTGTGTTCGCTGCCAAGATATCGACGTCAAGCTCCAGTCCCACTATTGTCCCCAAATCAATACCATACATACCTGGTATATTACTATTTATCAGTCAACATTTAGAAAATTAGGGAGCTCATCATTCAAAATTGTAAACGATTGGTAAAATGTATTACTATTTAGTAGTAGTCTGGACCGCTACACCTAAAGGTTGTGCTCTGCAGGAATGGAAAGTAGTAGGCAGAATAGCTGCACCTGGTGGTTGTGCTCCCGCGTCGCCACTGCATCGCCCACCTTTCTTTGTCGCTGCGACCTGGAGATGCAAGTCAAACTTTGGCAACCTTTGTCTTGGCACAAAGCAGGTCTAGCAAAACAATATACAAGTCAGTATCAGTTAGCAAGAACATGCATTAATATATTGCAATATATCATATACATCTTAGCATTGGGGACCTGATTCTAAATAAGAAAACACGGAGCATACCAGGAAATCTCAAGAATCGTGGTTTTAAATCCAAAATCATGGATATAAGTTATGTGCGAAAGCCATGTCCCTGTGTGTATGCAGAGAAGCATTTTTGTTAAATACTCAGGTTAACCCTTGCACGATAAGCACTGAGTAAACTAAACAGAAGAATCAACATATAATGTTGGATGTAGGTAATAAGTGATTAAATATGGTTGGGACTACTGTTTATCACCCTTGTGAAATTGTGACCTATATACAAGTAGTTCTACATTCTTCTTTCCTTCTAGGGCTTCATAAAAAGCATACCTTCTATTGAATTGTTATGATGTTGCCACAACTGCAAAAGAGTGGGCCTATTTCCTTTTTAGTGACTTGCCCAATCACTTGTCGATTTCAAGAAATAAATGTTGTTCTGGGCGAGCAGCTTTCAGCTGAGGATGAACAAGCTGTCATGGCCGAGTTTGAAAATTTGGAAGCTCAGGGTTGGCCAACAAAGCATCTAGAGTTCTTATCTGTTGAGAAGTACTTTTCACTCTTAGTCATCAACCCTCCTCTCGTGTATAAATATTGTCCCTGATCAGGCCAAACCAGAAAGAAGGCCCACAAATTATGTCTAACAACCTGATTCCCTGTGAATGCTAACATCACAGTAGGCATTACAGGGCTTAACCTCTGATTAGTCTCTCTCCCATGATCCTCAGCTATTCTGATTCATTTTATTTATTCACATAAGCACTTGAAATGCTCCAGAAATGTTTTTATCTGGCCTCTTTTTAGTGGCATGAACATGACAATGTCAATGATTTTGAGCAATCACACTTAAAAGCTCCAGAATTTGAAGTGAGACGTAGACAGTTCTGTTTATGTCTTGCTAGTTTAAAGTCTACCTTAGTTCTCACATCGCCTTCCTTTGCAGCTTGCCGTTGAGTCTTTGCCATACGCTCCTGTTACCGAAGTCTATACTACTCTATTAAGTTAGTAACGTCAGCGTCCACACTACCGTGCCCCCGCCTGCCCTCGCCCCATCCGTGCGCCCTTCACCACCCCTCCGCGACCGCCCCTCCCCACGTCGCCGCCCCCGCCCCTGAGATTGCCGCACGCCGTGGCTGGAGTTCCGCGCCCCCTACACCCTCCCGCACGATATCACCGCCGATCTGTCCTGCCAGGAGGTCCTGACCCCGCCACCCAGATGCCTGCGTGCACGCCACCAATTTCGCCTGCCTGAACTCCCCACTGCCCCTATTTCTTCTCCCCCCGCTCTCGATCTCAATCGCGGCCCCCGTACCGCAGTCGACCTCCAGATCCTCTGCCATCGATTCGTGGCCGCCAACACGCTGAGGGGGCGGGGAGGGTGGGCATGGACAAAAACTGGCTCAGCGGCGGTGCGTTGCTCAGCGCGTCTAGGAGCTCTCGACGGCAGGCCTCTAGGATGGTGGCCATGATGCATGGGCTCAGGAGGATGTTCGTGGCGCACAACAGCAAGAGTTGGGCACACAGGGATGAGCAGAGCACTACCTTTGCCTCTACATCTACATCTGTTAGCCCAAACATACGAGCTGCTAGGTATCATGTTCTTTTTTCCATGTCTATCTATCCCTCACCCATGTGGATATTATGCCAGTGTTTTGATGGCGCCTTACAATCTTGTTGAAGTAGCAGTTCTGGATTAATATATGTGGGATTTGACGAAATGAGTTTGTTTGATCAGGCTTGGATTTGACGATCTATTTAGAGGGATTTGATAGGGTTTGTTCATGTAGATTTGTCCTTTCAGGATTGCGTTCTATTGTTTCGTTAAGATCTGGTTATGGATTTGCACTCTAGACACATCAGCCCTATTTGGATTAAACCAAACTAAAGTGATTAAACAAAACGATATTTAAAACCTATTTTTTACCATCTTAACTTAGAATTAATCTGGAGCACTGATGTGAAGTTTAAACTCGTGCTCAGATGGCATATCCCAAAATCGCTCTACTTACAAGGATGGCAGACATACTCATCCAAATGAGTCTTTAGAACCCCCTTACTTTGGCTCATCCGTGAGCATTTTACAGAAGCAACCAGCCAAGGAACCCCATACGGATGTACATAGAAATTTTTATATATACGTAGAACAAGTCATTTGGTGCACTTAAGTCTAATGTTTATTTTGAATTTTAAATCCAGTAAAGGGGACAATCCGAATGGCTCTGCTAACAGAGGTGATTAGCGGCAAAGTATCATTGCATCAATTTGTGTATTATCTTGAGTATACATGGATGTGCATAGCCTGATGGCTTTGGCCCTAGAACGTGTCTGTTACCTCCACCAATATTCTGTATGCATTCATCATCTTGAAGCTAAAAAGTCATTGTGTTTTTGTAGAACACTTTTCTATTTTATCCATTCAGAACACTGTTTTATATTTTATCCATTCAGAACTTGTGGTTTTGCAAAACACTTTTCTATTTTGCAGTGAGCTTAACAGTCAGACTTTTGATAGACACTTATCCAGTATACTAATGCCCCAACTGCTCTTGAAGTTAAAAAGTCATTGGATGGAGTAAGCATGCCCAAGTAATGCATTTTACGAATTTACTAATTGCTATTGTGGATTATCAAGCCTGCGATATGAAATTACCTATGCGACTTACTCTTCTTCAAATATTTCCTTCCCGAACAAAACGATGCCTGCCACATGTCCATAGCCTTTTCTGCACATAAAGATTTTAATAAGCTAGAGTAATTTACATGTATAGGATTATATTTTTCTCCTCCATGTTGTCTCACAAGATATCTGGAAGGTTCACCTTGCCATTGCACATAGGGCAGTCCAAACTTGATCTATCTATTCCACACTCCTTGCATGGAGTGTAACCTCTACCCCTACAGTTGGGGCAAGGCAGCTCACGGTAGTACTGCCCACTTGGACCGACCCAAGACCTCTACTTTCCCTTCTCTGTAATTGGAGATGTACTCCTGCAATGAAAGATCAAAGCTAATAAAGTGTAAAAAATTTGCGCTTGTTTTTCTAGATGAATCAAAGCTTCCAACTCTCAGCCATAAAGGCTTTGGCGATATGCACTAAAAATATCCAAACCCTGTTGAATAAGCTAGAATTAATCTGGAGGTACTAAAAGCGAGGTATTTAGTCAGTTTCTTGTTTGGCATACTCAGTTGTTTACTTGATTGTTGCAATGTTTCTTCTGCCTAGCTTCTATTGTAATAGCTGCTTCACTGTTTCGTCTTGTTAGTGCAATAGAACCTCCTTAATGTTTGATGCACAATCATTTTTATTATAACACAACCTTGTTTTAGGAAAATGGTTGCTGCTACATAATTAACCATAGTAGCTTATTTAAATAGAATTATGCTAAATGACTTGTATTGGTTGATTGCCAATTGACTATCCATATCCTTTCGTGCCTTGTTGAGTGTTGACTCACTTTTTCATAATACATTTCCTTAATTATTGGCTGCTATGTGGATCAAATTATCTTTAAGTTTACCATGTAGTGAAAACTTAAATAATGTATGCTGTTTTGATTTCTGAGAAATACAGATGATATCCTGGAGTTGATCTGAATATGTTTAACCATGGTTGGCACTGTCCACCCAACATATGTGGTAGCTGAATGAGTTTACTATGTTCTAACATAGAAACAGAAATTTCCTACCCTTTTTAGGCAGCATGAACCGCAAGTGTGGAACATCCATTCTCATACATTTTCCCAATGAACCAATGCACTGATGAGATAGTTTTGATTCTCTTAGTTCTCATCGTTACTATAGTTTCCATCAAGAATTTTTCCAAGAATTGTCACCATCTATGGCTAATTCTTGCTGATGGATGTTCCAATTGTCATTAGGTATCCTACACACATAACCCTTCTGCGTGGAAATCATGAAAGTAGGCAGTTGACACAGGTATATTCTTGTATGTGAAAAACCATTAATTATGTACAGTTCATAGTTTTTCTGATTTAGGCCACTTCGGTTGCAACTAAATGCCCTGAGTGGCTGAGTCCAATATATGTCTCCATGATTCTTTGTTCTGCTCTTTACTTGTGAGCTCAAAAGGTGTTGTATTCATCTGGTTACCCTCCACTGTGCCCTCTTAAAGCACTTTTGGCCATCTGTGGGAAGCATGATATTTAATTTTTTTAGTAGCATGAAACAAATCCAATACATGTTGATTTTATTCTAGGGGAAACAGTGCTCTTACTGATACTATATCTGTGATTTAATCTTGGCTTAGTGATGCACATCAGAATTGTGAATAGGAATGCAATGTACACATATGGTTATTGAAGTCTTATGATTCTCAAGATAATATTATCTGGTAATCGGCCTGTGTGTTATGCTTAGGTTTTCTTTAGCCAGTTCCTGTTAAACTACCTGTCAACATTGTTCTTGTTATTTCCCCCCTGGTTATGACTCTATATATATGGCTATCTCTTTTAACTCTCAATTTACATTGCATGTTTGTATCCATACTGTACCACAAATGGCTGAAAACACTTGACATGTCTTAGCTTACCATGCTGGCATACTAATAATAATGTGACTTATCCTTATGTGTATGGTTTCTATGATGAGTGTTAGAGGAAGTATGGCAACACCAATGCATGGCGGTATTGCACTGATGTTTTTGATTACCTTAGCTATCAGCAATCATTAATGGTCAAGTAAGTTCCTCTAGGGAAAAATACAGGTTTTCATATCATGCTATCTTGGCAAGTCTACCTAAATTATACCTTTTGTGCAGTTGAATGCATTGACCTTTTGTGCAGTAATTCTAATTTTAATATGTGATACTGGTAATTGGAGTTAATGGCAATGATAGTGGATCTGTCTCGTGCAACAGTAACTCTCGCAGACCACTGTTGTTAGTTCTGGACTGGTTGCCAAGGCCTCTCAATTTTCGTATGGTTGTGAAGATGGACGGCAATGACATGCAAGTTGGAGGTTACCATTTTACTCGGAAGCAAAGCTGATGTTCTTTGTATACTTGTGGTACCCTAAGACAAAGGTATTTAGATTGTCCTTTGCTTTTCTATCTCATAGTCATAGTTTAGTTTTTGGCAACAGGCTGATGTGTGCTTTCATTACAGGGAACTACGTATGTTTATGGAACTTTCTTTAAACCATATATTTCTCTGCATGAGAATGAAATCGACCAGAATCTCCTTGAGCTGAGAGCTCGAGCCACCGACATGGTTGTCCTTTATTTTTAGAAGGCTGCTTCGGCAGGACAAAGTACTTTCTTTGACGTCTTAAAATATGTTGTTGCCCAGTCACCTTCTCAAAAATCAAGGCAACGCCTTCATCAGGTGTGGATCAAATGCACTATTACTCTCTTTTTTGCCAAAAAATCCATTGAATCATTTGTTGTTCAATGTTCATCATGTTTACTCAGATGCTCAAACTTTTTTTTACTGTTCTTCTCTGATCCAATATTGGTCATGATGCCATAGGAAGGAATGTAGTACATAAATGTGTGCTCTGTTTAACTGATCTGGCAGTGTTTATCTTGTTACCCATGTTAAAATCATGCTTTGATGTCTTCCAAGAATCACAGCAGCCGCCACAACAACAACAACCACAAGTGCAGGTGTAGCAGGCGCAACCACAAAAACAAGCAGCACCTGTTATGCGCAGAGCATCATCTATTGCTGCTCGGCAAGCAGCAATGGCACAACAATCTCAGGAGACTAAACCCGTTCAATCTTCACCCAAGATCAAGCGTCAAACATCAGCGAGATCTGGTTCAGTGGCATCCACAAAGCCTCCGATAGCTGCATCCGCACCAAAACCTGGTGGTAGCCCAAAGAAAGGCGAGGTCAAACCTGCTGCTGACCCAGTTCAAACTCCAACCACAGGTGCTGATTCACCGAAACCCGAGCCTAGCGCTCGATCACTCCCTGGAGTCGAAGGGGTGGACAAGATGGCCATCGATGAGGCCAGTGGTGACGCCCCAGAGGGCGCAGAAGAGCTTGACCCTGCGCTCGAAGAGGAGACGCCGATTGAGGAGATGATCCGTGTGACGCGCGCCAAGCTAAGGAGGCGCACGACCACCGAAGTTCCTGTTGGGAATTAGCTGCAGGCCATTGTTTTTCCTTTCCCTGCACATTGTGTTGATCTTTTTATTTTTTTGGGGTTTTAGGCTGTCATGTTGTTTGGTGGAATGGAGATGTGCTCTTGAATTGGTTCTTTGTGACACAATTGATTATCTTGTTTCTGTGCTTTCTTAGTGCCCTTTTCTTGTGATTTAAGTTGTAAGTAACACTTTCCCTACGCATGTGAATACAGGTTAGCGGCACGAGCAACGAACGCATGTAATTGCAACATCATACACTTCAATCTGGTCACTCCTTGAGTATCTTCAGGATGTCACATCCAGCCGCAATTTTTAGCCGGCAGGGAAACAAGAACAGCTGTTTTTCTATCATTCTCTGTGTACATGTATCTGTTTGAGTCTCTGGTATACACTGCAGTTAGTCTGGCAGAAGCTTTTCCTATAATCATTGGAAGGCCCTCTGAAATAAAATATGTGATACTAAAACTTAGTCAAGTTAATTAGAGCATGGTAGAACCTTTTCTTGTTCGTTTCCAAGTAATTGTTGTGTACTAACATTTATCGAATAATTTTTACGTCGTTGCAACGCACGGGCACTCACCTAGTAAGGCTTGAAGAGAAAACGAAAGCTCCGGCTGACACAGAAGCTGCTCCTGAGGACATCGATGACGTTATCGAGCTTCCTGATGTGCCTACGAAAGTGCCAGAGAGGCCTGAAGCTCCAGAAAAAAACAAAGGTTTCGATCTCGTGTTATTATCCCATTCTATATTTTTATCATGTACCCTTTTTTTGGTTTATATGGTGCATTGATGATATATTTTCTGCGGACAGTTTTGGAGGAGCCGCTACCTGCATAAGTGGATGGAGCTGAGATGAATACGATTCACAATACATAACAATGTTTTAAAAACAAAATACAAGGAAAAAACCTAGGAGGAACAAGGTACCATGCTCAAAATATTTCATTTTCAAGTAAGAAACACTTATTATTTATGATGCTAGTTGGCCAATGTCATAAAAACATACCTCATTAGCCAGTCCAAATAATACATGGTATGCTGCTCTATCTTTAAGCAACTTGACCCTCTCCTCTTTCGTCTTCTTCGCAATATCAATTACCTTCCTATGCTTGTATTTATTTTATTACACTTGGTAATCCTGCAATCAATGTTCTATTTATGACATGTATTCTAGATCTTCTATTATACTATGAATTTTCATATTACAAAATATGTATTGTGAATCGGGCGCGGCGCGGGGAGGAGGGCAATGCCATGGAATACACAATCTGTTTATGACATGTATTCTGTACTGGTCAGCCATAAATCAAGACCATGATAATCTACTACCAAACAATAGCCTTTGAAACAAAACATAAACGTTAAGAGTTTTTGGTGATGATACTTCACAGTAGACAATTGTGCTAGTGCATCATGCAACAGAGCTTAAAAACAAAAAACTACTTTGATATTTCAATGTAAAAAAGGTATACCTCTTTCGCTTGCTTTGAATTGAGATTTTCTTCATTATGATAATCCATCAGGTCACTTCATAATTCTCCAATCTGCAGTGAGAAATAATGGAGGCCTCGTCAAGTAGGCCAAGGCCATCATCCGTTTGTTCCCGATATGGGTGGCATGCCTGCTCTACGCGGTGGCGTACTCGCAGTCCTCGACGTTCTTCACGAAACAGGCGGCGACCCTGGACCGGCGGATCGGGCGGCACTTCCAGGTGCCACCTGCTGCGCTGCATAGCTTCATCAGCATCACAATCGTGGTCATCATCCCTATCTACGACCGCGTCCTCGTGCCGGTGTCGCGCCGGTACTCCGGCAAACCATCAGGGATCACCATGCTGCAGCGCATCGGCACGGGGATGTTCCTCTCGCTCTTGTCCATGGTGATCGCGGCGCTCGTCGAGAATCGGAGTTGTGATCTGGAGGCCGCCACATGGAGGCTCTACCCTTCCTACGGGAGAGCCATTCGATGCTACCTCGTAGACCTACGATCTATCTAGGCACGGAAATGGCGTTAGTGCAGGTGTGTGTGTGCGGTGCAAGGGGGGAGGGGAGGTGGACGGCTTTGGAGGGGAGGTGCATCGCGCATTGTCTCTGCCGGTGAGGTGGGGCGGCGGGATGGGATTTCCGGTAGGGGTGGGCAGCGGGCGGTACAGACGACCTTCCATTGCGCGGATCCACGGTGTGGTACAAGAATTCCATGGATAGCGGGCAGAGGAGTAGATGGCGCACCTTCCATGGATGGTGGACCTCCCAGTAATGGGGAGAGGATATCCGCGGCAGATGGACCCGCAGCACTCCACGCCGCCGCGCCCAAGCCGGACTACGCACCATGGCGACTATCTCCCTGCTCGGCGATTTCATAGCAACTGCGGGCGCTGCTCGTCCCTTCCACCTTGGTGTCGCTACCCTCCTCGTCCTCCTCGGGCTTGGCATGGGTGGGGTTCGCGGGGTGCGAGGGCGACACAGAGGTGGATTGGAACCGTGAAGGCCATCGTCACGCGAGCCTCATCGACGTCCTCGTCGTCGGGCTTAGCACGAGTGGGAAGCGGGGGGCGGCGAAGGCGGATCGGAGCCGCGGAGGGTCGAAGACTGCGGGGGGAGGTTAGCACGAGTGGGAAGCGGGGGGCGGCGAAGGCGGATCGGAGCCGCGGAGGGTCAGGGACTGCGGGGGAGGTTAGGGATTAGGTACAGCCGTGAGGGTGGGTCGCGGGATCGGACGGCTGGTGGGATCGGACGGCTGAAAATCATAATGATAAAACAGATGGTTGAGATTACATAACGGCAGAACGGCAGGCTACCCTTGTAGCCTTAATAAGTAGTAAAGATAATCTGCAATGGCTATCTGATAGAACAATTTGACTCTGCAAGACAAGGTTGATCTGTTTAGACAGGTGCCATGCACAGACACAGTACATGAATAAGAGATGCCTATCTCGGACAAAAAAGAGCTCCGCGGGTAAGGAGTGAATGCAACTTTGGCATCTCATGAGATGGCAAGAAATAAATACCTCATGAAAACCCATGCTTAAAAAACAAATCACAACCCTGGGAACAGCTTTCCCGAGGCATTATTATGATTAATAAGAAGCCTCAGCCACAAGGGCAGAGAAAAACCCTGAACCCCTGCTTAAACCATCAGCAAGTAGATATATTTGAGTTACTTATTCTGTTATTCATTTATCAACTGTATATATCAGTATGCCAACAAGACTGGAGGCATTTCTTCTTGGCAGGGGCATAGGAGCACTTAGCTCATAACCTGGCTGGTTTCAGGCAGGAGGTTGAGGCATTTGTTTACTTTAAAGTAGTAGTATTATTGTAAATAAATACAATTCATATTATTAGCATGGATTCCAATATGTAACCTGGACCAATAGCTTCCGTGGTAGACTGTCAGCTAAACTGACATGATCTAAATACTTCAGTGCATTGTGCATACTAATGGCAACCGGTTTAAAATGTTTGATTACAGGTACTTTGTTTTACCATCTATTTGTAAACAGGAAAAACCATCTATTTGGAAATAAGAAAAACGATCTATTTGGGAACAGGAAAAATAGTTTGTAAAGTTCTCGTTTCTCAGACATGATTATAGCCACCTTGAATCCTTATAAAAAGGTCTGACAGAGAAAAATCAGACACCGGTTCGATGTGAACTATCAAACTTAAGCAGTTAAGCTGTTCGCTCTTGAAAACCAAACAGATCTAACACGGTAACACCCCCGTAACACTGATCAGGAGCAAGAGGTTCAGTTAACACCCAAATGGTTCGGCACGTTGATTGACATATGGCGTTGACTAATGTCGATCTAGGTGCACTGAAGAAGAACCAAATCGTACCATGCTACACGGGTGGATAGATTGAATCAGTGGGGGCACCGCGACAGCACATAAATCCACGATTAACTCAATTGGGGAGGAAGAAAGATTTGGGTTTGATTGCGAACAAACCAACTATTGAAGATGGAATTCCGTTCAAGCAAAGCTAGGATTACTTACCAGCAGAAGAAGAGACCAATCCACGCCAACCCGGCAGAGAGGTGGAAGACGAGTCGCGGAGAAGGATTCCTCCGGCGTGTTCGGAAGAGAGGAGTCGACGAGCGGGGTTAGGGCGGAGGCGCCGCAGGATTTGGGAATTCGGGGGCGCAGGCGTGGAGCGCTGATGTCAATGGACAAGAAATGGTGTGAGCACTCCCTACTTCCCCCAATCACAACGCTGGGTCGGACGGTTGGTGGCAGCGAAATCGAGGCCGGGGCGGCGTTGGCCGTGGGCGAAATCGGGGACAGGACTGTAGGAGATCCACCTGTGCCCACGACGATGGAGCCCAGCATGGACCCTCGTTGCCGCTGCTTCTTCATCTTCCCGGAGCAGTCCACCACAGGCGCCTTGGTCAGCAGCTCCATTGCGACGCGACGAGGGCGAGGTTCACAGCCCCCTGCCTCTGGCCTTCCTTGGCTCTTGGTGCTAGAGGCGCACAGCACGGAGGTGAGGTGAGGCCGTCAGGGGACGAGCAAGTACGGCAAGCCGGAGGTGACGGCTGGTGGGAGACGAGGGATCGTGGGCGGGTGGGCGTCGGGGAGAGAGCGTGCTAATCGGACGGAGGAGGGCTTCACGCGACATTGGACGGTTGAGATTGATGGAAGGCAGAACACAAAAAGGCAGGCTACTGTTGCTAACTTAATAAGTAGTAGAGATTTCAGGGCGTGTTTGGAAGTAAACAGTATTTCAAACTCATAGTATTTCAAACTCATGGTTTTAGAATACTGCGATTTTAAAATGTCACGGAGACCAAGTATCACAAACCATAGTATTTTAGTATACATGTGCAAGGCTAGTCACAAAACTTTAGGTTGAAATAGAATTTTAAATACTCCAAAAATATCATGGTATTCAAAACAAAGTTTTTTTTACAATGCATCCAAACACCTCTTGGTAAAAAAAACTATGGTATTCTCCAATACCATGGTTTTACCTCGGAACTAAAAAAAATACTTTTATTTCCAAACACTGCACCATCTAAGTTTGTAGGACTGTATACAATTTTTTCTTTCACCGCGGCGGTGGGGGCTTTGAGCCACATGTTAGTTTCTTTTTTTTTCTTCTAAAAAGACAATGTCATACGAAATTCTATAGATCAACGAGCGTCTAAGAGAAATGAATTAGACAGTTCTCTTGTAAACAAGTGATGTTACCAAAGTACCAAACACATTGACGTTAAGTATTAAAGGAGAAAGTGCTGGATCAAACTTGAGTATATAAACATAGGGTAAATACTTGTGGATCCGCTTACGAAAAGGCTTCAACCTAGCGTGTTCAAAATACACGTGGCCAACATGGTTTCTTGGAACACCTATGATTCTAGATTAAAGGGTCATCAATGCAATCATCTCCCTTAATAATAAGTTCTCTACTTTGAGATATAGATGTTTACTACAGTCATTAAGTTCAATAGGGCATGATTGGTTGTTGTAATGGTTTGGTCTTGGTGTACTAATCTATTGAGATGTTGGAAATGTAAGTTAATAAATTAAACATTTAATTAATTAAGTTCTAAGTGTAAATGAGTAAGCATAAGATCAAGGTGGAGAATGTTGGGCTGATCTCATCCAGACTCATTAGGGGACTGAGTCGGACCTCTCGCGCGTTGATTAGTGGCGTATCAATAACCTTGGTTGTTGGCCCCCTCTTCACACCGTATAAAATAAATAGGAACAATGGATGGAAAATAAAACAATGTTCACCATACCTCCTCACCCAAACTGACGAGACCCAATCTATCTCTACGAGGACATGATGAGGGAAAGGTCGCTGCCACTATCAATAACACTGCTGTCTGACACCAACCACTAGCTAGACTGCATCTTTCCATGGCAGACTTCCCCGATCCTGAAGGAGCGAAGGTATATATCTAAGATTGATCCATTCTGGTCGCTATGATCACGGGTTAAGATCTTAGATACTTAATAGCAGCTACTCCATGCCCAACAGATGGAACATTCAAGGTCTCTTTATGGAAATGAAACAGAAATAGGGTGAGAGAGATTGGTTAGGTATGCATTCTAGGTTTATAAGTGAATTTTGGCCAATGGACATATCGAATTATCTACAAATTAGTAGTCGATAGGACACCCTATATGGTATGAAATTTCATGTGCTCTACATTCAAAGAAAAATATTTACTTCTGTGATAGGTGATTATTGTCTCCTACCTGTACTTCAAATCCACGGTTTCCATATCCTCCACGGGTCTGTATGCACATCTACATGCGCGTAGAGATGGCCAAACGGGCCGCCCGGCTCGGCCCGGGTCCGGTGAAGCCCGGACCATTTTGGGTCCGGCCTGCCAGCTGACACAGTTAAAAAACCGGGTCAGACCGTCTAAGCCCGTGGGCTCGATTTCCTGTTCAAGCTCGGCCCGCAGCGGGTCTAAACGGACCGGACCAGCCCATTTAGCACGAAAAAAGCGGGCCGAAAAGCGGGCTAAGCGGTCCGGTAAGCACGTTTTAGTGCAAAAAAGCGGGCTTAACGGGCTTAGAGGTAAACGGGTCGTGCCGGGCTAGCCCACCGTGCCCAGTTTCCTGTCCGAGCCCAACCCGCTTATTCGTGTCGGGCCCGCATAGAACCGGGTCGTGCCGGGCTCGGACCGGGCCCAAACAGCGGGCTTTGTGCCGGGCTCGTGGGCCTATACGACGTGATTGGTTGCCGGGCAACTAGCGCATGGCGCGCGGGGGCCTGGCCTGCCCCAAACTCTATTGTCCTGTTTGGTTACCTGCATCCTCAGCGCCTGACTCGCGCAGGCCTACATATGTGGAAACGGACGAATTTTACTTCTCCGCGCGTACAGGCCAACGAAGATAAAAAAACCTATATTTGCATCTGTACGTACAGGTCCAGATGTTGTCGTACAGTTAACCAAACATACGCATAAAGGTGGTCAACGCATACAAAAGACCAGGGCGCGGGCGGCCAACCAATCACGCAGTTCTCATGTAAGCATCCAATCAAAGACTACCGCATAGTCAACGCATGTATAGAACCAGGTTGTCGAGTAGCAGGCAACCAATCAGACCGATAGCCTTCGTGGTGACTAGTGAGCGCATGGTAACGACGTGAACTGTCGCCAGCACGCCTATGTAAACACGTTCCTAGACAAAATGAATATCTAGCTCAACATGTGTTGTGCGCTTGTGGTTTGTGATAAACGGAGTTGGACGACATGTAGACGACTGAGACGTTATCGCAGTACGCCAGTGGCTTTGGTGATTCCGCGATGAAGCTCATTGAGTACTTACCCAAAGCCAGATGCGCTAAGTCGTCACATTTCCGTCATCGTTCGGTATTCAACGCTCGAGCGTGACACCGTCAACTAACGCTTGGACAACGAGCGTATGACTATGAGAGTCCTCAACTCATCGGACTGTGAGCTCGATTGAGGCACGTAGATGGAGATCGGGCATTGACGTGCTGCGGGCATAGCGAAGAATCCGATTGAGCATTGTCACGTGGGGATCATGCATGTGGAGCCATGTTTGTTGCATTGCATAACAAAGTATCAACCCATCCTTATCCTTGGTTCGCTTGACGACAAACTATCAAGATGCAGAAAAGAGATGAATTGACCTAGTCTAAAATTTATCGTAACAAGTACAGCCTATCAAATAGTCCACTTAACCTTGTATCTAAAACTGTTCTCTACTTAGCATAAAAGTTTGACAAGCTAAATTTCAACTCTATATATTCAAGCATGACAATTCTAGTAAAGTAAAACAATTAAATTACTAAAAGGTAAATGCTCAAAGTAAGAAGGGTTAGAAATACAGCGATGTTTTTCTGAGGTGCCACTGTTCAAAATCGAAATTTATGTTGATTTAACTTATATTCATTTATTAGAGAAATCTCTTTATGTACAGAAGATGCTGAGAGGCCATAAAACAAGCATTGAATCTGAAGCTAGAAAGTTAACTCAATTCGAAGGCACAACATTTTTGCTGCAACATGGCCGTTCGAGGTGGCCGATGCAACACATGCTTTGCACAATGTCCTCGAGTTTCCACCTGTTATGCACTCCCGAGGCGGGACTGTGACCCTGTCGATGATGTATTCTATTGGTTTAGCTCGGGGTGAGGTGAGATAGGAGATTCCGGTGGTGCCACCGCAAATTGCATTGTTCTTCCGTTCCGATGCAGAATGATCGCCACTTCCGTTGGTAATAGCATTGCTTCTTCCTGACGTATCAAAATAAACAAGACCATGTGTTCTTAATTAGTATGACAATTAGGAATAAGGACCCTATGTAGTCCAACTCACGCACAGATACAAAACTACTGAAATACGAACCAGACAACGAATGATCTAAATTTTCTGACCTAGAAATCTCATGTTCGATAAAAAAAGAACAGATACGGTCAATCCAAGACCCAATTCCCCAGTTCAAACAAGGATATTGCAACCATCCTAAAAAAATGTGTGCACAACCAATTGGGAAAACATCTTATAGGTTGCTTAACTCTGTTTGTGTATATTTGATGCCATGCTAGGTATGAATAGTATCGTGGAATTCTTTTTTCCTCAGGAGTCAACACAGTATAGTAGTATACACATGAAAGAAACATTTCCATTAGCACCGAGCCACCAACCTGTCTTTGTCTTTGACGCTGCATGATACTAATAGCCCAAGCCATAATATAGCATGGCAGCAAAAATCCAGCTGCTCTCAAAAGAAATAGCTGTCAAATACCAACAGAGTCAGTTAACTTTACATCGACAAGAAAACACAGGAGATATACAATGTATTAATCACTAACCGAGAAAATAGCAGATGCATCATCTTCATCATCACTGTTAGTAATGGTCAGTGTATGCCTCAGGAGCAAAAGGGCCATCAACTGAACAGAGATAACAGGGACACTTCAATATCACTTAATATTACAGAGTAAAACAGGGAAGACTAAAAGAGAGAGAGAAATATACTATAGAGAAGCCAAAATATCTAAGATGCAACTCAGCAGGAGCTTTAATTGTTTTTTTAGATTTTAGAAAAAAAGGTAAGCGGTCAGGTGCAGGGTCCATTGAGTAGAAGAGATGTTTGACCTTTCTACAGACTTTATTGTGACATAATGAAAAAAAGGCAGACCCAGATGAGTGGGGTATGGAGTATGGTGAAGGAAACCGTGACAAGCCTTCCCACCGTAAATACAGACAGAGCTTTGTGAGTGGTGACTCAGTGAGACAGCTCTCACCATTGCACTAGGTCTGCCCTTCTATTTTCTTGACATAATAGAGGAAAAATAATACATGTTTCTGTAATAAAAAACACAAAACTCACAATCAGAAATATAGAGCGGCAAAATGCAGCAGCGTTGTTGTTTGTTGCAGTATATTCATCATAGTCGTCTTCAAGTAGACGGTGTTGAGCAGCAGCCATTGCCAATATTCTAGGATCATGTAAATCCAAACGGTTGCCAGAGATGGTCCAATCTCCACCACTAGAAAAAAATGCAAAAATGAGAAACAAATAGAAATTTATAAATTACGATGTACAAAGGCAAAGCTTTTTGATAATCACACAGAAATACAACTCACATAAACGTCAGGATAGAAGGAAAAAAAGTTAGCTGATAACAAACCTTATCTCTATGGTAGTTTCATCATGATGCACCTGGGTTGGGGCAGTGTAACCAGGCTTGTACAACTGATAAACAGAGAATAAAATTCATAATCTATTTACAGCTACGAAGTTTACCGTCAAATTAGCAAGGAAGCATAAGCAATTCTGCAAACAAGAACGTAGTCCAGAAAGGTAATTGCTGAGAAGTTGATTTGCAAGGATTCAAATTCATGAAACTATTATTAGATTTATGATACAAAATCTTTTCCGCTAAAAAAGTAGATTGAGTTATGATGCAGTCTTATGACCCTCTTTTGCTCGTGATAGGATCCTCAGATGCGAACCTCCCTTTTGCTTACGGTAGGTCCGAGTACATCTTTACAAATTACTATGTTTAAACGTTTAAACAATAGCTGGAAATATAATAATACCATGCATTAAGACTAGGTGCACCCTAAAAGTTGTTTAAAATACGAAAAAACAGGACATTTATTTAGCCTAATGAAAAACTTTCAAAGAAAACAAAAGGGGAAAATCTTTAAGTCTTATTATACAAGAAATAACAAAACAGTGCATGCATTAATTTCCATTTTGATATATTTAGAGTAGTAGCTGAAGGAAACAATTGTTTACCTCATGGCAGATTTCACAGACTGTATCCCCTTTCTCATTGCACCATCGTTGCACACATTCTCTGTGAGCATACTGTGCGAACAGATGTAGTATAACAAAATTAGCAAACAGATTTATGCAATGGTTTGCACATACAGGATGGTAAAAGACAAACTTAGGTAGGCGTTTAGACCACTTATAAACAATGATAATGACCGATGTATTCAGTTGAAGGCAACCCACAAAAGATACCTAGCCCTTGTTACTTGTTTGTTAAGGTTACAAAAAGTAGCTAACAACAAGTGCAAAGAATGTCCTAAGCTCTAAGCAACATCGACGATTAAACCAGGCATGCTTTTATCTACTCTGCTAGCATCGCTTTGTGCAACTACTTTTTCATGAAAATATCATGAACCACAGCACCAAACAGGATTTATATCACAAGTGAAGAGGAACCTAATATGGAGATTTATCTGAAAGGCCACAACATCTAAAGTAACAACTTATACAGAGTGCATAAGTTAGCAATCAGCATGGAAACCAACAGCTATGTTACGCCCTAACAAAGCTTCAGGCTAAGTCTTAATGTGATATTTTGCTTTGTTGATGCGTGCATTTTATATACTTAGATTTAAGAATTTCTCATCTATGAATTGACAATAGAATGAACCAGAGGCAAACAGCATAAGCAAGATGGGATGATGGAACCAGAATCTCTGGTTTGAAGAGAAGTAAGCCAGCACGCACCTTGAGGCTGCCGTTGCAAGCGCAGGGGCTCTCGAGGTTCTTCCTGAGGTCCTCCTCCTGGCAAATGCGGCACTCCACCATCCCAATCAGCGTCTCTGTTTCCTCCTTGGCGCCGGACACTAGCCCCGCTGCCTCACCGACTCGGGACGCTACGAGCTCCCCAACATCCACCGCGACATGACCCCCCATGCGAGCAAAGCAAATCGGCCCCAAAAAACTCACGCTAAACAGCACAAACCTCTAGAGGATCTCGTTTCCTGCCGTCCAACGAACCCAAGGAATCATCAAAACGGGGCCCAATTCACAGCCAATCAAATGTAATGAAGGGGTACAAAATCGACACTAAAACCCTAGAAATTCGTGGGGATGAACCGAAGTCGAAGACAAGCGGATTTGGGCGATTCCGGGGTCCAATCGAAGCCCTCGCCTCGATAAATCCCACGAAACGCAAGGTTCGGAAACGACTATTACGGACGAACAGGGAGGAAATGTGAGGAAGGGCAGGGGATTTTACCTCGGCGAATGAGCTGCGAGGAAGGCACGCACTTCCTACTCCGAAATATCTTACGAGAAGAAGAGAGAGAGAAAAAAACTATTTCCACTTCGTTCGCGTTCGTCTCGCTGCTTTTTATCGTGCGCCCAGTGACGGAGCCGTGCGGATTACCTTAGATGACATGTGGCTCCTGCCGGTTCTGGTCCCACATGGCAGTCAGAGTATGTGTAAATCGTTGGCGATCTGTAACGAACGGGTATTCGGATTCCCGCTTCAACATTATCCAGAATCCATTAATAGATCCCTGACGGGTAGTATTTGCTAACTACCCCCCTCAAATGCACCCATCAAGGATTCAGCGCTGTTGATTTGTGAATGAATGACTGCGCTTGTGCGAGTGCGACTGCATCTCTTGGTCTAAAAATGTGGTATAACCGTTGCGTGGTGCCAAAACAAAACATGTTAGGTCCTGTTTGGAATTGTAGTATTTTTATAGTTTTGAAACAATATTATGGTATTTGATGATACTATAGTATTGGAGCTCAAAAGATGTTTGGTTTGTAGAATCAAAACTCAGTTTTAAATATCATGGTTTACCCAAAACTGCGGTATTTTTGGAGTTTTTGAAACTCCACTCAGGACCTCAGTTTTCTTCTCTTCTCTCTACATATATTTTGTTTTTACAATAGAACCAAACAGATCTCGGTTTTGAACAATACTGTAGTTTTATTGTGGTAAAGCAATACCGTAGTATTTATGTCATGTACAATTGTAAATTATAGTATCTCAAAACTACAGTATGTTAAAACTGCATTCCTAAACAGACCCTTACAGTCAACTGTGTACTAGAATGATTAAGATAGCTTTAAGATTAGTAAAGTTTAACTTTTGAACATGTTAACAACATTTATTAGATCAAGGCTAATAATTATGCCATGTGATTGTGAAGTGCTTAGGTTCAGCTATCTATATAGAAAAGTTGTTGTGAGCTGTCGGATGGTAAAAAAGTTAAAAAATCGTTTGGCCGGAGATGTTGTGAAACCGTAGATTTTATAAGGTTCGTGTGTATTACCCCTAAAATTGTTTATATGCAAATTGATCGTAATACAACGATTTTTGTGTTGCCTGTCTTATATTTCACGAATATGGAAATACATGTTTCGCCATTATAATATTCTATACATATTATTATTTTACATGCATTATTTCCACCATGATCAATATGTATATATTGTTACTTTAAAGGAGTTTAGACGGTCATATGTAAGACCTCGAACATATTTGTTACACTGACTGCATACTAATTAATTTATATAAACATGTAAAGATATCTCTGGTACAGTGGTTTTGCTGCTTGATTTCTGTGGGATGCAAGGGTAAACCGTAAACGGGAGGGAGACGAGGTGCGCCGGAGCACCAAGAGGCTGCTAGCCTGGGCGGAGCCGCGGAGGTTTGTGGAGGGAGAAGGGCCCAAGGGGTGAGAAGTTGGGGGGCTGATACTGTCTTCATGACTTCAACCATTTTTCCCTACGTTTACTTCTATATCCGTATTTTCCATTATATCATCTCAAGACAATGCTTTTCTCATATAGAGAACGTCTCTAACCATTCACTCTATTTAACTCTCCTTATATATTATAATTCAGTTATTTATCATTTTTCATCCGTTTTTGAAATTTAAAAAATCATATGCCATTTATATAACCATAATACACGTTGTTTTTTAGGTTACAATACTTAAAAGAGTTCTTAAAAGAGATTAATATCACAAAGAAATTGAGTAATTAAAGTGTGAGGATTAGAACTCACCTTATATATATATATATATATATATATATATATATATATATATATATATATAGATATAGTATTTAGAGCCCTGGGCTCTCTCTAACTACAGGAAGCCCCGACCAGAAACCGACCAGGTGCTCTGACCGGCGCGCACGCTTTACTGGTTTACTGTAATACACTGTTACGTCAATTATAAATACGAGTTATGCTCCTTTTTGTTACCGTTTACGCTCTTTTGGTGTGCGCACGTCTCGCGGCATCCGGGCCCACGAAAAGATCGTGTTCCCGCAATCTGGGCAGTTTACGTATTCCGGGCCCACGAATCAAGGAACTGAGCTTTCGTTTTCTCAGCTCAGCTCTCCCGTATTAATCGCTCCCGCCGAACCCTAGCCAAAATCCACCGCCGTATGCTGCTTCTCCTCCGCGCCCGGCGAACCCTAGCATAACCGCCGCCGTCGCATTAAGATTCTCCCCCGCAGTTCCCCCGCCGTCGCATTCTCCTTCACCACCGCAGAGACCCGCCCTCGCCTTCTCCGCCGCTCGCCCTCGCCTTCTCCGCGCACACAGGCCGTGGCCTTGTTCTTCGTCTCCGGCAAGGGCCCCGGAATCGAGGAGGCGGTTGTGCCGCCCCTGCGTTCTCTTACTCGTCAGAGACCGAGACCTCGATCTTCTCCACCGCGGCGGCCGAACGCCGAGTCCCCTAACCCGTCGCGAGGTCCGTCCCCAACGTCGAGTCCCCAACGCATTTGACACAGCCCCGCGTCGCGTTGGGTTGTCCCCTGCACAGGTGTCTCGGATTCAGCCGCCCTGCAGGCCCATCCACATTCCGGTAAGCCATCAACCTTTAAGTCTTACAATCTGAATCGTAGATAGAGTTCACATTATTATTTTGCCAATTGCTTGATTTATCAAATACCAATTCATTATAAATTTATAGTTAATTGGAGACACAAATGTATACTATGCAATCTATCACCCGTTTATGCAGTTTACAATACTTTGTTTATGCTGATTTGTTGACAGAAGTATGATCCATACATGAATACATTATGCCATAAAACCTATTGCTGTTCAAATTGGGCCAGCTCACACGAAATAACCAGGTTATACATTAATTAGATGTCGCATATGAGCAGAATTTTTTTGATCAAGTTAGTCTCACAAGTTTATGCAATTTACAATATTGTGTTATGCTGATTTGTTGACAGAAGTATGATCCATACATCAATACATTATGCCATAAAACCTATTGCTGTTCAAATTGGGCCAGCTCAAACGAAATAACCAGGTTACACATTAATTGGATGTCGCATATGAGCAGATTTTTTTTTATCAAGGTTGTCTCACAAGTTTATGCAATTTACAATATTGTGATATGCTGCTTTGTTGATACATTTATGCAATGTATGGTCATGAGTTGATCTGAATTGAGTTTGTGCTTATCTTTTTTTTGATCCTTTACGTATTTTATGTATATGTGTTGTTTCATTTGGCAGGAACATCAGTGATGAAGAACATAGACCGACCACCTTCCAATCCAAAACGGATCATAATCCAGTCTACTCAGGAGTGCTTCAGCGTTGACATACCCCGTGCTCCGGCGGGGACTGTTAGACCCAAAACAAGGCATGCTGCTGATGATGATGATGACTTTATGCCATTATCCAAGAAGCGTAACTCGGACGACAGCCCTGGGAAAGTTTTGAAGAAGGTAGTCACTAAGCGGAGGAAAGCAGTGCCCCCACCCCGACAGGTTAGATATTTATGTCTATGGCAATATATCATTTTTATGCCTGAAATCATGTTGTCTTGATGTCTGAGTTAAACATTGTGTTGCGATTATGCACATGTAAATGTTTACAATATTCATTTTATATATTTTTCCCAGCAGAGGCTGAACGTCAGATGCAACCCCCAAGATGTGTTAGTAAGCATACAGATATTAAATGACAGACAGCAACAAGCAATTGCACGTAGGGGGTTTTCTAGTATTCTTGATATGAGACTGGACGCACTCGGCAGCAGATCACACTTAGCTTGGCTGATGGAAAAGCTCGACCACAATAACATGACAATTCGAGCTGGCCCTGGAAAGGAGCTGAAAATTACAAAGGATACGGTGCACCTAATTTTGGGTTTACCGAATGCTGGCGGAGGAACTGCACTGGGCATCGATGAAGCTGTTGTTGCCAACAATTTGAGAGCTGAACTTGGTCTATCGAAAGAAGATTTTGGGGTTACAGCTCTACAAGATCGTTTGAGGAAAGGTTCTGACGATGATTTAAGCATCAGATGCTTTTTCTTGATATTGTTCAATAGGTTGTTGTTCCCTACTGCCAGCTGGGGAATAACGAACCATGAGGTTCTTTTAACCGAGCAGATGGATCGTTTCCACCAGATTGACTGGTGCCAGCTTATTTTCAATGATTTATGCCAAGCTGCCAAGAAATGGCATAATAGGAGCGTTACGAACGTTTCTACAACCATCTATGGATGTTCCATCGTTATTCTTGTAAGCATATCCTTTTTTTGTCTGTTACATGTACCCATAATCTTGTATGCAAAATCCATATACATGTAGTTTATGCTTTTGTTATGTCTTATAATGACTCATGTTATGCCTTTTGCAGCTGTATTATTTGGATCATTTGCATGACTCAGCGGCACCCCAGAACAAACGTGGAACACCACGAATCAAATACTTTGATAGGAATATTATTCAAGCCCTGACAAGAGCTGACAAGGGCAAGATACGCAAAGGAGAAGAAGCATTTGGACATTGCTCGGTATTTTTTTTATGTGTCAATCACTTGTTTACATGCATATGATAATGTTCACATACCTTTATGCCCGTTTGTAAGCATATTTGTGATGATGTTTTGCATTTTCCATTAAACATATGAATCTCATTTATCAATTTAATATGTTTGTATAAGTTTTACTCCATCTTTCACACATTTTTTTAGTTCCGAAGCTCCTCAGAGACCTGCTACACAGATGTACCACCCGTTCATGCACAATTCAAGGCATGATTCTATTTATATATTTGTTTGTCATAGAATTTCAACATAACATTCAGTGATATGCTATACATTTACTTAATAATTTTCAATTTACAACAGCATAAGACCAGGACCAACACTTTTGATGTTCCTCGTCCTGACCCATCTGGACAGCACTCAATTCACATCGAACTCCCGCTCATCAGGGATTTGATATCAAGCAAGCTGAATCAGCTTCCATCCCGCCACCGCATGGGTTTCATAGAGAAGCTATCACATTTCGATGCGGAGGTTGGTAAGGCGTGTTCAGTTATTAAACAGACTCTACAGCAGATTGTTGAGAAACAATTCAATCTATCCGATGTTTTTGGCGAGTTAATTGACGAGGTCCTCCGTGCCGAGGAGGGTGACAACGAAGATGCTTATGATGTGCAGAAAACCACATCAAAATCAGATGATATTCTTCCCAAGACAGCTGGTTAGTCTGTTTAATGTATTTACGTCAATATAAAAAAGTTATGCAATCATTTATCGATATGGTTTTGATGCCATTATTTTTAACAATGTTTTATTTGTTTACATGACATGTACAGAAGGATGTACGTGTCCGGCCCCCCCAACTGTACCCGATATGTCTACTCCAGTTTCTCAGCTGGATACGCAGTTTACAGACACTCAGGTACATGAATTACTGTTAAGGCAACAGCATATTCGTGTACTATTAGAAAGTTGTCCCGATGAAGCTGATATTGATCCACTGCTTCATACAAATAAATCGAAACAGAACAAAACACCTACAACCTCAGTGGTAATGTTTTTATTATTAATTGTATTTTTTCATTCTAGGGTTGTATTAATCGTTCTATGTAAATATAACCATTACAATTCTTTCAGGGTAAACATGGTGACGGTGGCAAGAACATGCCGACCAATACAAACGTCACCTCTAAAGCAACACCACACATGGATCCTGACGCGCCGATATTTGATGCGACTCCGCAAATCAAGGTATGTCTAAACCCCCTCGTGGTTTTTCTATATTCTCATTAGCAGTTTACTAAATTTGTAATCCATTTATACCATCATTGTTAGTCTACTGACGGCGTACAACAAGTGGCAGAAACAGACTTGCCTGACAGTGGTCCATGCTTTGATCAGACTCCATCTGAACATGTCAGCTCAGTAATTGTCATTTTCTTTGTACTGTTCAACTGTTCACAGATTTTTGTACAGCCATGCTTCACAGTCTAAATAGGTTATGCACCTTACAAATCAGTGTTATGCCCATTTACATATACATATATGCTGAGTAGATGTGCATGCAGTTTTTACATAACTGCTAGCTGCCTATGATAAATTACACATTCATTTATGCAGTTTGCAAGAATAGGTTATGCATCTTACAAATCAGTGTTATGCCCATTTACATATACATATATGCTGAGTAGATGTGCATGCAGTTTTTACATAACTGCTAGCTGCCTATGATAAATTACACATTCATTTATGCAGTTTGCAAGAATAGGTTATGCATCTTACAAATCAGTGTTATGCCCATTTACATATACATATATGCTGAGTAGATGTGCATGCAATTTTTACATAACTGCTAGCTGCCTATGATAAATTACACATTCATTTATGCAGTTTGCAAGAATAGGTTATGCATCTTACAAATCAGTGTTATGCCCATTTACATATACATATATGCTGAGTAGATGTGCATGCAGTTTTTACATAACTGCTAGCTGCCTATGATAAATTACACATTCATTTATGCAGTTTACAAGAATATTTCTTTCTCTTGATATGTATCAGTAATGTCAGTTCATTAATTTTATGCCGGTTTATGACACTTCATTCCACCTACGTATATTCCACTTTATGTCAGCTCAGTAATTTTCATTTTCTTTATAGTTGTCAAAATTGTTTACAGAGTTTTATGTATATTTTCATATATATTTTTAGGTTTCTGTTGAAACCGATCCAGCTACAAACACTCCACAGGTTGGCCAGGATTTTCTTGATGTGCAGATGCAAACTGTGTTAGCTCTACGCGAATATTTGTGTGGTCTGAAATCTGACACCGGCAGGTATGAAGTTCATACCAAATCAAAATCTGTTTATATGCTGGTAGTTTTACGCGACCTATCTGATTGATATAAAAATTTCACCAGGACCATAATAGATTATGGTGAATATTCAGCGACATGTTATGACATATATGAATCTTTTGCTGATGGGAAGTGTCTCGACAATGGATTCATGCAGTGTTTCATCCAATGTGTTATTGATGATGCAAAAAATCAGAAGACTTCGATGAGTTCGAACAGTTTGGTTCTTGATGTTAATGTTGGGGTAAACTATTGTAACTTACATACACCATTTTCATATACAAATTAGATCAACCCAAGTACACTCACTCCATTTATATTGTTTATTGCAGTCAATACTCAACTTTGAGGAACAGGAACGACACAGTCGCAACCCTCAACCTTTTGATGAATCTGTACTCCACACATTTCTAGACAATTCATTGCCTGAGACAGATGATTTGGACCAACGCAAAGCGGTAACAATCGTATTTCATAATCCAAACACAATCCCTTTTAAATGGAACATATCACACTGTTATGCTTTTGTAAGTTACCCTATTAATTTTATGCTTTTTTTACACGGTCAGATCATGGTCCCCATGGTAAGCAGGGGGCATTGGACATTGTATGTTGTCAACAAGGTCAAGAAGTGCATTCATATTTTAGATTCCAACCCATATGGACCAACACTTGGTGGAACTACATGGAAGGACTATCATTTTGCACATTTGGGCTCAGGTGGCAGAAAGTTAGCATGGGCTAAGGTTATTATGAGCAGATTAAACAAAGCAATACAACATGTGCGGCCCAGTACATGCTTTCCCAAGTTTGGTAACTTCACAATTGACTTGTGCCAAAATTGTCCTACCATGGCAGCTGGATCAAATGACTGTGGGTTTTATGTCATGGGTTACATTCTATTTTATCAATGCGACGAAGGATCTTTGCGGTCAGACATAGAAGCAGTACGTACAAATTTATCATTTAATTCTATAGTTGGCCCATGGCAACTCATGGAACAGAGGTATAACTAACTCAGTGTTTTTGTATTGCAGGGCAACACCAGTCAGATACGGTCTCTTGCGCTACATTACATCACATTCCACCCGAAGAACAATGCATTATCGCTGCTCCAAGACATCCAAAGATTCAAGGCCTAAAGGATGTAGTTTAGTTTGGTCATGTAATATATTTTGCATACAATGGTTCCCTAAACTTCAGATCAGTCATGTGTGTATATTATGGCCAAAGTCCGTAGACGTTTCTTAGTTTAAGTCAATGACAACTGTGGGGATCAGCTAACTTCTAAACTGGAATGGTTGTACCAAACTGTGTTTGAAAGTAATGTGTGTTTTCTTGCATTTGATTCTACCAGGTTTCTGTACAATATTGTTATGTCAATAACCTCGAAGTATGCATGTTTCTTGTCCGAAGTTTACGATATAATTATTGACAGTCTTATGCATGTTTGTCCATACACTTATGATACAATAGTCATCATTATATGCCAATACATTATTATATACATTATCAGAGTTATATACTGCAAACAGGGTCATTTTTTTGTACAGTCATGGTTCACAGGCTAACCATCTTATGCATTACACAACGCAGAGTTATGCATTTTTTCGCATACATGTATGCTAAGTATATGTACAGTCAGTTTGCTGCATAACTGTTAAAGCTTATGACCAATTACACAGACGTTTATGCCAGTTTTCAAGTATATTTATGACACTTTCTGGAAGTTGTCAAATGAACACAGGAATCACATTTACACAAGGAAATATTTGTATCTTATGGTCTTCTACTCTCTACCAGATGAATCATCATCTCCGACATCCACCGTTCGTTTTTTCGACGTTGATGTCTCATTCCATTGCGGGGCTGCAGCTATGATTTTGTTCCTTGAACCAGGAGGCCGTCCTCGCTTACGTCCAGATAGGTTAGCCAATCGAACCCTATTATCCTCGACAGTTAAACACGTACGGCTGTTGTGACCATCAGCTATGCCACATTTCTGGCATTTCCTGTTCATCTTCTTAGCTCCTTTCGCACCCAATTTTAAAACTTGTTGCTCACTACTTTTGATTGTTCTTCCCTTAGGCTTGGCCTTATCTGGTCTTGCTAAGTTTACACCTTCAATATGAAATTCCAGTTTCTACAAAACAAAGATATCAAGTCAGATTTTACATTCACGTATGTCATCATATATTGTAGCAATGTTTTCACCTTTCTAGCTTCCACATCCATAGAACTACTCTCAACCAGCCGAATGTCAGTGTTATGTTCCAATGTTAATATCTGCATATTACACTGATCATCCTTAGTATTGCATTCAGTAGTATTAGAGCCCATTAAAATTTCCTGTGAAATAAAACAAAGTCCAGTGAAGACTCAAATCTTATAGAGCAGTATATGTAATACATTATAAAGATTTGTTCCATACCTCGTTCCCATCATGTAATTTGCGTAAGTTGTCTATAGCCATTTCTTCTGTTTCATACGTTTCGACCTATATCATCATTACAATCATGTATCATTATTGACAAGTAATTATGCAAAATTCATAACATCACGAGGTGCGTACCTGGATGTCATCGCAAACACTTGTGCCACAACTCTCACCAGTACCTATATCAGGCTCCACACGCGTCAATAACCCTAATAATTCGTCCATCATCTCTAGTGCTTTATCATTCCCAGCTTTAGACAGACTCGCATGGTGTACTACTTTCATTGCTTTTTTAAGCAACATCTTCTGTCTATATGATCTAGTTTCTCCATCTTTTCCTTTCAAATTCCTATCGTCTCTTGAAAAAGCCACATCTTGATGCGCGGAGTATGTGTATCGTTGCAAAATATACTCACTCGGGATCCTTTCAATTTGTAGATGCATGAAAGCGCGTACAAGATGAACACAAAATAGACCTATAATTGATTAAACATACATTATGTCATATATTAATCGTAAACTGCTATGTATTCGTAATAATTTATAGTTTTATATAGCAAAAAATCGTTTAGTATAATATACCTGTATGCTCCCAATGCTTGCACTCACATGAATACTTTCCGGCATCCACATCAGCCCTTATCTTGAATTGGTGTTGACCCCAAACAATTTTATTTGATCTTGTAGTATGTTTCACCACCCAATCATGTTCATCACCCTCTGTATCACGGTCTATTCGGTATGCAGTTGCATATTTTACTGTCTCCTGAAACCTTGTCATCACAGCTCTAGTGTATGCCCTTGCAACTCTTATTTCAAACATATACAATGTAGTTGTATCCTTTTGACCCTGCAAATTACACAATATAGTATTAATACTGTTTTGTTTTTAATAGCATAAAACATATGTTTATAAAATTTTTTCACTTACCATGCATCCTAGTGCCTCTTTGGCCTCTTTCATCTTCCTACTATGCAGGAGATTCATCATCTGCTTTGCAAATTGATGAAGCGGTGTGTTTGCATCCACGTGGGCACTCTTCACCAACTTGTTCATGCTCTCGCTTCGTTGTGTAGAGACCATAAGACCATAATAGTCTCCTTTGAAAAATGCAGGTACCCAATCTTTGCGTATTTCATATAACCTGGCAAGGGTGTTGTTCTCGTGTAGTTGGAAATCATCAAGCATCATTTGCCAGGCAGCCTCGAACTCCATTTCATTCAATGGATGATGTATTATAGATTGGAACCTTGTTTTGAAATCCATGTCCTCAAATCTTGCATATAATTCATTCAAGTGGGGCATATACCTGTTTTGCACATGCCACAAACACAATCGATGTATTGTGTTTGGGAATACTCTGCCAAGTGCAATTGGCATGGCAGGGTCTTGATCTGAAATATATAAATTTACATAACATCATGCAAGGCAATATGATATCATATAGAACGTGCCATAATAATTACGAGCCATTTTATTGCAACATACCTGTCAGCATCACTCGTGGTCCGTCACATCCCATGCATGTTTTGAATGTATTGAAGACCCACTCGAATGTATCAACTGTCTCGTCTCCTAGTAAAGCAAACCCAAATATTGTGCATTGTAGGTGGTGGTTCGAGCCAACAAACATGCCTAATGGCTTATCATACATATTAGTCTTATGTGTAGTATCAAATGTAACTGCATCACCAAAATCAATGTACTCGGCTTGCTGGCTAGCATGGGACCAAAATATGCTTAAAATTTTCCCTTCTTTGTCCAGTTGAAAGTCTGAAAAAAACTGTGGATTATCTTTCTTGCATAATGAAAAAAAAGATAACAGCTTTGACACATCATTTGCATTTCTCTCCCTTTGCCATGCTTTTTTCCTGTCAAAAAATGTAATGATTATGCACTATATCTAACTCAACACATTACGATTGTTTATGTAATATAAAATACAATTATTGTCAATGCATAATACACTTACAGATTACTCATGTCCTGCACTGTTATTGGAACGTTTTCTGGGCCACCATGCATTTCTGTAACAAAATCCATAATGCAATGTGGTGGAATCCTGCTTTCTTGCATCTCTCTAAGGAACTCCATATATTCACGATCATGTGTTTTGTTGCATTGCAATTGCCCTTTTTCTGTATCTTTCTTCAAAAATTCATGATTATGCTCATAGTTTACCAGATCAATCCGAACAGAAATAACATTCTCTTTAGCATCATCGTAGATTTTTTTAAGTTTCATCCCAGCCTTGCACTGTGTTCGTTTCGAACATGTGTTACGTATCCTTGGATTTCCAGCTACCCTTTCAGCATTCTTTCCTTCCATTGAACAGTTCAACCATTTACTATTCTTCCGCTCCCTATATTTCTTCAACGGAAATCCTACCTCGTATGCATATTGACTATAAAAATTATACGCCTCATCCACGTTACTAAATGTCATACCGACTTTAGGTATCAATCTTATATCAATATTGTCCGGCTGCGCACAGAAATTTAACATTTACGATTCAATAGCGACTAAATTTAACGTAATACGGGAGAACTTACGTGGCTTTGAAGAATATGAGGCGTGTCCTGCTCATGTGGCCCAATATGTCTCATGGGGATGTGCTTCTCTGCGCCAACCACGTCTGCTGTTTTTGCGTGCTCTTCGATATGTCCAGGTGCCCTCAATGCCGCCGGAGGAGTAACAGATTCACCCTCTGTGTATGGGGCGATTGCAGACAAAACAGGTTGCATGTCCATGGAAACTGACGTACCTGCTGGCTTATGCACAGGTGTTACATGCAGGATGTCTTCGCCAGCGCTGGTGGTGGACATATTCTTCGCCGGCCGCACCTCTCAATTCCGCCGCCGCTAACCGCCGCCAGTAACTCAGATGGACGAGCGAACGTGGACGCAGCTGTAAAGTTGTATTAGCTTCCTGCCGTAACCGCGCCTTTATTTTCGCGCACGTCTTGCCTTATCCCAAAACCTGCCGTGAACGTTTGCATGGTTTACGCCATCATGTATCACAACGTTATGCAGTCGTAAACGTCTAGCACATGCAGATATTCGTGCGCGCGATCCTGCCGTAACCGCGCCTTTATTTTCGCGCACGTCTTGCCTTATCCCAAAACCTGCCGTGAACGTTTGCATGGTTTACGCCATCATGTATCACAACGTTATGCAGTCGTAAACGTCTAGCACATGCAGATATTCGTGCGCGCGATTCCTGGCATGCAAAGATTCCATTTATGCATGAGTTATGCACATTTGTACACAAATTTATGCTTGCGTAATTGCATGTCGCGTGTAAGGCGGGATACGTGGTTATCCTTTGCATAAATCGCGCAGGCTGGCGTCCAGTGGACCTAACGCGACCCGTTCGGTCTCCCTGGCTGGGGCTTCGCCCATTAACGGAAGCCCAGGGCTTCGATTACCTCTACCCTATATATATATATATATATATATATAGTAGGTATAACTGGAGCCCTGGGCTTCCAATAGTTAAAGAAAGCCTAGGCCGACTACTCCTACAAACTGGTTCAACCCAAGCGCCCAACCAGCCTGTCGGGTGCGCCACCTGCCCCACGTCTGTTAGCGCAAAAAAAAGGAATGCATGCACGAGTCAAACATGATCCAATGCATGCGCGTAAATTTAGGAAAAAAATGTGTGGTGGTTTCTATTTTTAAATGCTTTATTTCCTCCATAAATTTAGGATCGCTGCAACAGCCATGCAGCTATACACGTAAGGACCATTTTATGATATATACTGAGACTAAATATGCTACACTGTGTAGATAATTATGCAATTCGGTATACTGCGTAAAAATCTGTTACCAGCTGCATGCGCACGAATTTATGATGAAAATAATGTGCAATGAAAGGAAATGAATTGCATGCATAGAAAAAAATCGTATTTAATGGTTAATTTGCTTCATAAATATAGTATCCCTCCAACAACCATGTAGCTAAACACATTAGAACTAGTTTATGATTTATACTTATACTAATTATACTACACGGTGTAGGTATTTATGCAATTCGGTACACTGCGTAAAAAAATCTAGCATGCTGTTCACTGGTGGACGCATCTCCAGGTTGGAGCGTAAAAACCTTAAGTTTTAAGCATAAAATTTCTCAATTATAAGCGTAAATACCTGACCAATGTGAGAGGTTGATAGCTCTGGTAGGTTGTTATTACGATCCTATTTTTATGGCAGATTCAAAAAATATGGCAGCCGCATGAATGCAGTTTATATTTTTATACAGATCCTAAAATTATGGCAAAATGCATGCATGAGTCAAACACGTTCCCTTGCATGCGCGTAAATTTAGGAAAGATATGTGTGGCGGTTTCTATTTTAAATGCTTTATTTCCTCCATAAATTTAGGATCGCTGCAACAGACATGCAACTAAAACTCGTAATGACCATTTTATGCTATATACTGATACTAAATATGCTACACTGTGTAGATAATTATGCAATTCGGTATACTGCGTAAAAATCTGCTACCAGCTGCATGCACACGAATTTATGATGGAAAGAATATGCAATGAAAGGAAATGAATTGCATGCATAGAAACAAAAAATCGCATTTAATGTTTTATTTCCTTCATAAATATAGGATCCCTCCAACATCCATGCAGCTAAACGCATTAGAACTAGTTTATGATGTATACTGAAACAAATTATACTACACGGTGTAGGTATTTATGCAATTCCTTACACTGCGTAAAAAATCTGGCATGTTGTTCACTGGTGGACGCATCTCCGGGTGGAGCGTAAAAACCTTAAGTTTTGAGCATAAAATCCCTCAATTATAAGCGTAAATACTGAGTCAATTAGAGGTTGATAGCTTTAGTAGGTTGTTATTACGATCCTATTTTTATGATAGATCCGAAAACATGGCAGCCGCATGCATGTGGTTTCTATTTTTATACAGATCCAAAAATTATGGCAAAATCGTGGGAGTTTCCATTGCATGCGTGCAAATTACGAACAGCATAAATCAAGGAATTGCCTTTCCAATGTGCATGCAGTAAACTGGTATACGAACTCTGTGTTAAAGCATAAAATCATACAGTTTTTAGCGTAAATAATACATATGGTAGGCATAAAACACAATAAACGAAAATAAAAATGCGCCGGATCGGGGGATGTCACGCGCGATCATCGCTGCGCGCATCTCGCCCCTTCCGTGACGTCGCTCGCTCGAACATCGCGCCTCATGCGTCGCCGTCGCTACTCGCACGTCGACGGGCGTCGCTTGCTCGCCGGCCTTGGAAGTGCCGCCTCCTCGGGGCTTCGGGGACGCCGCCGTTTGCCCGCACAAGGGCCTCGCTGCGGATCGAGTAACCTCCGCCCCCGCGCGTCGAGGTAATGGAGTTGCGGCCACCGGCCTGGGATCCGCCGCCGCCGCACAAGGGCGCTGCCGCCGCTCGCCCTCTGGATCGGAGGCCACCACCGCCGCCCTGGGAACCGCCGCTACCGCATGTCGAGGTCGGGGAGCCACGGCCACCGCAGCCACTGGCCGGGGTCCACCGCCGTCGCTAATGAATCGAGATGGGGCGTGAAAAACTGAACCCTAGCACTCCGGGGTCCTGTTTTATAGACGTCCGGATGTGGTCCGGCTCGACCGGATTGCACTGTCTGGCCCGGGCTTCCTTTAGTTATTGGAAGCCCAAGGCTCCTAATATACAATCTATATATATATATATATATATATATGAGAGAAGTTTCCTCTCTCTTCCATGTAGGGTAAATTATGGAGGAAGTTGTTGGAGCAACTCCTCATCTTATAGTACACGGTATGTGGGGTGGGGGTAGTATATGGGGTTCTCTTTTGGAGCTCGACGATTTTAACACCCTCGAGAAGTTGAGGTGTGTTGACACCTTTTTCGGACGCCAAACACTCAACAAGAACCGGCGGCGGTGCTCTCTGCACAGGCGCGGACGGTCTGCGGCCAGGGGCCGGACGGTCCGTGACCTGGTACAGGGGCTGGCGTTCCTTTCCTGACGGCCGGACGGTCCGCGCCCTGGGGCCGGACGGTCCGTGCGTGCGCAGGGGGCGGCGAAGGTCGCCGGCGGCGCCTGGATCTCGCTCCTGGGAGGGACCCGAGGAGGAGAGATCCTAGGGGTTGTCTAGGCTCGGCAGGCCGACCTAGACTCCTCTAATCGACGTAGAGTTGAAGAGAAGCGGAGAATTTAGGGATTGGAATACTAAACTAGGGCTAAACTAGAACTAGACTAGAACTACTCCTAATGCATAAGGTAAAAAACGAGTAATAGACTGGATTTGATCGATTGTTGGGGGGTTCAATCGGCCGTAGCCCTTCATCTATATAAAGGGGGAGGTCTGGATCCGCTTCCAACTGATTTCCGAGTTAATCCTGCGGTTTTAGGTAACAAATCCCGCGAGAAACTAGGAACCCTAACTGACTCTGTGCACGCGCGGACCGTCCGCGCCACCACCGCGGACCGTCCGAACTGCGAACCGTCCGGTCTCAGGGCCGGACCGTCCGCTAGGTATTTTTGGCTTCTAACATATGCCCCCCTGCCTTTTGGTGAAGGTTGACGAACCAAAAGCATATGAACTAAACCTGATGTAGGCCATCGGCTTTTCAAAATAGAGATCATTCAATAAAGCACCAATGTATAAAGGCTGTTTTGGATTGTATCTTTCTCGGCCATGACCATTTGATTAATGGATCAAAATGAATAGAATGGAGGTGCCCCCCAGCCTGGATATACAAAGGGACTATACATGTACCATGGATTCATCGTCATGCCATTCTACATTTGGGTAGGACAATATACCGATGATGAATAAACGGGTGGAAAGTACCCTGGTCTCTGAAAGGGAATTAGGCTTACACCTATTTCCTAATTGATTTTGGTGGTTGAATTGCCCAACACAAATAATTGGACTAACTAGTTTGCTCTAGTCTATAAGTTCTACAGGTGCAAAAGGTTCACAAAAAGTCAATAAAAAGACCAAGAATGGGTTCAATCAAAAAGAGCAAGGGACAACCAAAGGCTGCCCTGGTCTGGTGCACCAGACAGTGTCCGGTGCACCAGGGGACTTCAAGCTGAACTCTTCACCTTCGAGAAATCTCAGAGGCGCTTCGCTATAATTCACCGGACTGTTCGGTGCACCACCGGATAGTGTCCGGTGCACCAGGGGAGAGCGACTCTGAACTCGCCAGCTTCGGGAATCCGCTCCGCTAAAATTCACCGGACTGTCCGGTGAGCCGGCGGAGCAACGACTACTTCGCGCGCAACGGTCGACTTCAACGCATTAAATGCGCGCCAGCGCGCGCAGAGGAGCAGAGCACGCGCAGGTGGCACACCGGACAGCCTACAGGGCCTGTCCGGTGCACCACCAGACAGCCAGGCGGGCCCACAAGACAGAGCTCCAACGGTCGAACCCCAACGGCAGGCTGACGTGGCTGGCGCACCGGACTGTCCGGTGCGCCATGCGACAGACAGCCTCCCAACGGCCACTTTTGGTGGTTGGGGCTATAAATACCTCAACCACCCCACATTCAATATCATCCAAGTTTCTACACTTCCAACTACTTACAAGAGCTCTAGCATTCAATTCTAGACACACCAAAGAGATCAAATCCTCTCCCAATTCCACTCAAATCTTTAGTGATTAGAGAGAGTGATTGTTGTGCTCATTTGAGCTCTTGCGCTTGGATTGCTTCTTTTTCTCATTCTTTCTTGCGATCATCTCAATTGTAATCAAGGCAAGAGACACCAATTGTGTGGTGGTCCTTGCGGGGAAGTTTGGTTCCCGTTTGATTGAGAAGAGAAGCTCACTCGGTCCGAGGGACCGTTTGAGAGAGGGAAAGGGTTGAAAGAGACCCGGTCTTTGTGACCACCTCAACAGGGAGTAGGTTTGAGAGAACCGAACCTCGGTAAAACAAATCCTTGTGTCTCACTTCTTTATTCGCTTGCGATTTGTTTTTGCGCCCTCTCTCGGACTCACATTATATTTCTAATGCTAACCCGGCTTGTAGTTGTGATTAACTTTGTAAATTTCAGTTTCGCCCTATTCACCCCCCTCTAGGTGACTTTCAATTGGTATCAGAGCCCGGTGCTTCATTAGAGCCTAACCGCTCGAAGTGATGTCGGGAGATCACGCCAAGAGGGAGATAGAGACCGGCGACAAGCCCACTACAAGCCACGAGAAGGCTTCATCGGAAGAGTCCCGCAACAAAGGGAAGGGGAAGGAGAAGAAATCCTCTTCCCACAAGTCGCATCGGAGTGGCAACAAGAAAAAGAAGATGAGGAAGGTGGTCTACTACGAGACCGATTCTTCATCGCCTTCCACCTCCGGCTCCGACGTGCCATCCATTACTTCTAAGCGCCATGAGCGCAAGAAGTATAGTAAGATTCCCCTACGCTACCCACGTATTTCAAAGCGTACTCCTTTACTCTCCGTTCCATTAGACAAACCATCGGTTTTTGACGGTGAAGATTATAACATGCGGAGTGATAAAATGAGGCATCATCTAACCTCACTCCACACAAGCATATGGAATGTTGTTGAGTTTGGTGTACAGGTACCATCCGTAGGGGATGAAGACTACGACTCCGATGAAGTGGCCCAAATCCACCACTTTAACTCCCAAGCCACCACTATACTCCTCGCATCTCTAAGTCGAGAGGAGTATAATAAGGTGCAAGGGTTAAAGAGTGCGAAGGAAATTTGGGACGTACTCAAGACCGCGCATGAAGGAGACGAGGTGACCAAAATCACCAAGCGGGAGACGATCGAGGGGGAGCTCGGTCGGTTCCGACTCAACCAAGGCGAGGACCCTCAAGCTATGTACAACCACTTGAAAACCTTGGTGAACCAAGTGCGCAACCTCGGGAGCACCAAATGGGATGACCATGAGATGGTCAAGGTTATTCTAAGATCCCTCGTTTTTTAACCCTACGCAAGTTCAATTAATTCGAGGAAATCCTAGATATACACAAATGACTCCCGAGGAAGTAATAGGTAATTTTGTGAGCTTTGAGTTGATGATCAAAGGCTCAAAGAAGATCATCGAGCTAGATGGCCCCTCCGCGCCCGAAGCACAACCGGTTGCATTCAAAGCGACGGAGGAGAAAAAGGAGGAGTCTACATCAAGTAGACAACCAATCGATGCCTCTAAGCTCGACAATGAGGAGATGGCTCTCATCATCAAGAGCTTTCGCCAAATCCTCAAGCAAAGGAGGGAGAAAGACTACAAGTCCTGCACCAAGAAAGTTTGCTACAAATGTGGTAAGCCCGGTCATTTCATTGCTAAATGTCCATTATCTAGTGATAGTGACAGGGGCGACGACAAGAAGGGGAGAAGAAAGGAGAAGAAAATGTACTACAAGAAGAAGGGCGGCGATGCCCATGTTTGCCGGGAGTGGGACTCCGACGAGAGCTCCACCGACTCCTCCTCCGACGAGGACGCCGTCAACATCGCCGTCACCAAGGGACTTCTCTTCCCCAACGTTGGCCACAAGTGCCTCATGGCAAAGGACGGCAAAAAGAAGAAGGTTAAATCCAAATCCTCCACTAAATATGAGTCTTCTAGTGATGATAATGCTAGTGATGAGGAGGATAATTTGTGTACTCTTTTTGCCAACCTCAACATGCAACAAAAAGAAAAACTAAATGAACTAATTAGTGCCATCCACGAGAAGGATGAACTCTTGGACACCCAAGAGGACTTCCTAATCAAGGAAAACAAAAAGCATGTTAAGGTTAAAAATGCTTACGCTCTAGAAGTTGAAAAATGTGAGAAATTATCTAGTGAGCTAAGCACTTGCCATGATACTATTGCCAACCTTAGAAATGAAAATGCTAAACTTATTGCTAAGGTTGATTCTAATGTTTGTAATGTTTCAATTCCCAATCTTAGAGATGATAATGTTGATTTACTTGCTAAGATTGAAGAATTGAATGATTCTCTTGCTAGTCTTAGAAATGAAAATGAAAAATTGACTGCTAAGGCTAAAGATTTTGATGATTGCAATGTTACTATCTCTAACCTTAGAAGTGAAAATGATATATTACATGCTAAGGTTGTAGAATTAAAATCTTGCAAACCCTCTACATCTACCGTTGAGCATACTTCCATTTGCACTAGATGTAGAGACATTAATGTTGATGCTATCCATGACCATCTAGCTTTAATTAAGAAACAAAATGATCACATAGCTCAACTTAACGCTAAAATAAATGAGCATGACTTAGAAAATGAAAAGTTTAAATTTTCTAGAAGCATGCTCTATAGTGGGAGACGCCCTGGCATCAAGGATGGCATTGGCTTCCAAAAGGGAGACAATGTCAAACTTAATGCCCCTCCTAAGAAATTATCCAACTTTGTTAAGGGCAAGGCTCCCATGCCTCAGGATAACGAGGGTTACATTTTGTACCCTGCCGGTTATCCCGAGCATAAAATTAGGAGAATTCATTCTAAGAAGTCTCACTCTGGCCCTAATCATGCTTTCATGTATAAGGGTGAGACATCTAGCTCTAGGCAACCAACCTGTGCTAAGTTGCCTAAGAAGAAAACTCCTACTGCATCAAATGATCATAGCATTTCATTTAAAACTTTTGATGCTTCTTATGTGCTAACCAACAAATCAGGCAAGGTAGTTGCCAGGTATGTTGGGGGCAAACACAAGAGCTCCAAAACTTGTGTTTGGGTACCCAAAGTTCTTGTCTCTAATGCTAAAGGCCCAAAACTGTTTGGGTACCTAAAATCAAGAACTAAATTTGTTTTGTAGGTTTATGCATCTGAGGGCACAAGTTGGATCATCGATAGCAGGTGCACAAACCACATGACAGGGGAGAAGAAGATGTTCTCCTCCTATGAGAAAAACCAAGATCCCCAACGAGCTATCACATTCGGGGATGGAAACCAAGGTTTGGTCAAAGGTTTGGGTAAAATATCTATATCTCCTGACCATTCTATTTCCAATGTTTTTCTTGTAGATTCTTTAGATTACAACTTGCTTTCCGTTTCCCAATTATGTCAAATGGGCTACAACTGTCTATTTACTGATGTAGGTGTCACTGTCTTTAGAAGGAGTGATGATTCAATAACATTTAAGGGAGTGTTAGAGGGTCAGCTATACTTGGTAGATTTTGATAGAGCTGAACTCGACACTTGCTCAATTGCTAAGACTAACATGGGTTGGCTCTGGCACCGCCGACTAGCCCATGTTGGAATGAAGAATCTTCATAAACTTCTAAAGGGAGAGCATATTTTAGGATTAACAAATGTTCATTTTGAGAAAGACAGGATTTGTAGCGCATGCCAAGCAGAAAAGCAAGTTGGTGTTCATCATCCGCATAAGAACATCATGACGACTGACAGGCCACTGGAGCTCCTACACATGGATCTATTCAGCCCGATTGCTTACATAAGCATCGGCGAGAGTAAGTACTGTCTAGTTATTGTGGATTATTATTCTCGCTTCACTTGGGTATTCTTTTTGCAGGAAAAATCTCAAACCCAAGAGACCCTAAAGGGATTCTTGAGACGGGCTCAAAATGAGTTTGGCTTAAGGATTAAGAAAATAAAAAGCGACAACAGAACGGAGTTCAAGAAGTCTCAAATTGAAGGCTTCCTTGAGGAGGAGGGCATCAAGCATGAGTTCTCTTCTCCCTACACCCCACAACAAAATGGTGTAGTGGAGAGGAAGAATCGAACTCTGTTGGACATGGCAAGGACAATGCTTGATGAATACAAGACTTCAGATCGGTTTTGGGCCAAGACGGTTAACACCGCCTGCTACGCCATCAACCGGTTGTATCTACACCGAATCCTCAAGAAGACATCATACGAACTCCTAACCGGTAAAAAGCCCAATATTTCCTATTTTAGAGTCTTTGGTAGTAAATGCTTTATTATTGCTAAAAGAGGTAGAAAATCTAAATTTGCTCCTAAGACTGTAGAAGGTTTTTTACTAGGATATGATTCAAACACAAGGGCATATAGAGTCTTCAACAAGTCCTCAGGACTAGTTGAAGTTTCTTGTGACGTTGTGTTTGATGAGACTAACGGCTCTCAAGTAGAGCAAGTTGATCTTGATGAGATAGGTGATGAAGAGGCTCCGTGCATCGCGCTAAGGAACATGTCCATTGGGGAAGTGTGTCCTAAGGAATCCGAAGAGCCTCCAAATGCATAAGATCAACCATCCTCCTCCACGCAAGTATCTCCAACAACTCAAGATGAGGATGAGGCTCAAGATGATGAAGAAGAAGATCAAGAAGATGAGCCACCTCAAGATGACAGAAATGATCAAGGGGGAGATGCAAATGATCAAGACAAGGAGGATGAAGAACCAAGACCGCCACACCCAAGAGTCCACCAAGCAATCCAACGAGATCACCCCATCGACACCATCCTTGGCGATATTCATAAGGGGGTAACCACTAGATCTCGTGTTGCACATTTTTTGTGAGCATTACTCTTTTGTTTCCTCTATTGAGCCACACAGGATAGAGGAAGCACTCCAAGATTCGGATTGGGTGATGGCGATGCAAGAGGAGCTCAACAACTTCACGAGGAATGAGGTATGGCATTTAATTCCACGTCCTAACCAAAATGTTGTAGGAACCAAGTGGGTCTTCTGCAACAAACAAGACGAGCATGGTGTGGTGACTAGCAACAAAGCCTGACTTGTGGCCAAGGGATATTCACAAGTCGAAGGTTTGGATTTTGGTGAAACCTATGCACCCGTAGCTAGGCTTGAGTCAATTCGCATATTATTAGCCTATGCTACTTACCATGGCTTCAAGCTTTACCAAATGGACGTGAAGAGTGCCTTCCTCAATGGACCAATCAAGGAAGAGGTCTATGTTGAGCAACCTCCCGGCTTTGAAGACATGGAGTACCCTAACCATGTCTATAGGCTCTCTAAGGCGCTTTATGGGCTCAAGCAAGCCCCAAGAGCATGGTATGAATGCCTAAAAGATTTCCTTATTGCTAATGGCTTCAAAGTCGGAAAGGCCGATCCTACTCTATTCACTAAAACTCTTGACAATGATTTGTTTGTGTGCCAAATTTATGTTGATGATATTATATTTGGGTCTACTAACGAATCTACATGTGAAGAATTTAGTAAGATCATGACACAGAAATTCGAGATGTCAATGATGGGGGAGTTGAAGTATTTCTTAGGATTTCAAGTGAAGCAACTCCAAGAGGGCACCTTCATTAGCCAAACGAAGTATACTCAAGACATTCTAAACAAGTTTGGGATGAAGGATGCCAAGCCCATCAAGACACCCATGGGAACCAATGGGCATCTCGACCTCGACACGGAAGGTAAATCCGTAGATCAAAAGGTATACCGGTCGATGATAGGTTCATTACTTTATTTATGTGCATCTCGACCGGACATTATGCTTTCCGTATGCATGTGTGCAAGATTCCAAGCCGACCCTAAGGAATCTCACCTTACGGCCGTAAAACAAATCTTGAGATATTTGGCTTGTACTCCTAAGTTTGGCCTTTGGTACCCCAGGGGATCCACATTTGATTTAATTGGTTATTCCGATGCCGATTGGGCATGGTGCAAAATTAATAGAAAGAGCACATCGGGGACTTGCCAGTTCTTGGGAAGGTCCTTGGTGTCTTGGGCTTCAAAGAAGCAGAATTCTGTCGCTCTTTCTACCGCCGAAGCCGAGTATATTGCCGCAGGTCATTGTTGCGCGCAATTGCTTTGGATGAGGCAAACCCTTAGGGACTATGGTTACAAATTAACCAAAATTCCTCTTCTATGTGATAATGAGAGTGCAACCCGCATGGCGGATAATCCCGTTGAGCATAGCCGCACTAAACACATAGCCATTCGGTATCACTTCTTAAGGGATCACCAACAAAAGGAAGATATTGAGATTGCATACATTAATACTAAAGATCAATTAGCCGATATCTTTACCAAACCATTGGATGAACAAACTTTTACCAAACTTAGGCATGAGCTAAATATTCTTGATTCGCGAAATTTCTTTTGCTAAATTACACACATAGCTCATAAGTATACCTTTGATCATATCTCTTTTATATGCCATGACTAATGTGTTTTCAAGTATATTCCAAACCAAGTCATAGGTATATTGAAAGGGAATTGGAGTCTTCGGCGAAAACAAAGGCTTCCACTCCACTCCATAACTCATCCTTCACCGTCGCTCCGAGCAATTCTTCGTCTTTGGTATAATCTTCACTCATATGTTATTTACCAAAGGGGGAGAAAGTAGCAAAAGGGCTCTAATGATTCCGTTTTTGGCGATTCATGCCAAAGGGGGAGAGAGTGTGAGCCCAAAGCAAAAGGACCGCACCACCACCAAATTTTAAAACTTATGATTCTCAAATTGGTATCTCATTGTGTTCAAAAGGGGGAGAAAGTAGTATTTTCAAAATTGATATCTTAAAACCCTCTTGAACACTAAGAGGAAGATTTTATTAAAGGGGAATTTTGTTTTAGTCAAAGGAAAAGCATTTGAAACAGGGGGAAAAATTTTTCAAATCTTATAAATGCTTCTCAAAATTCTTATTTATTTATCTTTGACTATTTGCAAAAGGACTTTGAAAAGATTTTCCAAAACTTTGCAAAAACAAAACATGTGGTGTAAGCGTGGTCCAAAATGTTAAAATTTTAAAGAAACAATCCATGCATATCTTATAATTTTTTTATTGGCTCAATTCTAAGTAACCTTTGCACTTACAAATATGCAAACTAGTTCAATTATGCACTACTATACTTGCTTTGGTCTGTGTTGGCATCAATCGCCAAAAAAGGGGGAGATTGAAAGGGAATTAGGCTTACACCTATTTCCTAATTGATTTTGGTGGTTGAATTGCCCAACACAAATAATTGGACTAACTAGTTTGCTCTAGTCTATAAGTTCTACAGGTGCAAAGGGTTCACAAAAAGTCAATAAAAGACCAAGAATGGGTTCAATCAAAAAGAGCTAGGGACAACCGAAGGCTGCCCTGGTCTGGCGCACCGGACTGTCCGGTGTGCCACCGGACAGTGTCCGGTGCACCAGGGGACTTCAAGCTGAACTCTTCACCTTTGGGAAATCTCAGAGGCGCTTCGCTATAATTCACCGGACTGTCCGGTGCACCAGGGGAGAGCGACTCTGAACTCGCCAGCTTCGGGAATCCGCTCCGCTAAAATTCACCGGACTGTCCGGTGTAACACCGGACTGTCCGGTGAGCCAGCGGAGCAACGGCTACTTCGCGCGCAACGGTCAACTGCAACGCATTAAATGCGCGCCAGCGCGCGCAGAGGAGCAGAGCACGCGCGGGTGGCACACCGGACAGCCTACAGGGCCTGTCCGGTGCGCCACCGGACAGCCAGGCGGGCCCACAAGACAGAGCTCCAACGGTCGAACCCCAACGGCAGGCTGACGTGGCTGGCGCACCGGACTGTCCGGTGCGCCATGCGATAGACAGCCTCCCAACGGCCACTTTTGGTGGTTGGGGCTATAAATACCCCAACCACCCCACATTCAATATCATCCAAGTTTCTACACTTCCAACTACTTACAAGAGCTCTAGCATTCAATTCTAGACACACCAAAGAGATCAAATCCTCTCCCAATTCCACTCAAAGCTTTAGTGATTAGAGAGAGTGATTGTTGTGTTCATTTGAGCTCTTGCGCTTGGATTGCTTCTTTTTCTCATTCTTTCTTGCGATCATCTCAATTGTAATCAAGGCAAGAGACACCAATTGTGTGGTGGTCCTTGCGGGGAAGTTTGGTTCCCGTTTGATTGAGAAGAGAAGCTCACTCGGTCTGAGGGACCGTTTGAGAGAGGGAAAGGGTTGAAAGAGACCCGGTCTTTGTGACCACCTCAACGGGGAGTAGGTTTGAGAGAACCGAACCTCGGTAAAACAAATCCTTGTGTCTCACTTCTTTATTCGCTTGCGATTTGTTTTTGCGCCCTCTCTCGGACTCGCATTATATTTCTAACGCTAACCCGGCTTGTAGTTGTGATTAACTTTGTAAATTTCAGTTTCGCCCTATTCACCCCCCCTCTAGGCGACTTTCAGTCTTATAGGATGAACAGACGATGCTTGTTGCGTCGCCTTTTGGGCCGTTTTGTTCGGCCGTTTCGTTTTAGTAGGTGACCGATGTTTCTTTGTTGACCGATCACGTGGAACAGTCTTTTTGCTAGCATTTTTGGAAAGCAACTGATCAAAAGTAGGGTCGGCTTTGATCAACCGACTATATGTGCTTTGACCTTGCGTCTTTTTCCTTGCTTCGTGTAGAGGTTGACGCCTTTGGTCATAGGTGGACTGTCCGGCTGAGTTAGCCGGACCGTTTGTCTGAGCACCGGATTGTCCGCACGTAGGTGCCGGACCATCTACGATGCTCGAGCTAGGCTGATGTGTTTGGTTCATTAACTGTGTCTGCCCCCGGCGTCTTCGAACTTTTTAGCCTTCTCGTCCGAAGCCTTTCGAGCAATCTCCTTTTGTGATATATCTGACGTGCGAGGATCGCCAATGACGATGCCCTTGCCTTTGCCTTTATCGGCCATTTCGGGTCGAACCAAGACCTTTTTGCATGTGAGTTCTATTGTATTAACAGAAAAGGGTTGTGTGTCTACTTGCATCTCCTGAAAAGCCAATCGACCCTCATTTATGGCCGATTGTATCTATTGACGAAAAACATTACAATCATTGGTGGCATGAGAAAAGGAATTATGCCACTTATAATAAGCACGCCTCTTTAATTCATCAGGAGGAGGAATAGTATGAGTTAATTTATGTTGCCATTTCTTAGTAACTCGTCAAATATTTTATCGCATTTGGCAACATTAAAAGTAAACTTAACTTCTTCTTGTCGATTCTTTCGAATCGACTGTAAAGCAGAACACGCTGAAGGTTTAGCCTGTCCTCGCCAAACCAGTTCGGCGGTGTAAACATCTGTGGATTCATCGTCCGAATTATCGTATCCCACTAGATGCATCTTATGACTAGCCGATTTTGATGTTTCCTTACTTCGGCTTTCACAGGTCATAGCCCGCTGGTGCAAGTGCACTAGCGAAAAGAATTGGGTGCCATCTAAATTTTCTTTTAAGTAGGGTCGCAACCCATTGAAAGCCAGCCCTGTTAGTTGTTTTTCTGCGACATGGATTAGAAAGCATCGGTTTCTAGTATCCCGGAATCTCCGGATATAGTCATTAACCGATTCTTCAGGCCCCTGTTGGACTGAGGCTAAGTCAGCCAATTCTAATTCATGTTCTCCTGAGAAGAAGTGTTCATGAAATTTCTGCTCTAATTCTTCCCAAGAGTTAATAGAGTTTGGTGGCAAGGCTGCGTACCATGCGAATGCAGTGTCAGTAAGGGACAACGAGAACAAACGAACGTGGTAGGCTTCCCCATCAGCCAATTCTCCCAAGTGTGCTATGAATTGGTTTATATGTTCGTGTGTGCTTTTCCCACCTTCACCAGAAAACTTAGAAAAGTCTGGTATTCTAGTTCCCTGTGGATATGGCACGGTGTCGAATCGGTGGCTATAAGGCTTCTGATACGATTGCCCTATCCCTGACACACTAACACCAAGTTTGTCCATGAACATCCCGGCTACCTCGTCTCTGATCCTCTCCGCCATATCTGGCGACCATCCATTGAGTTTGTGGGTGGAAATCTCAGGTTGCCTGACATCACTCTGTCGGCTTTCCTCCCAGGGATGTTTGAGGTGTGTGCTAGGTGTCCTATTAATGTCACCAGCTCCTGCCCTATACCTCTCAGGCTCTCTTGTGGCCGAACAGTATTCAACCCTATGTCCATGAGGTGGTATGGTATGATTATAATGTGTTGCTGATGGGGCACCATAATGTTGCTGCGATGAATGTGGGAACTGTGCGTATTGCGCAGCTCTCGGCTCTGTGTATGCATATCCGGACGGTCCGGCATAAGAGGTCGGATGGTCCGCGCCCTGGCCAAATGGTCCGAAGGTATATCCGGATTGTCCAGCCGTATATGGTGCTACGTGGGTAGTCTCGTACCCAGACCGTCTGTCGTAAAGAGCTGGACGGTCCGCGATCGGGCCGAATGGTCCAGGGCTGTACCCGGACGGATCGACCATATATGGCGCGACTTGGGCAGTCTGCGCATGGACTCGTGTAGAGTCGGATGGTCCAGCGTAATACGTCGGCCGGTTCATGCCATATCCGGACGGTCCGACGTAAGATGGCGGACGGTCCACAACATATCCGGACGGTCCGGTGTGATATACCGGACGGTCCGTGATGGGGCCGAATTGTTCGGGGTTGTACCCTGGTGGTCCGGCCATGTACGGTGCGACCTGAGTGTTTTGTGTGCGGGCCTGCATCTGGTCGGACGGTCCGGCGAAATACGCCGGACGGTCCGCGGTATAACCGGACTGTCTGAGATGATGCTCGGACGGTCCGGTCGCGTCCAGTACCTGTCGCGTGCCTAGTGGTTGCGGCTGCGATGTTGACATGAAAGTGTGCATCGGCATACCATATGATGGCTGAGTCAAGGGTGACCCGTTTATAGCCGATGTGTTTGACGCGGGTGGCTCTGTATTAGACTCTCGCGATGGAAAGCTAGGAGCAGCTGATTTCTCGTATGCACGTAAATGCATTTTAATAGATTCATCTACATATTGCTTTAACTGATCTCCTCGTTGATCCATGAAAGTCGTAAGAGATAGATCTGGAGTACTTACAGCGGGACCCTGAAGTGGAGGTAGGAGAGATTCCATATCGATCTCCCCTTGACGGATGATCTTCTGGTGGCGATCCACCGTGAAGTGTGACAAGTACTTTTCTGCCGCCTCCTTGCGCCGTTCGAAGAGTTTATGCAGCAGTTCCGCCTCTTCCTTGTCGCGTTGTTCATTCCATTGCCGCATCACCTCCTTCTCATCGTGCATCACGAGGTCTTCAAAGGGTCTTTGGTCATCAACCGGGAGCGCCTCTATGGCTGGCTTGATGATGTTGGTGGTGGAGATCTTGGTGTGATCCCTAGAACCGGCCATCTATGGGCCGATTTTTAGCAGGTCTAGACACCTAATCCCCAGCGGAATCGCCAAAAAGTATGTTGACACCTTTTTCGGGCGCCAAACACTCAACAAGAACCGGCGGCGGTGCTCTCTGCACAGGCACGGACGGTCCGCGGCCAGGGGCCGGACGGTCCGCGACCTGGTACAGGGGCTGGCGTTCCCTGCCTAACGGCCGGACGGTCCGCGCGTGCGCAGGGGGCGGCAAAGGTCGCCGGCGACGCCTGAATCTCGCTCCCGGGAGGGACCCCGTTGGGGAGGAGAGATCCTAGGGGTTGTCTAGGCTCGGCAGGCCGACCTAGACTCCTCTAATCAACGTAGAGTCGAAGAGAAGCGGAGAATTTAGGGATTGAAATACTAAACTAGGGCTAAACTAGAACTAGACTAGAACTACTCCTAATGCATAAGGTAAAAAACGAGTAATAGACTGGATTTGATCGATTGTTGGGGGTTCAATCGGCCGTAGCCCTTCATCTATATAAAGGGGAGGTCTGGACCAACTGATTTCCGAGTTAATCCCGCGGTTTTAGGTAACAAATCCCGCGAGAAACTAGGAACCCTAACTGACTCTGCGCACGCGCGGATCGTCCGCGCCACCACCGCGGACCGCCAGACCGTCCGCTAGGTATTTTTGGCTTCTAACAAGGTGAGAGCTTCGTTCATGTGTAGAACAGATCGTTGGAGAGGTATTAGGAGAAAAGAGAAGAAATAAAAAGGGTAAATTTATGTATAAGTGGTAGGTGGCTAAATTTTGCGAAGACAGGAAAACGGAAAAGCATAGGGAAAGCTACTTCCAATTTATCCTCTTTGCTTCTGCTTATTACAAATAGAGGCGGGTTTGATAAGTTAAACCAAACGCATCATCTGACGGCTGACCAGGCAGCCTTTTTTTCTCAATGGCTGGGCGCCTGGGCCATCGATGCCATCAGATGGTTGATCTTCTGCTGATTTCAGGCAAGGGTAATGTTGATTTTCATATTTAAAAAATCGGATATATATGTCACTGTCAGGCAACGAGTGCGCTGTTGCATCAACGTGAGCCTAACTGCATGCGGAACGTACACGAACATCTTTGCTCGGTGCAACTAACGACCTAAGCTAACGACTGGGAAACAACTACTCAATGCGCTGATCAGCATCAACGGATCAACAACATCTTCTAGTCTCAGCTACGAATGAATCAGGATGGCATATAATGAATGAATAGCAGAGGATCATGGCGTACACGAAGACTCCGTTTGTCGAGAATCGACTGCAGCTTCTAGCCCTAGACTAGACTAGAGATCAACTTAGTCCATTTCACACAGACAAAAAATAAAATAAAATAACAGTTCCGCCTTCTATTCAAGTTGTACATTATTTGCCACAGCCATGGCACTCTCTCCCCCTAACAAAGCGTCTCTGTACAATTTATCTCTGTAGCGAAATCCTTGGATCTCCTTAGACGTCTCACTGAACTACTCGACCGAGAAAGAAGAAGAAAAAAAAGGAGGAAACTACTGAAAGAACCAGACCTTCTCTCGTTTCTTGGACGCTCGCGCGACCTCAGCATTTGTTGTGAATCGGGTCAGATCCTCTTCTTACCCGGCGCTTGCTCATCCTGTCGGGGTCGAAGACGGCCGACGGGGCAGAGCCAGCCCCGGCACCGGCCGCCGCTGTGCCTGTGCGCTCCTTCTCCGGCGTAAGTCTCGCGGATGGCAAGGCGTCCGGACTGCTTCGTGGCGCCAGCAGGGCTCCCGGGCTTCGAACGGCAAGGGCCTCTTCCGCCGCGGAGGCCAGAAGAACAAGCGCGGCCACAATGGCCAGTCGGTGCCAGTGAGCGTCCATTCTCGCCCGTCTCTTCCGACCACTAGCTACGCTCTCCGAAGAATTTGGAAAGCAGCGGTTTGTGTCTATGCGAAGGCGTCTGATCTCTATCTGAGCTTGACGAAAATTGCCGAGTGGGAGGCTCAGGAACTCTGATGTGTCCTGTCGGCTGTCGCTTGTGTCTGCAGATATAGCGGCGCTTGGTAGTGAGAAGATTTTGGTCCAAACTCCCAAAGCGTAAAGCTCAAAGCAATTGGCACCGAGATGTCGCTTTATACCATCGTGCATTCATGCTCATCTGCAAATGCAATGTAATCCGGTCTTGCAATTGCCAATGTGGCATACAACCAAAATGCAGTTATATGTGCTCCAATAAGGGCACCCTGCAAACTAAAGTCTGTCCATGGAGATTCTGGCCTCTTGGGACAGAGACACAGAGTGCATTGCTTTATGGTCCGCCAGCAGGTATCATCTTCGTGTGACGTGTATGCGGCGGAAGCTTCTGTCTCAAGAGACGAAAAATCATCAGCACGCCTCTCCATGCACAAAGACAACACAGCCTGTAGCAGTCTGTAGTTTCTTGTGCCGGAGCTGTTGCTTTATCTTTATGCTCTTCATTCACTTCTTTAAAATCATTCTTGGCTTGTCCCGGCCGGCCTCCTTTTGCTGTGGATCTAGTGGGGTCCCAATGCAAGGCAATCCCGTTCAAAGATCCAAAGAGTAGCCACGACCAAAAGAGTCACGGCAACTACTCCTACGGTGAATTGAGCCGGTCTACATCAGGCCCGTCGTGCTTCAGTTTAAATGGGAAGGTCTAAATTTTTTTTGGAGTGTGTCGTGTTAGTCTAAAGTGTAGAAATAATGGTCTAGTCCAGCCCTAAAACACGTCGTGTCTTTATGGGTTTTTTTCTGTTTTTCGCTAGTGATGGTACCGGAGTAGTTTTCGCGTGCGGAGGAGCGCCTTCGTGCTGTTGACGCTGAGCGCTCTAGTTTGTCTGTGGCCATTGACCTTGTATGCGATCATCTCAGGGTTTCGCAGTCGTGGGAGATGTTCGCCCGAACTCCGCGGATGGCGCAAATCTCCAGCCGCATTCGTGAACTGGAGGACATCTCATTCCAACTCGAGGTTTACCTCGCTCTGGTCACCGCCCGACATCTTAGTGAGGACTCGTCCAAGCGAAACTGACCTCACCCCGGACGCGCCGGCAATCGGCGTTGCGGCGAGCTCGAGAGGCCTGAGAGCATTGGCGAGAACCATCGCGCAACGCTCGTCCTGCGATTGCCCATTTTTTCACGTTTCCTGAAGAGAAAAGATAGGTGATTTAAATTCTTTCGAGAAATTTGTACAAGCAAAGATATGTTTAATAAACGTTATCAGGGGTTTTCGCGTCGCGCTTTTGAAAGGGAAATGTGCCCTTGGGCCATTTCTAAGTATTTTGGTGATTGAGTGCCAACACAAGTGCTTTTGTGTTGATCTATGCAAAGTGGTGGACAAAGTGCAAATCATGTCAAAAGGTATGTTTCTAGACTTAGTACATTGTTTTATGGACTAATGTATTGTGTCTAAGTGCTGGAAACAGGAGAAATCGAATTCGAAAAGAGATGACTTTGTTCAGCCAAAGTCTGCTCAGTCTGGGTGCACCGGACTGTCTGGTGGTGCACCGAACAGTGTCCGGTGCGCCAGGCTGGCTCTGACGAACTTGCTGCTCTTGGGAGTTCGACGACGGCGTACGGTTATAATTCATCGGACTGTCCGGTGTGCACCGGACTGTCCGGTGAACCGTTCACAGGCGAAGTCGTCGCTCTCGGGAAGCCATCAACGGCGTACTGCTATAATTCACTGGACTGTCCGGTGTGCACCAGACTGTCCGGTGAGCCAACGGTCAGCCGGGCCAACGGTCGGCCGAGGATTCCGCGCGTGACGCGTGGCCGAGCCAACGGTCAAATTGGGGCACCGGACTGTCCGGTGTGCACCGGACAGTGTCCGGTGCGCCAACGGCTCTCAATTAGCAACGGTCGGCTTCGCTAAATAAGGGAACAAATCCGCACCGGACAGTGTCCGGTGGTGCACCGGACTGTCCGGTGCGCCAGGCGACAGAAGGCAAGATCTGCCTTCCTGGAATGCTCTCAACGGCTCCTAGCTGCCTTGGGGCTATAAAAGGGACCCCTAGGCGCATGGAGGAGTACACCAAGCATTCTCACAACATTCCTAAGCACCAAGACTTCGATTCCGCGCATTTGTTTCTTCGTGATAGCATATAGAGCTCTAGTTGAGTTGTGAACTCGTCGGGTTGTGTTGCGAGCTCTTGTTGCGACTTGTGTGCGTGTTGACATTCTGATTTTGTGTCTTGCGTGCGTTGCTCATCCCTCCCTTATTCCGTGCTTCTTTGTAAACTTCAAGTGTAAGGGCGAGAGACTCCAAGTTGTGGAGATTCCTCGTGAATGGGATAAAGAAAAGCAAAGCAAAACACTGTGGTATTCAAGTGGGTCTTTGGACCACTTGAGAGGGGTTGATTGCAACCCTCGTCCGTTGGGACGCCACAACGTGGAAGTAGGCAAGTTTTGTACTTGGCCGAACCACGGGATAAACCACTGTGTCTATCTGTGTTGATTCTCTTGTGGTTATCGTGTCTTGCAAGAACTTCTCTCTAGCCACTTGGCGGTTATTGTGCTAACGCTTAATCAAGTTTTTGTGGCCCAAGTTTAAGTTTTACAGGATCACCTATTCACCCCCCCCTCTAGGTGCTCTCAATTGGTATCAGAGCCGTTCTCTTCACGAAGGGACTAATCGCCCGAAGAGATGGATCCTAAGGGGAAGGGAATTGTGATCAACGATAAGGAGAAGGAGTCTTTCGTCAACGAGCCAAAAGACGACAAGCCTACCGACTCAGGCTCGGGCCATAAACGGAAAGATGTGAAGAAGAAGAAGACAAGGCACATCAAGGAGATCGTCTACTACGACGACAGTGACGAGTCCACTTCTTCCCAAAAGGACGACTACGACTACGAGAAACGGAAAACGGTCAATTCGAATTTTTCTTTCGATTACTCTTGTATTCCTCAGAGTTCAAATGCTCATTTGCTTTCCATCCCTCTTGGCAAACCTCCACACTTTGATGGGGAGGACTACGGATTTTGTAGTCATAAAATGCGTAGTCACTTGTTCTCTCTCCATCCAAGCATATGGGAGATTGTTGAGAATGGAATGAAATTTGATAGCTCGGATAGTCCTATATTTATTAATGAACAGATCCATAAAAATGCACAAGCTACTACTGTGTTGCTAGCCTCTTTGTGCAGGGACGAGTACCATAAAGTGAGCGGCTTGGACAATGCCAAGCAGATCTGGGACACCCTCAAGATCTCTCATGAGGGGAACGACGTCACCTTGCTCACCAAGATGGAGTTGGTGGAGGGCGAGCTTGGAAGATTTGCAATGATAAGGGGAGAAGAGCCAACCCAAACATACAACCGGCTCAAGACCCTCATCAACAAGATAAGGAGCTACGGAAGCACGCGATGGACGGACCACGACGTCGTCCGCCTAATGCTAAGGTCCTTTACTGTACTTGATCCACATTTGGTGAACAATATTCGTGAAAATCCTAGGTACACGAAGATGTCGCCCGAAGAAGTTCTTGGGAAGTTCGTAAGCGGGCGAATGATGATCAAGGAGGCGAGATACGTGGACGACGCATTAAATGGTCCAATCAATGAGACTCAACCCATTGCTCTCAAGGCAACGAGAAGCAAGGAGGCGCTTCCTAGCAAGGTGGCGCAAGTTGAGGCGGCAGGGCTTAATGATGAAGAGATGGCCCTCATCATCAAGCGCTTCAAGACGGCGCTAAAGGGTCGCAAGGGACAGCCAAGCAAGACCAAGACAAAGGGGAAGCGCTCATGCTTTAAATGTGGTAAGATTGGTCATTTTATTGCTAACTGTCCCGATAATGATAGTGACCAGGAAAAAGGGAACAAAAGAGAAAAGAAGAAGAATTACAAGAAGGCCAAGGGCGAGGCACACCTTGGAAAGGAGTGGGACTCGGACTGTTCGTCATCCGACTCCGACAATGAAGGACTCGCCGCCACCGCCTTCAACAAGTCATCCCTCTTCCCCAATGAGTGTCACACATGCCTCATGGCAAAGGAGAAGAAGGTATGTACTCGAAACAATGCCACTTATGATTCTTCTAGTGATGATGAGTCTAGTGATGAAGAAATAGATTACTCTAGTTTGTTCAAGGGATTGGATAGAACTAAAATAGATAAGATTAATGAATTGATTGATGCCTTGAATGAAAAGGATAGACTTTTAGAGAAACAAGAGGACCTTTTATATGAAGAGCATGATAAATTTGTTAGTGCACAAAATTCACTTGCTCTAGAAGTTAAAAGGAATGAAATGCTTTCTTGTGAACTATCTACTTGTCATGAAACCATTTCTACTTTAAAAGGTGTTAATGATAATTTAAATGCTAAACTAGAAGTAGCAAGTAAATCTAACTCTTGTGTAGAACATGTTATGATTTGCAATAGGTGTAAAGATTTTGACATTAATGCTTGTAGTGAACACCTAGTTTCAATCTCCAAATTAAATGATGAATTGGCTAGTCTTAATGCCCAACTTAAGACTAGCAAAAGTGAATTCGATAAGCTAAAATTTGCAAGGGATGCCTACACGATTGGTAGACACCCCTCAATTAAGGATGGACTTGGCTTCAAGAGGGAAGCCAAGAACTTGACAAGCCATAAGGCTCCCATCTCCGCCAAGGAGAAAGGGAAGGCCCCTATGGCTAGTAGTGCTAAAAAGAACCATGCTTTTATGTACCATGATAGGAGACAGTCTAGAAATGCTTATAGGAGTTGTAATGCCTATGATGCTTTTGATTCTCATGCCATGTTTGCTTCTAGTTCTTCCTATATGCATGATAGAGATATGTCTAGGAGAAATGTTGTTCATCATATGCCTAGGAGAAATGTTGTTAATGTTCCTAGGAAAGTTAATGAACCTTCTACAATATATCATGCTTGCAATGCTTCATTTGCCATTTGTAGAAAGAATAAGAAGGTGATTGCTAGGAAGTTAGGGGCAAGATGCAAGGGAGATAAAACTTGCATTTGGGTCCCTAAGACAATTGTGACTAACCTTGTAGGACCCAACAAGAGTTGGGTACCTAAGACCCAAGCCTAAATTTGCCTTGCAGGTTTATGCATCCGGGGGTTCAAGCTAGATTATCGACAGCGGATGCACAAACCATATGACGGGGGAGAAGAAGATGTTCACCTCCTACGTCAAAAACAAGGATTCCCAAGATTCAATAATATTCGGTGATGGGAACCAAGGCAAGGTAAAAGGGTTAGGTAAAATTGCTATTTCATCCGAGCACTCTATATCTAATGTGTTTTTAGTTGAGTCTCTTGGATATAATTTGTTATCTGTTAGTCAATTATGCAATATGGGATATAATTGTCTATTCACAAATGTAGATGTGTCTGTCTTTAGAAGGTGTGATGGTTCACTAGCTTTTAAGGGTGTACTAGACGGCAAACTTTATTTGGTTGATTTTACAAAAGAAGAGGCCGGTCTAGATGCATGCTTAATTGCTAAGACTTGCATGGGCTGGCTGTGGCATCGCCACTTAGCACATGTGGGGATGAAGAACCTCCACAAGCTTCTAAAGAAAGAACACGTGATAGGTCTAACTAATGTGCATTTCGAAAAAGATAGACCTTGTGCAGCTTGTCAAGCAGGCAAACAGGTGGGAAGCTCTCATCACACCAAAAATGTGATGACCACATCAAGACCCTTGGAGATGCTTCACATGGACCTCTTCGGACCCGTCGCCTATCTAAGTATAGGAGGAAGTAAGTATGGTCTTGTTATAGTTGATGATTTTTACCGCTTCACTTGGGTATTCTTTTTGCAGGATAAATCTGAAACCCAAGGGACCCTCAAGCGCTTCCTAAGGAGAGCTCAAAATGAGTTTGAGCTCAAGGTGAAGAAGATAAGGAGCGACAACGGGTCCGAGTTCAAGAACCTTCAAGTGGAGGAGTTCCTTGAGGAGGAGGGGATCAAGCATGAGTTCTCCGCTCCCTACACACCACAGCAAAATGGTGTGGTAGAGAGGAAGAACAGGACACTCATCGATATGGCGAGGACGATGCTTGGAGAGTTCAAGACCCCCAAGCGGTTTTGGTCGGAAGCTGTGAACACGGCTTGCCACGCCATCAACCGGGTCTACCTTCACCGCCTCCTCAAGAAGACTTCGTATGAGCTGCTAACTGGTAACAAACCCAATGTGTCTTACTTTCGTGTATTTGGGAGCAAGTGTTATATTCTTGTGAAGAAAGGTAGAACTTCTAAATTTGCTCCTAAAGTTGTAGAAGGGTTTTTATTAGGTTATGACTCAAATAGAAAGGCGTATAGGGTCTTCAACAAATCATCAGGTTTGGTTGAAGTCTCTAGCGATGTTGTATTTGATGAGACTAATGGCTCTCCAAGAGAGCAAGTTGTTGATCTTGATGATGTAGATGAAGAAGACGTTCCAACGGCCGCAATGCGCACCATGGCGATTGGCGATGTGCGACCACAGGAACAATTGGAGCAAGATCAACCTTCTTCCTCAACAATGGTGCATTCCCCAACTCAAGACGATGAACAGGTTCATCAAAAGGAGGCGTGTGATCAAAGGGGAGCACAAGATGATCATGTGATGGAGGAAGAAGCACAACCGGCACCTCCAACCCAAGTTCGAGCGATGATTCAAAGGAATCATCCCGTCGACCAAATTTTGGGTGATATTAGCAAGGGAGTAACTACTCACTCTAGATTGGTGAATTTTTGTGAGCATTACTCTTTTGTCTCTTCTATTGAGCCTTTCAGGGTAGAAGAGGCCTTGCTAGATCCGGACTGGGTGTTGGCCATGCAGGAGGAGCTCAACAACTTCAAGCGTAATGAAGTTTGGACACTGGTGCCTCGTCCCAAGCAAAACGTTGTGGGAACCAAGTGGGTGTTCCGCAACAAACAGGACGAGCACGGGGTGGTGACGAGGAACAAGGCTCGACTTGTGGCAAAAGGTTATGCCCAAGTCGCAGGTTTGGACTTTGAGGAGACTTTTGCTCCTGTGGCTAGGCTAGAATCAATTCGTATTTTACTAGCATATGCCGCTCACCATTCTTTCAGATTGTTCCAAATGGATGTGAAGAGCGCTTTCCTTAACGGGCCGATCAAGGAGGAGGTGTATGTGGAGCAACCCCCTGGCTTCGAGGATGAACGGTACCCCGACCACATGTGTAAGCTCTCTAAGGCGCTCTATGGACTTAAGCAAGCCCCAAGAGCATGGTATGAATGCCTTAGAGACTTTTTAATTGCTAATGCTTTCAAGGTTGGGAAAGCCGATCCAACTCTTTTCACTAAGACTTGCGATGGTGATCTTTTTGTGTGCCAAATTTATGTCGATGACATAATATTTGGTTCTACTAACCAAAAGTCTTGTGAAGAGTTTAGCAGGGTGATGACACAGAAATTCGAGATGTCGATGATGGGCGAGTTGAACTACTTCCTTGGGTTCCAAGTGAAGCAACTCAAGGACGACACTTTCATCTCCCAAACGAAGTACACGCAAGACTTGCTAAAGCGGTTTGGGATGAAAGACGCCAAGCCCGCAAAGACTCCGATGGGAACCGACGGACACACCGACCTCAATAAAGGAGGTAAGTCCGTTGATCAAAAGGCATACCGGTCTATGATAGGGTCTTTACTTTATTTGTGTGCTAGTAGACCAGATATTATGCTTAGCGTATGCATGTGTGCTAGATTTCAATCCGATCCAAGGGAGTGTCACTTAGTGGTCGTGAAGCGAATTCTTAGATATTTAGTTGCTACGCCTTGCTTCGGGATCTAGTATCCAAAGGGGTCTACCTTTGACTTGATTGGATATTCAGACTCCGACTATGCTGGATGTAAGGTCGATAGGAAGAGTACATCGGGGATGTGCCAATTCTTAGGAAGGTCCCTGATGTCATGGAATTCTAAGAAACAAACCTCCGTTGCCCTATCCACCGCTGAGGCCGAGTATGTTGCCGCAGGACAGTGTTGCACGCAACTACTCTGGATGAGGCAAACCCTCCGGGACTTTGGCTACAATCTGAGCAAAGTCCCACTCCTATGTGATAATGAGAGTGCTATCCGCATCGCGGAAAATCCTGTTGAACACAGCCGCACAAAGCACATTGACATCCGGCATCACTTTTTGAGAGACCACCAGCAAAAGGGAGATATCGAAGTGTTTTATGTTAGCACCAAGAACCAGCTAGCCGATATCTTTACCAAGCCTCTAGATGAGAAGACCTTTTGTAGGCTACGTAGTGAGCTCAATGTCTTAGATTCGCGGAACTTGGATTGATTTATAACATACATGTGTTTATGCCTTTGATCATGTTCCTTATGCATTTTGTTGCTTATGTATGGTGCTCAAGTTGTACAAGCACTCCCCGGACCTCACAAGTCCTTTGCACGTGATGCACATATTTAGGGATGTGCTACAACTTGACCCTTTGAGACTAACCATGTGCTTGAGTTTTCTTAATTTAGTCTCAAAGGAAGTTTGAAAGGGAAAAGGTGGACTTGGACCATGAAAGACTTCCACTGCACTCCGATGAGAGGGTAACTTATTCCAAGTTCATCTCATGTACTCCTATTGCCTTTGTATTCTTATTTGAAGATTTTGGTGAGGCAATGGGGTTCTAGGGCCAAGATTGATCCCGTTTTGGTGCTTGATGCCAAAGGGGGAGAAAATAAGGCTAAAGCAATAAATGGATCAGCTACCACTTGAGAAATTTTGAAAATAATAGAATAGAGCTTTTGTTTTGTCAAAATACTCTTATTGCTCTTTTTGTCAAAAGTTGGTTTCTTGTGGGGAGAATGGTTGATTATGGGAAATAGGGGGAGTTTTTGAAATCCTTGATCAATTTCTCTTTATGTCTCTACAAGTGAATTTGACTTAAAGATAGGAATTTGAGTTTGATTTGCAAAAACAAACCAAGTGGTGGCAAAGTATGATCCATATATGCCCAATTTGAATCAAAACAACTTTGAGTTTTCATTTGCATTGATATTGCACTTGTTCTAGTTGCTTTATGTTGTGTTGGCATAAATCACCAAAAAGGGGGAGATTGAAAGGGAAATGTGCCCTTGGGCCATTTCTAAGTATTTGGTGATTGAGTGCCAACACAAGTGCTTTTGTGTTGATCTATGCAAAGTGGTGGACAAAGTGCAAATCATGTCAAAAGGTATGTTTCTAGACTTAGTACATTGTTTTATGGACTAATGTATTGTGTCTAAGTGCTGGAAACAGGAGAAATCGAATTGGAAAAGAGATGACTTTGTTCAGCCAAAGTCTGCGCAGTCTGGGTGCACCGGACTGTCCGGTGGTGCACCGGACAGTGTCCGGTGGTGCACCGGATAGTGTCCGGTGCGCCAGGCTGGCTCTGGCGAACTTGCTGCTCTCGGGAGTTCGACAGCGGTGTACGGCTATAATTCACCGGACTGTCCGGTGTGCACCGGACTGTCTGGTGAGCCGTTCACAGGCGAAGTTGTCGCTCTCGGGAAGCCATCAACAGCGTACGGCTATAATTCACCGGACTATCCGGTGTGCACCGGACTGTCCGGTGAGCCAACGGTCAGCCGGGGCAACGGTCGGCCGAGGATTCCACGCGTGACGCGTGGCCGAGCCAACGGTCAAATTGGGGCACCGGACTGTCCGGTGTGCACCGGACAGTGTCCGGTGCGCCAACGGCTCTCAATCAACAACGGTCGGCTTCGCTAAATAAGGGAACAAATCCGCACCGAACAGTGTCCGGTGGTGCACCAGACTGTCCGGTGCGCCAGGCGACAGAAGGCAAGATCTGCCTTCCTGGAATGCTCTCAACGGCTCCTAGCTGCCTTGGGGCTATAAAAGGGACCCCTAGGCGCATGGAGGAGTACACCAAGCATTCTCACAACATTCCTAAGCACCAAGACTTCGATTCCGCGCATTTGTTTCTTCGTGATAGCATATAGAGCTCTAGTTGAGTTGTGAACTCGTCGGGTTGTGTTGCGAGCTCTTGTTGCGACTTGTGTGCGTGTTGACACTCTGATTCTTGTGTCTTGTGTGCGTTGCTAATCCTCCCTTACTCCGTGCTTCTTTGTGAACTTCAAGTGTAAGGGCGAGAGACTCCAAGTTGTGGAGATTCCTCGCGTACGGGATAAAGAAAAGCAAAGCAAAACACCGTGGTATTCAAGTGGGTCTTTGGACCACTTGAGAGGGGTTGATTGCAACCCTCGTCCGTTGGGACGCCACAATGTGGAAGTAGGCAAGTTTTGTACTTGGCCGAACCATGGGATAAACCACTATGTCTATCTGTGTTGATTCTCTTGTGGTTATCGTGTCTTGCAAGAACTTCTCTCTAGCCACTTGGCGGTTATTGTGCTAACGCTTAATCAAGTTTTTGTGGCTTAAGTTTAAGTTTTACAGGATCACCTATTCACCCCCCCTCTAGGTGCTCTCAGCTTTGCATTTTGCTTTTGCTAGAGGTCGTTCCGTAGAGACAGGTTTTCGCAAGTTTTTGGGTCCCCCGGTTCTACTAGTGACCATCACCGTAGCCTTCGAGGCATAGGTGTTCATAGTCACGACCAGCTTCCCCGGTGGATCCTTTCGACCGCGTTATTCGTCTCGTTGGTCCACCTCTAGCAAATACTGAGGCAGGGCCACCTCGCTCAATGCTTTTTGAAAGTCGCCTAGAGGGGGTGAATAGGGCGAAACTGAAATTTACAAAATTAATCACAACTACAAGTCGGGTTAGCGTTAGAAATAATAATGAGTCCGAGAGAGAGGGCGCAAAACAAATCGCAAGCGAATGAAGAGTGTGACACGCGGATTTGTTTTACCGAGGTTCGGTTCTCGCAAACCTACTCCCCGTTGAGGAGGCCACAAAGGCCGGGTCTCTTTCAACCCTTACCCTCTCTCAAACGGTCCCTCGGACCGAGTGAGCTTCTCTTCTCAAATCAAACCGGGAACAAAACTTCCCTGCAAGGACCACCACACAATTGGTGTCTCTTGCCTCGATTACAATTGAGATTTGATCACAAAAGCAAGTGAGAAAGAAAAGAAGCAATCCAAGCGCAAGAGCTCAAAAGAACACGACAAATCTCTCTCGCTAATCACTAAAGTCTTGTGTGGAAGTGGAGAGGATTTGATCACTTGGGTGTGTCTAGAATTGAATGCCTAGCTCTTGTAAGTGGTTGAGAAGTGGAAAACTTGGATGACTTGAATGTAGGGTGGTTGGGGGTATTTATAGCCCCAACCACCAAACTAGCCGTTTGGGTGGAGGCTGTCTGTCGTATGGTGCACCGGACAGTCCGGTGCACACCGGACAGTCCGGTGCACACCGGACATGTCCGGTGCCCCAGCCACGTCACCCGAACGTTAGGGTTCCGACCGTTGGAGCTCTGTCTGCTGGGCCCGCCTGGAGTCCGGTGGCGCACCGGACATGCACTGTACAGTGTCCGGTGCGCCATGACGCGCGTGCCTGACTTCTGCGCGCTCTGGCGCGCATTTAATGCGCCTGCAGGTGACCGTTGGCGCCGAAGTAGCCATTGCTCCGCAGTTACACCGGACAGTCCGGTGCACACCGGACATGTCCGGTGAATTATAGCGGAGTAGCCGTTGCGAATTCCCGAAGCTGGCGAGTTCAGAGTCGCTTCATTCCTGGAGCACCGGACACTATCCGGTGTACACCGGACAGTCCGGTTAATTATAGTGGAGCGACTCTGCGTTTTCCCGAAGGCGAGGAGTTTGGCTTGGAGTCCCCTGGTGCACCAGACACTGTCCGGTGGTGCACCGGACACTGTCCGGTGGTGCACCGGATAGTCCGGTGCGCCCGACCAGGGTGCCTTCGGTTGTCCCTTTGCTCCTTTGTTTGAACCCTTTCTCTTGATCTTTTTATTGGCTTATTGTGAACCTTTGGTACCTGTAGATCTTATAGACTTGGGCAAACTAGTTAGTCCAATTATTTGTGTTGGGCAATTCAACCACCAAAATTAGTTTAGGAAATAGGTGTAAGCCTAATTCCCTTTCAATCTCCCCCTTTTTGGTGATTGATGCCAACACAAACCAAAGCAAGTATATAGGTGCATAATTGAACTAGTTTGCAGAATGTAAGTGTAAAGGTTACCTAGAATTTGAGCCAATAAATATCACTTACTAGATATGCATGGATTGTTTCTTTATTTTTAACATTTTGGACCACGCTTGCACCACATGTTTTGTTTTTGCAAATTCTTTTTGTAAATCCTTTTCAAAGTCTTTTTGCAAATAGTCAAAGGTAAATGAGTAAGATTTTGAGAAGCATTTTCAAGATTTGAAATTTTCTCCCCTTGTTCCAAATGCTTTTCCTTTGACTAAACAAAACTCCCCCTCAAATAAATTCTGCTCTTAGTGTTCAAGAGGGTTTTAAGATATCAATTTTGAAAGTACTACTTTCTGCCCCTTTAGAACACAAAGAGATAATAATTTAAAATTTATCAATTGAAAATCATTTTAAAATTAGGGTGGTGGTGCGGTCCTTTTGCTTTGGGCTCATACTTTCTCCCCCTTTGGCATGAATCGCCAAAAACAGATACTTTGAGTGAGATATAAGCCCTTTGTAACTATTTTCTCCCCTTTGGCAAATAAAACATATGAGTGAAGATTATACCAAAGACGGAGAGTGAAGTGGAGCGATGACGAAGGATGAGTAGTAGAGTGGAGTGGAAGCCTTTGTCTTCGCCGAAGACTCCAATTCCCTTTCAATATACCTATGACTTGGGTTGAAATACACTTGAAAACACATTAGTCATAGCATATATCAAAGAGACATGATCAAAGGTATACTTATGAGATATGTGTGCAAATTAGCAAAAGAAATTCCTAGAATCAAGAATATTGAGCTCATGCCTAAGTTTGGTAAAAGTTTGTTCATCTAGTGGCTTGGTAAAGATATCGGCTAATTGATCTTTAGTATTGATGTAAGCAATCTCGATATCCCCCTTTTGTTGGTGATCCCTAAGAAAATGATACCGAATGGCTATGTGTTTAGTGCGGCTATGCTCAACGGGATTATCCGCCATGCGGATAGCACTCTCATTATCACATAGAAGAGGAACTTTGGTCAATTTGTAACCATAGTCCCGCAGGGTTTGCCTCATCCAAAGCAATTGCGCGCAACAATGGCCTGCGGCAATATACTCGGCTTCGACGGTAGAAAGAGCGACCGAATTTTGCTTCTTTGAAGCCCAAGACACCAAGGATCTTCCTAAGAACTGGCAATTCCCCGATGTGCTCTTTCTATTAATCTTACACCCTGCCCAATCGACATCCGAATAACCAATCAAATCAAATGTGGATCCCCGAGGGTACCAAAGCCCAAACTTAGGAGTATAAGCCAAATATCTCAAGATTCGTTTTACGGCCGTAAGGTGAGATTCCTTAGGATCGGCTTGGAATCTTGCACACATGCATACGGAAAGCATAATATCCGGTCGAGATGCACATAAATAGAGTAATGAACCTATCATCGACCGGTATACCTTTTGATCGACGGATTTACCTCCCGTGTCGAGGTCGAGATGCCCATTGGTTCCCATGGGTGTCTTGATGGGCTTAGCATCCTTCATTCCAAACTTGGTTAGAATGTCTTGAGTATACTTCGTTTGGCTAATGAAGGTGCCTTCTTGGAGTTGCTTGACTTGGAATCCTAGAAAGTACTTCAACTCCCCCATCATCGACATCTCGAATTTCTTTGTCATGATCCTACTAAATTCCTCACATGTAGATTCGTTAGTAGACCCAAATATAATATCATCAACATAAATTTGGCATACAAACAAATCATTGTCAAGAGTTTTAGTGAATAAAGTAGGATCGGCTTTTCCGACTTTGAAGCCATTGGCAATAAGAAAATCTCTTAGGCATTCATACCATGCTCTTGGGGCTTGCTTGAGCCCATAAAGTGCCTTAGAGAGCCTATAGACATGGTTAGGATACTCACTGTCTTCAAAGCCGGGAGGTTGCTCAACGTAGACCTCTTCCTTGATTGGTCCATTGAGGAAGGCACTCTTCACGTCCATTTGGTAAAGCTTGAAGCCATGGTAAGTAGCATAGGCTAATAATATACGAATTGACTCAAGCCTAGCTACGGGTGCATAGGTTTCACCAAAATCCAAACCTTCGACTTGGGAGTATCCCTTGGCCACAAGTCGAGCTTTGTTCCTTGTCACCACACCATGCTCGTCTTGCTTGTTGCGGAAGACCCACTTGGTTCCTACAACATTTTGGTTAGGACGTGGAACTAAATGCCATACCTCGTTCCTAGTGAAATTGTTGAGCTCCTCTTGCATCGCCATCACCCAATCTGAATCTTGGAGTGCTTCCTCTACCCTGTGTGGCTCAATAGAGGAAACAAAAGAGTAATGCTCACAAAAATGTGCAACACGAGATCTAGTGGTTACCCCCTTATGAATGTCGCCGAGGATGGTGTCGACGGGGTGATCTCGTTGGATTGCTTGGTGGACTCTTGGGTGTGGCGGCCTTGGTTCTTCATGCTCCTTGTCTTGATCATTGGCATCTCCCCCTTGATCATTGCCGTCATCTTGAGGTGGCTCATCTCCTTGATTTTCTCCTTCATCAACTTGAGCCTCATCCTCATTTTGAGTTGGTGGGGATGCTTGCGTGGAGGAGGATGGTTGATCTTGTGCATGTGGGGGCTCTTCGGATTCCTTAGGGCACACATCCCCAATGGACATGTTCCTTAGCGCGATGCACGGAGCATGTTCTTCACCTATCTCATCAAGATCAACTTGCTCTACTTGAGAGCCGTTAGTTTCATCAAACACAACGTCACAAGAAACTTCAACAAGTCCTGAGGACTTGTTAAAGACTCTATATGCCCTTGTGTTTGAGTCATATCCTAGTAAAAAGCCTTCTACAGTTTTAGGAGCAAATTTAGATTTTCTACCTCTCTTAACAAGAATAAAGCATTTGCTACCAAAAACTCTAAAATATGAAATATTGGGCTTTTTACCGGTTAGGAGTTCATAGGATGTCTTCTTGAGGATTCGGTGTAGATATAACCGGTTGATGGCGTAGCAGGCGGTGTTGACTGCCTCGGCCCAAAACCGATCCGGTGTCTTGTACTCATCAAGCATGGTTCTTGCCATGTCCAATAGAGTTTGATTCTTCCTCTCTACTACACCATTTTGTTGTGGGGTGTAAGGAGAAGAGAACTCATGCTTGATGCCCTCCTCCTCAAGGAAGCAATCAATTTGAGAGTTCTTGAACTCCGTCCCGTTGTCGCTTCTAATTTTCTTGATCCTTAAGGCAAACTCATTTTGAGCCCGTCTCAAGAATCCCTTTAAGGTCTCTTGGGTATGAGATTTTTCCTGCAAAAAGAACACCCAAGTGAAGCGAGAATAATCATCCACAATAACTAGACAATACTTACTCCCGCCGATGCTTATGTAAGCGATCGGGCCGAATAAATCCATGTGTAGGAGCTCTAGTGGCCTATCACTTGTCATGATGTTCTTGTGTGGATGATGAGTGCCAACTTGCTTCCCGGCTTGGCATGCGCTACAAATTCTGTCTTTCTCAAAATGAACATTTGTTAGTCCTAAAATGTGCTCTCCCTTTAGAAGCTTATGAAGATTCTTCATTCCAACATGAGCTAGTCGGCGGTGCCAGAGCCAACCCATGTTAGTCTTAGCAATTAAGCAAGTGTCGAGTTCAGCTCTATCAAAATCTACCAAGTATAGCTGACCCTCTAACACTCCCTTAAATGCTATTGAATTATCACTTCTTCTAAAGACAGTGACACCTACATCAGTAAATAGACAGTTGTAGCCCATTTGACATAATTGCGAAACGGAAAGCAAATTGTAATCTAAAGAATCTACAAGAAAAACATTGGAAATGGAATGGTCAGGAGATATAGCTATTTTACCCAAACCTTTGACCAAACCTTGGTTTCCATCCCCGAATGTGATAGCTCGTTGGGGATCTTGGTTTTTCTCGTAGGAGGAGAACATCTTCTTCTCCCCCGTCATGTGGTTTGTGCACCCGCTATCGATGATCCAACTTGAGCCCCCGGATGCATAAACCTACAAAACAAGTTTAGTTCTTGACTTTAGGTACCCAAATGGTTTTGGGTCCTTTGGCATTAGACACAAGAACTTTGGGTACCCAAACACAAGTCTTGGAGCCCTTGTGTTTGCCCCCAACAAACTTGGCAACTACCTTGCCGGATTTGTTAGTAAGCACATAAGATGCATCAAAAGTTTTAAATGAAATGCTATGATCATTTGATGCACTAGGAGTTTTCTTCTTGGGCAACTTAGCACGGGTACATTGCCTAGAGCTAGATGTCTCACCCTTATACATAAAAGCATGGTTAGGGCCAGAGTGAGACTTCCTAGAATGAATTCTCCTAATTTTGCTCTCGAGATAACCGGCAGGGTACAAAATGTAACACTCGTTATCCTGAGGCATGGGAGCCTTGCCCTTAACAAAGTTAGACAAATTTTTAGGAGGGGCATTAAGTTTGACATTGTCTCCCCTTTGGAAGCCAATGCCATCCTTGATGCCAGGGCGTCTCCCATTATAGAGCATACTTCTAGCAAATTTAAATTTTTCATTCTCTAAGTTATGCTCGGTAATTTTAGCATCTAATTTTGCTATATGATCATTTTGTTGTTTAATTAAGACCATGTGATCATGAATAGCATCAATATCAACATCTCTACATCTAGTGCAAATAGAAACATGCTCAATGGTAGATGTAGAGGGTTTGCAAGAATTAAGTTCAACAATCTTAGCACGCAAAATATCATTGTTATCTCTAAGATTGGAAATTGTAACATTGCAAACATCTAATTCTTTAGCCTTAGCAATTAATTTTTCATTTTCAATCCTAAGGCTAGCAAGAGAGGTGTTTAATTCTTCAATCTTAGCAAGCAAATCATCATTATCATTTCTAAGATTGGGAATTGAAACATCACAAACATGAGAATCAACCTTAGCAATTAATTTGGCATTTTCATTTCTAAGGTTGGCAATAGTGTCAGGGCATGTGCTTAGCTCACTAGATAATTTCTCACATTTTTCTACCTCTAGAGCATAAGCATTTTTTACCTTAACATGCTTTTTGTTTTCCTTGATTAGGAAGTCCTCTTGGGAGTCCAAGAGATCATCCTTCTCATGGATGGCACTAATTAGCTCATTTAGTTTTTCCTTTTGTTGCATGTTTAGGTCGGCAAAAAGAGTATGCAAATTATCCTCCTCATCACTAGCATTATCATCACTAGAGGACTCATATTTAGTGGAGGATTTGGATTTAACCTTCTTCCTTTTGCCGTCCTTCGCCATGAGGCATTTGTGGCCGACGTTGGGGAAGAGAAGTCCCTTGGTGACGGCGATGTTGGCGGCGTCCTCGTCGGAGGAGGAGTCGGTGGAGCTCTCGTCGGAGTCCCACTCGCGGCACACGTGGGCATCGCCGCCCTTCTTCTTGTAGTGTCTCTTCTTCTCCTTTCTTCTCCCCTTCTTGTCGTCGCCCCTGTCACTATCACTAGATAATGTACATTTAGCAATAAAATGACCGGGCTTACCACATTTGTAGCATACTTTCTTGGAGCAGGGCTTGTAGTCTTTCCCCCTCCTTTGCTTGAGGATTTGGCAGAAACTCTTGATGATGAGTGCCATTTCCTCATTGTCGAGCTTGGAGGCGTCGATGTGTTGTCTACTTGGTGTAGACTCCTCCTTCTTCTCCTTCGTTGCCTTGAATGCGACGGGTTGTGCCTCGGGCGTGGAGGAGGTGCCTTGCTCGATGATTTTCTTTGAGCCTTTAATCATTAGCTCAAAGCTCACAAATTTTCCTATAACTTCCTCGGGAGACATTAGCTTATATCTAGGATCACCTCGAATTAATTGAACTTGTGTAGGGTTAAGAAATACGAGGGATCTAAGAATAACCTTGACCATCTCATGGTCATCCCATTTTTCGCTCCCGAGGTTGCGCACTTAGTTCACCAAGGTCTTCAAGCGGTTGTACATAGCTTGTGGATCCTCCCCTTGGTGAAGCATGAAGCGACCGAGCTCCCCCTCGATCGTCTCCCGCTTGGTGATCTTTGTCACCTCGTCTCCCTCGTGCGCGGTCTTGAGTACGTCCCAAATTTCCTTCGCACTTTTTAGCCCTTGCACCTTATTATACTCCTCTCGACTTAGAGAGGCGAGGAGTATAGTGGTGGCTTGGGAGTTAAAGTGGTGAATTTGGGCCACCTCATCCGAGTCATAGTCTTCATCCCCTACGGATGGTACCTGTACACCAAACTCAACAACATTCCATATGCTTGTGTGGAGTGAGGTTAGATGGTGCCTCATTTTGTCACTCCACATATTATAATCTTCACCGTCAAAAACCGGTGGTTTGCCTAATGGAACGGAGAGTAGAGGAGTACGCTTTGAAATGTGGGGATAGCGTAGGGGAATCTTACTATACTTCTTGCGCTCTTGGCGCTTAGAAGTTACGGACGACGCGTCGGAGTCGGAGGTCGACGTTGATGAAGTGTCGGTCTCGTAGTAGACCACTTTCCTCATCCTCTTGTCCTTGTCGCCTCTCCGATGCGACTTGTGGGAAGAAGATTTCTTCTCCTTCCCCTTCCCTTTGTTGGAGGAGTTCTTCTTCTTCTCCTTCCTCTTGGTGCGGGACTCTTCCGATGAAGTGCTCCCGTGACTCGTAGTAGGCTTGTCGCCGGTCTCCATCTCCCTCTTGGTGTGATCTCCCGACATCACTTCGAGCGGTTAGGCTCTAATGAAGCACCGGGCTCTGATACCAATTGAAAGTCGCCTAGAGGGGGGGGGGTGGATAGGGCGAAACTGAAATTTACAAAATTAATCACAACTACAAGTCGGGTTAGCGTTAAAAATAATAATGAGTCCGAGAGAGAGGGCGCAAAACAAATCACAAGCGAATGAATAGTGTGACACGCGGATTTGTTTTACCGAGGTTCGGTTCTCGCAAACCTACTCCCCGTTGAGGAGGCCACAAAGGCCGGGTCTCTTTCAACCCTTACCCTCTCTCAAACGGTCCCTCGGACCGAGTGAGCTTCTCTTCTCAAATCAAATCGGGAACAAAACTTCCCCGCAAGGACCACCACACAATTGGTGTCTCTTGCCTCGATTACAATTGAGATTTGATCACAAAAGCAAGTGAGAAAGAAAAGAAGCAATCCAAGCGCAAGAGCTCAAAAGAACACGGTAAATCTCTCTCGCTAATCACTAAAGTCTTGTGTGGAAGTGGAGAGGATTTGATCACTTGGGTGTGTCTAGAAATGAATGCCTAGCTCTTGTAAGTGGTTGAGAAGTGGAAAACTTGGATGACTTGAATGTGGGGTGGTTGGGGGTATTTATAGCCCCAACCACCAAACTAGCCGTTTGGGTGGAGGCTGTCTGTCGTATGGTGCACCGGACAGTCCGGTGCACACCGGACATGTCCGGTGCCCCAGCCACGTCACCCGAACGTTAGGGTTCCGACCGTTGGAGCTCTGTTTGCTGGGCCCGCCTGGAGTCCGGTGGCGCACCGGACATGCACTGTACAGTGTCCGGTGCGCCATGACGCGCGTGCCTGACTTCTGCGCGCTCTGGCGCGCATTTAATGCGCCTGCAGTGACCGTTGGCGCCGAAGTAGCCGTTGCTCCGCAGTTACACCGGACAGTCCGGTGCACACCGGACATGTCCGGTGAATTATAGCGGAGTAGCCGTTGCGAATTCCCGAAGCTGGTGAGTTCAGAGTCGCTTCATTCCTGGAGCACCGGACACTGTCCGGTGTACACCGGACAGTCCGTTGAATTATAGTGGAGCGACTCTGCGTTTTCTCGAAGGCGAGGAGTTTGGCTTGGAGTCCCCTGGTGCACCGGACACTGTCCGGTGGTGCACCGGACACTATCCGGTGCGCCCGACCAGGGTGCCTTCGGTTGTCCCTTTGCTCCTTTGTTTGAACCCTTTCTCTTGATCTTTTTATTGGCTTATTGTGAACCTTTGGTACCTGTAGATCTTATAGACTTGGGCAAACTAGTTAGTCCAATTATTTGTGTTGGGCAATTCAACCACCAAAATTAGTTTAGGAAATAGGTGTAAGCCTAATTCCCTTTCACTTTTCCTAGGGTTCGATCACGGAGGTCCCTAATTACGTTGTCCTGGGACCCCCTGGCCGTTGAGCATGCCCTAGGAAAGAAAGAGCGGTGTGACGCCGCGTTTCGCCAAAGACCCTTCCAACGAAAGGCAATAAAAACTCGAAGCGCTTAATTTCAGAAGAGAAAAGAGTGACATAGCTTGTTTTGCAATGGGGTTCCTTCACATTACTCTGCCGAGTTCGTCGTTCGTTCGTCTTGTCTTGTTCGACTCCTAGCACGTTCGACGCCCATGATGCGCTCTTGCTCCAAGGCAAGTGACGCGACACGTTCACGCTCTTGGGAGGCGACGACAACCGCCTGGATGATGGCAATAACCACAATCAGCACGAAGTATGCGGGTGGAGGAGCCATCGACAACGCGATGATGTCGACCCACGCGGTATCGGTGATGGCGGGCTGGCAGGCGGTGAAGCCCGATGGGGGCAACGTGTGCGCTGTTGCGCAGTGAGGACGACGACGGGCAGCTGCGCCGTGAACGCAGGAGGAGGGGTTCCGGGGAGGGGCCAAAAGCCGGCGATGAAGGGGGGACCCATCCCTGATGAGTGTGCTGGTGTGGGGGAGGGGAGGAAGACGTTCCCGACTGTCGAAGAGGCGGCAATGACAGAGAAGAGGTTGTGCATAGGGGCGTTAGCGACATGGGGTGTGAGCAGGGCGCCCACGTTTGCGCCTGTGTCTGTGCCCGTGCCCGCATTTGCGGTTGCGCCCGCACCAGCGATGATGGTTGTGGCAGCGGCGGTGCTTGGGGATCCATGGAGGAGGTGGCGGGCAAGGGGAGGGAACCGGCCGGGGCAGAGGCAGGGGAGCTGCGTGCATCGGCTGAGGTGGGAGGGAGAAGAGAGGAGAAGTAAACCTATCTATATACCACATGGGAAACTATAACTGAAAGTCGCCTAGAGGGGGGGTGGATAGGCGAAACCTGAAAATTATAACTTTACACCCCAACTAGATCCCTTGATTAGTGGTTAGAACAAGATACACAATTATCGGAGTATAAAAACTAAGTCCTTTGCTTGTAAAGAGTATTGCTTTCAAATAATGCGGAATTGATAAATCAATACAACTAATAGGTCTACGAGAATAAAGCAAGGGGGCTTAGATAAGAAGAGCAATAACACAAGTTCTTTCTTGCAAGGTGTTGCTTTACTAAATGAGAATTTAACTTGAAGCAACACCAAATGGTATTAGCAAAGAATAGTGCAAGAAAAACTTAGAAAGGGAAAGAACAAACAAATCACAAGCAATAAGCACACTAGACACGGGTGATTTGTTTTACCGAGGTTCAGCCCTCGAAGGCCTAGTCCCCGTTGAGGAGTCCACTAAGGACGGGTCTCTTTCAACCCTTTCCTCTCTCCACCGATCACCAAAGACCGGCGAGCTCTTCTTCTTCTCAAGGATCACTTAAGACCCCGCAAGGACCACCACACTCTTTGGTGTCTCTTGCTAGCTTTACAAGCCTCCAAAACTTTGGAGGAAGTTCAATGGGAGTCAAAACTCCACGCGCAAATGAACACAAAGATGTAGCACACACTATCTCGATGAATCTCACAAGGCACTAGTGCTAAACTCAAGTGAGTAGCTCTCTCTTGCTTGCTCTCTTTCTTTTGTGGCACTTGTGTTGGTTGTAGTGGTCTAAATCTTGTGTATAGGATGGATCAATGAATAGTGGTGGTTGGGAGGGCTTGAATATGTCAATTATATGACTTGGAATGTTGCTTGGGCTTCCACACCTTGAAGTGGCCGGTTGGGGTGGTATTTATAGCCACCATCCAAATTGTAGCCGTTGGAGAAGGCTGCTGGCGATGGGCGCACCGGACAGTCCGGTGCGCCACCGGACAGTGTCCGGTATGCCGCCACGTCATCCTCCCGTTAGGGCTTGGAGCTGGTCGACCGTTGGAGGCTTTGTCCTCATGCGGCACCGGATAGTCCGGTGCGACACCGGACAGTCCGGTGCCCCTCTGACCAATTGCTCTGACTTCTGTCGCGATCACTGTGCTGCACTGTTTACTGTCAGAGTCGACCGTTGCACGCAGATAGCCATTGTTCCGCTGGCACACCGGACAGTCCGGTGGCCCACCGGACGGTCCGGTGAATTATAGTGGAGCTGCGCCTGGGAAACCCGAAGCTGAAGAGTTGAGGTCGATCCTCCCTGGTGCACCGGACACTGTCCGGTGGCACACCGGACAGTCCGGTGCGCCAGACCAGAGAGCACTTCGGTTTTCTTTGCTCCTATCTTTTGAGCCCTTTTTAATCTTTGTATTGGTTTTGAGTTGAACCTTTGGCACCTGGAGAACATATACTCTAGAGCAAACTAGTTAGTCCAATTATTTATGTTGGGCAATTCAACCACCAAAATCATTTAGGAAAATGTTAGACCCTATTTCCCTTCCAATAACCCTAACTTAGTATTAGAACCTCTATTAATAAACCAATAAATGTTGGGTCGAACCCATTATAAATTACAAGGGGCTAACCCTAAAACTATAAATGGGTTCTAACATTGCGGAGTTTCATAAGATGTCCCGTGTGTATTGTAAAAGGTCAGCATATCTGGTTTTGAATATGATTGCTAGGTTTGGAAGGTTGTTGGCTGCTACCACAGTCGCTTCACCTTAGGCCTCATTCAGTTGTACCCAATCAGGCCAGGTTAAGCTTGGAATGGGAACCAATCCAGGTTAAAATCCAGGCCCAAGAAAAATCTAGGATCCTAATTTTTTTGTGTTCGTTTAAGCCCATTGGGATTCTAGCCCATGGGTTTGGATTTTTTTACTTGAGGAGGTTCTGGATCGGACCCAGGAGTCGTATGGCCTGGAAAAACCCAGGAGCGAGTGAGCGAGCGATGGTGGCGGCGCAAGCGAGACACTGGCAAGCTCTACTCCAACAAGCTTCTCTCCGGTTAGATAGATCTACTCTCCACCTCTCTCTCCCTGTCTTTGTTGCTTCAAAGAGGTCCAAGTGGATAGATCTGTTTGGTACCTTCACCAGGAGGCAGAAGTGGGCAGATCCGGCCATACACGAAGGTGTGCTTGTGAAAGTCGCCTAGAGGGGGGTGAATAGGGTGAAACTAAAATTTACAAAGTTAATCACAACTACAAGCTGGGTTAGCGTTAGAAATATAAGCGAGTCCGAGAGAGAGGGTGAAAAACAAATCACAAGCAAATAAAGAGTGAGACACAAGGATTTGTTTTACCGAGGTTCAGTTCTTGCAAACCTACTCCCCGTTGAGGTGGTCACAAAGACCGGGTCTCTTTCAACCCTTTCCCTCTCTCAAACGGTCACTTAGACCGAGTGAGCTTCTCTTCTCAATCACACGGGACACTAAGTCCCCACAAGGACCACCACACAATTGGTGTCTCTTGCCTCGGTTACAATTGAGTGAATCACAAGAAAGAATGAGAAAGAAAAGAAGCAATCCAAGCGCAAGAGCTCAAATGAACACAAATGTCGCTCTCTCTAGTCACTATTTGATTTGGAGTGATTCCGGACTTGGGAGAGGATTTGATCTCTTTGGTTGTGTCTAGAATTGAATGTTATAGCTCTTGTAATGTGTTGGAAGGTGGAAAACTTGGATAAAATGAATGGTGGGGTGGTTGGGGTATTTATAGCCCCAACCACCAAACTAGCCGTTTGGTGGAGGTTGCTGTCGAATGGCGCACCGGACAGTCCGGTGCGCCACCGGACACTGTCCGGTGCGTCAGCCACGTCACCCGGCCATTAGGGTTCGACCGTTGGAGCTCTGACAGATGGGGTCTTCTGGCTGTCCGGTGCTGCACTGCACAAGTACTGTAGACTGTCCGGTGCGCCTTCTGACGCTGCTCTGACTCTAGCGCGCACTGTAGCGCATTGAATGCGGTTGCAGTCGATCGTTGGCGCTAAAGTAGTCGTTGCTCTGCTGGCACACCGGACAGTCCGGTGAATTATAGCGGAGCGCCCTCTGATTCTCGAAGGTGACGAGTTTGAAGCTGAGTTCCCTGGCACACCGGACACTGTCCGGTGGCACACCGGACAGTCCGGTGCGCCAGACCAGGGCACACTTCGGTTGTCTTTTGCTCTCTTTGTTTGAACCCTTCCTTGGTTACTTTATTGGTCTATTGTGAACCTTTGGCACCTGTAAAACTTATAATCTAGAGCAAACTAGTTAGTCCAATTATTTGTGTTGGGCAATTCAACCACCAAAATCAATTAGGAAAAGGGTGTAAGCCTATTTCCCTTTCAATCTCCCCCTTTTTGGTGATTGATGCCAACACAAACCAAAGCAAATATGGAAGTGCAGAATTGAACTAGTTTGCATAATGTAAGTGCAAAGGTTGCTTGGAATGGAACCAATAAATATTACTTACTAGATGCGCATGGATGACTTTTCTTCTTATTAACATTTTGGACCACGCTTGCACCACATGTTTTGTTTTGCAAAATGTTTTGGAAATTCTTTTCGAAGTTCTTTTGCAAATAGTCAAAGGTAAATGAATAAGATTTTTGAGAAGCATTTTCAAGTTTTGAAATTTTCTCCCCTTGGTTCAAATGATTTTCCTTTGACTAAACAAAACTCCCCCCTTAATGAAATCCTCCTCTTAGTGTTCAAGAGGGTTTTAGATATTAATTTTTAAGAGGGTATATCAATTTGAAATTGTATCAAAATAAGATACCAATTGAAAAACTTCTTTTAATACCAAATAAAAGACTACATTTTTTTGAAATTGGTGGTGGTGCGGTCCTTTTGCTTTGGGCTAATACTCTCTCCCCCTTTGGCATGAATCGCCAAAAACGGATGCTTGAGTGAAATATAAGCCCTCGAAACTACTCTCTCCCCCTTTGGATGGAAGTAAAGGAGTGAAGATTATACCAAAGTTGGAGAGTTAGTGCAGAGCGACGGCGAAGGATGAATGATTCGATGGAGCGGAGTGAAAGCCTTGTCTTCGCCGAAGACTCCTTTTCCCTTTCAATCTATGACTTATCATGAAATGGACTTGAAAGAACACATTAGTCATAGCACATGAAAGAGATGATCAAAGGTATATATATGAATTATGTGTGCAAAACATCAATAAAAATTCCTAGAATCAAGAATATTTAGCTCATGCCTAAGTTTGGTAAAGGTTTGTTCATCCAATGGCTTGGTAAAGATATCGGCTAATTGTTCTTTGGTGCTAACATATGCAATCTCGATATCCCCCTTTTGTTGGTGATCCCTTAGAAAATGATACCGAATGGCTATGTGTTTAGTGCAGCTATGCTCAATGGGATTATCCGCCATGCGGATTGCACTCTCATTATCACATAGAAGAGGAACTTTGGTTAATTTGTAACCATAGTCCCTAAGGGTTTGCCTCATCCAAAGCAATTGCACGCAACAATGGCCTGCGGCAATATACTCGGCTTCGGCGGTTGAAAGAGTCACAGAATTTTGCTTCTTTGAAGCCCAAGACACCAGAGATATTCCCAAGAACTGGCAAGTCCCCGATGTGCTCTTTCTATTAATTTTGCACCCTGCCCAATCGACATCAGAATAACCAATTAAATCAAATGTGGATCCCCTGGGGTACCAAAGGCCAAACTTAGGAGTATAAACTAAATATCTCAAGATTCGTTTTACGGCCCTAAGGTGAGCTTCCTTAGGATCGGCTTGGAATCTTGCACACATACATACAGAAAGCATAATATCCGGTCGTGAAGCACATAAATAGAGTAAGGAACCTATCATCGACCGGTATACCTTTTGATCAATGGAGTTACCTCCCGTGTCGAGGTCGAGATGCCCATTAGTTCCCATGGGTGTCTTGATGGGCTTGGCGTCCTTCATCCCAAACTTGGTTAGAATGTCTTGAATGTACTTCGTTTGGCTAATGAAGGTGCCCTCTTGGAGTTGCTTCACTTGAAATCCTAGGAAATACTTCAACTCCCCCATCATCGACATCTCGAATTTTTGAGTCATGATCCTACTAAACTCTTCACATGTAGATTCGTTAGTAGACCCAAATATGATATCATCAACATAAATTTGGCATACAAACAAATCATTTGCAAGTGTTTAGTAAAGAGTGTAGGATTGGCTTTTCCGACTTTGAAGCCATCAGCAATAAGAAAATCTCTTAGGCATTCATATCATGCTCTTGGGGCTTGCTTGAGCCCATAAAGCGCCTTAGAGAGTCTATAAACATGGTTATGATACTCACTGTCTTCAAAGCCGGGAGGTTGCTCAACATAGACCTCTTCCTTGATTGGTCCATTGAGGAAGGCACTTTTCACGTCCATTTGATAAAGCTTGAAGCCATGGTAAGTAGCATAGGCAAGTAAAATGCGAATTGACTCAAGCCTAGCTACGGGTGCATAGGTTTCACCGAAATCCAAACCTTCGACTTGTGAATATCCCTTGGCCACAAGTCAGGCTTTGTTCCTTGTCACCACACCATGCTCATCCTGCTTGTTGCGGAAGACCCACTTGGTTCCTACAATATTTTGGTTAGGACGTGGAACTAAATGCCATACCTCATTCCTCGTGAAGTTGTTGAGCTCCTCTTACATCGCCATCACCCAATCCGAATCTTGAAGTGCTTACTCTATCCTGTGTGGCTCAATAGAGGAAACAAAAGAGTAATGCTCACAAAAATGTGCAACACGAGATCTAGTGGTTACCCCCTTATGAATGTCGCCGAGGATGGTGTTCACGGGGTGATCTCGTTGAATTACTTGGTGGACTCTTGGGTGTGGCGACCTTGTAGCTTGCTCATCCTCCTTGTCTTGATCAAATGCATCTCCCCTTGATTGTTGCCGTCTTCTTGAGGTGGCTCATCTTCTTGATCTTCTTCTTTATCATCATGAGCCTCATCCTCATCTTGAGTTGGTGGAGATGCTTGCATGGAGGAGGATGGTTGATCTTGTGCTTGAATGGGCTCTTCGGATTCCTTAGGACACACATCCCTAATGGACATGTTCCTTAGCGCGACGCACAGAGCCTCTTCGTCATCTAATTCATCAAGATCAACTTGCTCTACTTGAGAGCCGTTAGTCTCATCAAACACAATGTCACAAGAAACTTCAACTAGTCCAGTGGACTTGTTAAAGACTCTATATGCCCTTGTGTTTGAATCATATCCTAGTAAAAAGCCTTCTACAGCCTTAGGAGCAAATTTTGATTTTCTACCTCTTTTAACAAGAATAAAACATTTGCTACCAAAGACTCTAAAGTATGAAACATTGGGCTTTTTACCGGTGAGGAGTTTGTATGATGTCTTCTTGAGGATTCGGTGTAGATACAACTGGTTGATGGCATAGCAAGCGGTGTTGACTGCCTCGGCCCAAAACCGATCCAAAGTCTTGTACTCATCAAGCATGGTTCTTGCCATGCCTAATAGAGTTCTATTCTTCCTCTCCACTACACCATTTTGTTGTGGCGTGTAGGGAGAAGAGAACTCATGCTTGATGCCCTCCTCCTCAAGGAAGCCTTCAATTTGTGAATTCTTGAACTCCGTCCCATTATCGCTTCTAATTTTCTTGATCCTCAAGCCGAACTCATTTTGAGCCCGTCTCAAGAATCCCTTTAAGGTCTCTTGGGTTTGAGTTTTTTCCTGTAAAAAAATACCCAAGTGAAGCGAGAATAGTCATCCATAATAACAAGACAGTACTTACTCCCGTCGATGCTTATGTAAGTGATCGGGCCGAATAGGTCCATGTGGAGGAGCTTGAGTGGCCTGTCAGTCGTCAAGATGTTCTTATGTGGATGATGAACACCAACTTGCTTCCCTGCTTGACATGCGCTACAGATCCTGTCTTTCTCAAAATGCACGTTTGTTAGTCCCAAAATGTGCTCTCCCTTTAGAAGCTTGTGAAGATTCTTCATCCCAACATGGGCTAGTCGGCGATGCTAGAGCCAGCCCATGTTAGTCTTAGCAATTAAGCAAGTGTCGAGTTCAGCTCTATTGAAATCAACTAAGTATAGCTGACCCTCTAACACTCCCTTAAATGCTACTGAATCATCACTTCTTCTAAAGACAGTGACACCTACATCAGTAAATAGACAGTTGTAGCCCATTTTGCATAGTTGAGAAACAGAAAGCAAATTGTAATCTAAAGAGTCTACAAGAAAAACATTGGAAATAGAATGGTCAGGAGATATAGCTATTTTACCCAAACCTTTGACCAAACCTTGATTTCCATCCCCGAATGTAATCGCTCTTTGGGGATCATGGTTTTTCTCATAGAAGGAGAACATCTTTTTCTCCCCTGTCATGTGGTTTGTGCACCCACTATCGATGATCCAACTTGAGCCCCAGATGCATAAACCTACAAAACAAGTTTAGTTCTTGAGTTTAGGTACCCAAACAGTTTTGGGGCCTTTGGCATTAGATACAAGAACTTTGGGTACCCAAACACAAGTCTTTGATCCCTTGTGTTTGTCCCCAACATACTTGGCAACTACTTTGCCGGATTTGTTAGTCAAAACATATGATGCATCAAAAGTTTTAAATGAAATGCTAGGTTCATTTGATGCACTAGGAGTTTTCTTCTTAGGCAATTTTGCATGGGTTGATTGCCTAGAACTAGATGTCTCACTCTTATACATAAAAGCATGATTAGGACCAGAGTGAGACTTCCTAGAATGAATTCTCCTAATCTTATGCTCGGGATAACCGGCAGGGTACAAAATGTAACCCTCGTTATCCTGAGGCATGGGAGCCTTGCCCTTAACAAAGTTGGATAATCTTTTAGGAGGGGCATTAAGTTTGACATTGTCTCCCTTTTGGAAGCCAATGCCATCCTTGATGCCAGGGCGTCTCCCACTATAAAGCATACTACGAGCAAATTTAAATTTTTCATTTTCTAGTTCATGCTCGGCAATTTTAGCATCTAATTTTGCTATATGATCATTTTGTTGTTTAATTAAAGCCACGTGATCATGAATAGCATCAATGTCAACATCTCTACATCTAGTGCAAATGGAAACATGCTCAACGGTAGATGTAGAGGGTTTGCAAGAATTTAATTCAACAACCTTAGCATGTAATATGGCATTTTCATCTCTAAGGTTGGAAATGGAAGCATTGCAAACATTCAATTCATTAGCCTTAGCAATTAATTTTTCATTTTCATTTCTAAGGCTAGCAAGAGAGACATTTAATTTTTCAATCTTAGCAATAGAAATAGCATGATCATTTCTAAGATTGGCATATGAATCATCACAAACATTTGAATCAACCTTAATTAATTTAGCATTCTCATTCCTAAGGTTGGCAATCAAATCATGACAAGTGCTTAGCTCACTAGATAAATTTTCACATTTTTCCATCTCTAGAGCATAAGCATTCTTAACCTTAACATGCTTTTTATTCTCCTTAATTAGGAAGTCTTCTTGGCTATCCAAGAGTTCATCCTTATCATGAATAGTGCTAATCAATTCATTTAACTTCTCCTTTTGTTGCATGTTAAGGTTGGCAAAAAGAGTAAACAAATTATCCTCATCATCACTAGAATTAGCCTCATCACTAGAGGTGGCATATTTAGTGGAGGATTTAGATTTAACCTTCTTCTTTTTGCCGTCCTTCGCCATGAGGCACTTGTGGCCGATGTTGGGGAAGAGAAGTCCCTTGTTGACGGCGATGTTGGCGGCGTCCTCGTCGGAGGAGGAGTCGGTGGAGCTCTCATCGGAGTCCCACTCCCGGCAAACATGGGCATCGCCGCCCTTCTTCTTGTGATATCTCTTCTTCTCCTTTCTTCTCCCCTTCTTGTCGTCGCCCCTGTCACTGTCACTAGAAATAGGACATTTTGCTATAAAGTGACTGGGCTTACCACACTTGTAGCAAACCTTCTTGGAGCGGGGCTTGTAGTCCTTCCCCCTCCTTTGCTTGAGGATTTGTTGAAAGCTTTTGATGATTAAAGCCATCTCCTCATTGTCGAGCTTTGAGGCGTCGATGGGGAGCCTACTTGATGTAGACTCTTCCTTTTTCTCCTCCGTTGCCTTGAATGCGACGGGTTGTGCCTCGGGCATGGAGGAGGTGCCTTGCTCGATGATTTTCTTTGAGCCTTTGATCATTAGCTCAAAGCTCACAAACTTCCCTATAACCTCCTCGGGAGACATTAGCGTGTATCTAGGGTCACCTCGAATTAATTGAACTTGCGTAGGGTTAAGAAAAACAAGGGATCTTAGAATAACCTTGACCATCTCATGGTCATCCCATTTGGTGCTCCCGAGGTTGCGCACTTGGTTCACCAAGGTCTTCAAGCGGTTGTACATGGCTTGCGGATCCTCTCCTTGGTGAAGCATGAAGCGACCGAGCTCCCCCTTGATCGTCTCCCGCTTGGTGATCTTGGTCACCTCGTCTCCTTCGTGCGTGGTCTTGAGCACGTCCCAAATTTCCTTTGTGCTCTTCAACCCTTGCACCTTATTATACTCCTCTCGACTTAGAAAGGCGAGGAGTATAATAGTGGCTTGGGAGTTGAAGTGATGAATTTGGGCCACTTCATCCGAATCATAGTCTTCATCCCCTACAGATGGTACCTGTACACCAAACTCAACAACGTTTCAAATGCTTGTGTGGAGTGAGGTTAGATGATGCCTCATTTTGTCACTCCACATATTATAATCTTCACCGTAAAAAACCGGTGGTTTGCCTAGTGGAACGGAAAGTAAAGGAGTACGCTTTGAAATACGAGGGTAGCGTAGGGGAATCTTACTATACTTCTTGCGCTCATGGCGCTTAGAAGTTATGGATGGCGCATCGGAGCCGGAGGTGGATGGCGATGAAGAATCGGTCTCGTAGTAGACCACTTTCCTCATCTTCTTTTTCTTATCGCCACTCCGATGCGACTTGAGGGAAGAGGATTCCTTCTCCTTCCCTTCATTGTGGGACTCTCCCGATGGAGCCTTCCCGTGGCTTGTAGCGGGCTTGTCGCCGGTCACCATCTCCTTCTTGGCGTGATCTCCCGACATCACTTCGAGCGGTTAGGCTCTAATGAAGCACTGGGCTCTGATACCAATTGAAAGTCACCTAGAGGGGGGGGGGGTGAATAGGGCGAAACTGAAATTTATAAAGTTAATCACAACTACAAGCTGGGTTAGCGTTAGAAATATAAGCGAGTCCGAGAGAGAGGGTAAAAAACAAATCGCAAGCAAATAAAGAGTGAGACACAAGGATTTGTTTTACCGAGGTTCGGTTCTTGCAAACCTACTCCCCGTTGAGGTGGTCACAAAGACTGGGTCTCTTTCAACCCTTTGCCTCTCTCAAACGGTCACTTAGACCGAGTGAGCTTCTCTTCTCAATCACACGGGACACTAAGTCCCCGCAAGGACCACCACACAATTGGTGTCTCTTGCCTCAGTTACAATTGAGTGAATCACAAGAAAGAATGAGAAAGAAAAGAAGCAATCCAAGCGCAAGAGCTCAAATGAACACAAATGTCGCTCTCTCTAGTCACTATTTGATTTGGAGTGATTCCGGACTTGGGAGAGGATTTGATCTCTTTGGTTGTGTCTAGAATTGAATGCTATAGCTCTTGTAATGTGTTGGAAGGTGGAAAACTTGGATAAAATGAATGGTGGGGTGGTTGGGGTATTTATAGCCCCAACCACCAAACTAGCCGTTTGGTGGAGGCTGCTGTCGAATGGCGCACCGGACAGTCCGGTGCGCCACCGGACACTGTCTGGTGCGCCAGCCACGTCACCCGGCCGTTAGGGTTCGACCGTTGGAGCTCTGACAGATGGGGTCATTTGGCTGTCCGGTGGTGCACCGGACAAGTACTGTAGACTGTCCGGTGCGCCTTCTGACGCTGCTCTGACTCTGGCGCGCACTGTAGCGCATTGAATGCGGTTGCAGTCGACCGTTGGCGCTGAAGTAGCCGTTGCTCCGCTGGCACACCAGACAGTCCGGTGCGCCACCGGACACTGTCCGGTGCCTCACCGGACAGTCTAGTGAATTATAGCGGAGTGCCCTCTGATTTTCCCGAAGGTGACGAGTTTAAAGCTGAGTTCTCTGGTACACCGGACACTGTCCGGTGGCACACCGGACAGTCCGGTTCGCCAGACCAGGGCACACTTCGGTTGTCTTTTGCTCTCTTTGTTTGAACCCTTACTTGGTTACTTTATTGGTATATTGTGAATCTTTGGCACCTGTAAAACTTATAATCTAGAGCAAACTAGTTAGTCCAATTATTTGTGTTGGGCAATTCAACCATCAAAATCAATTAGGAAAAGAGTGTAAGCCTATTTCCCTTTCAACTTGCCGACGGGGAGGCCGAGCGACGGCAGCGCACAGCGGAACAAACGGATGTCGCGGGACAGCACTGTCTTGGCGACGAGTCTACATGGGACCTTCCTGCGGGTTGGAGAGCAGCGGCGGAGCGCCGGTATGACCCGCTATGGCCCTCGCCATGCCTTGCCGCAGTCTACTAGTCTTTTTCTCTAACATCGCTCGCATGCCGACTCCACTGCCGTAGCCTGCTTCTCCGTCGCCGGCCGCTGCCATTCCAGCTCCTCTCCAGCTCCGCCCGTCAGTCTACTAGTCTTTTTCTCTAACGTCACTCGTAGCCTCGCCGAGTCGCTCGCATGCCGACTCCACTGCCGCAGCCTGCTTCTCCGTCGCCGGCCGTTGCCATTCCAACTCTCCTCTCTAGCTCCGCCCGTAGCCTGCTTCTTCGCTCGCGGCTTGTCCGCTCCGGTCTGAGTGTCCGTTTGTCAGATAGAAAAAAGACCTTTTGTTTGCCTGATAGTAAAACTCAAAAATCAAGTGTTCTCTAGATGCTTGAGATATATTAGATGAGGATTTTTGCGTAGCAGTAGGATGTTACCACTATTTGGTTGAACGTCTTCCGTTGTTAAAAACAGAAAGTGAATCAACATAATAAGCCTGAAGTTGTAGCTTCGTGTCTTTTTTGTCCAGTTGCACGGTTGCACGGTTCTCCTTCCTGTTAGGTTCTTGCAATCATCTTTTCCTGCTCTAGTAATATTATCAAACTAAATCTAGTTTATTTATTTTTAGATTGTCCCTGCTCCGGTAAGAGTCGGCGAAGACGAGTGTCCCCATCCTAGTTGCTGGTGTCTGATCTATTTTTTCAAGGCACCAGCCAAAACCTGAAGAAATTGAATTATATGAACTACTTAACTAGCTTTAGTAATTAGTTTTCCTTGTCTCTTGATGCTACTTTTAGTTTTGCTACGGACATGAGCAATAGAGATCACATTAGGAGGAAGGATGATGATGATGATGACCTTTTCCTTTTGATTCTCCCTTCCCTACACTTGTTGGGCTATCTTAGTAAAAAGAAATTGAGCCATACATGACCGGAAGGAAAAGGTTGGATAGCTACTTGAAGGACATATTAAGAATTGTAGGGTATCATTTAGAATGGAACCTTACATTTTCAAAGTCATCTTTGCACTGATTACATTACTGTCATTCAAAGTCAGAACACATGTCTGAAATAATCTATGCACTGATCTCATTTGCCTAATTTTGTTCCAGGGTCCAAGGATGAGAAAGTCAAGTCACGTCCTAATAGTTGATGCATCTTTAGGTTTGATGTTGGTACCATTTGAAGATAACATGTTACCGTTCCAAGAAATATTTGATCACTGGATGCTGAATTATGTTATTTTGTGTTTTTTATTTGATCTGTATTAAAATATGTTTATTTTGAAAAAGAGATATGTGCTGAGAATCATATTACATTCATGCTTAAATTTCAGAGAGATAGTGATATGTTGTACAGGTTTGTGAAAGAAATATGTGTTTCATAGAGCATTCAATGCGTGCATGCCTACGGACAGATTATTCTATCTTTCATAAACCTGGATCAAAAATTGTGTTTTTTATTGGCTTGTGTTGGTTTTTGAGTTTGGGGTTTAATCCACATGATATCTATCGAATGTGATATATGGAATATATGACAAAGGTGGAGTCTTGGAGTATTTCGATCGATCGGTCATATACATATAGGCCTGAGTCAGGCATCAAATAGTTTCGATTTGCATTATCCATAGGACACCTTATATGTATCAAAATCGATATCAAAATCAAAAAGATGTACAATCCAATTTCTCGATTCAATAGAAGCCTGGTATATCCAGACAATAGGTAGGAACATAAACTCAAACATTCTGGAGCTACAAAGATAGTATTGTGCTATATGTTAACTGTACTCGTATTGTGCTATATGTTAACTGTACTCGTATGTCTACTGGTTTACTTACAAGTTTGGTTTTGCTGTACTTTTGGTGTCGTCTGCATCTGTAGGGCGCGCAACGCGTGTCCCCCTGATCTAGTTTTTTTTTTAACAGAGGATAACCCCATAATAGAAATGCGGTATAGTATACCACAGTAACAAAGCTAAAACCGGATAGGACAAGAATACGTAAGCCTTGCAAGCTGCAAACACCGGACGAGAACGCACAGCTTTGCATGCATCTGTAGACACTCCCCACGTCCGAGCCTGGCCGGACTAGCTAGGTACAGTACTAGTTTTCAGCGCCGACCTTCGGCTTGGCGTTGCTGGCGAAGGCCACAGCGGCCGGCCGGGTGACGGCGTCGGCGTTCACGGTCACGGCCATCCCGGGGCCGGGGCCGGGACCGCAGCACTCGCGCTTGCCGTCGCAGCAGTCAATGCGGCAGCAGGGGGTCGGCAGGACCTGGGCCTCGGCCGCGCCGAGCACCAGGAGCGCCAGCGCAAGGGCGGCGACGATCTTGCGGTTGCGGCCCATGGGATGGGATCCGTGTGGTGTGCTGTGTTCGTCGGCTTCCGTTCTTTGGGCGCTCCTATTTGTAGGCTGGGCCGGGAGGAGGGCTTGTGCTGCATGTCACGTCACGTGACGTTTTGTTTTGTAGCCACACATGCTGTCAACTTGGCAAGGCTCCTACGGTTCCTTGTGGGATGATAAAGAAGGGAGCACAACCGCCTCGCTGGGTAATACACACATGGGTCTGCCCTACTCTTTGCAGCAAGGAGACGGAGACCTGCGTCCGGCTCTGCCGCAACTGCAAGCTTACCTATCAAGAACATGGGTGTCGCTGATCCCTGAACTGTGCGCCCTGATGGTTCAGGCTGCCAACAATGGTAACAACTTTTGACCAGCAAGTCTTTAATTAGCCGGAGTTAAGATAATTTACTTTCACCGAAGCACTTGCCAAAAAAAAGGCAAATCGCATTCGCATCTTACTCGTGTCACGTCAAAATAAAGAAAATGTTTAGACTGAATTTTTTTTCATTACTATAGCTCAACATGCTTATGTAAGCACTAGGTGAGTGCCCGTGCGTTGCAACGGAAACATATAATATCATGGTAACTTATTACTAATGTGTGTTATACTATTACGAAAAAAGGTTACATAATCCATTCGAACGGAATTAATGAATCCGAATCTGGATCAAGCAATTTCTACATTTCTAAAGGATAGTCTCTTTCAGCTATCGTACACACAGACTTCAAAACGTTTGCGACCTCTAGCAATTAAGAGCATCTCCAACAAATCTATTTAGATCCCAATATCTTAGATTAGTATCTCCCTAACCATATTTGAGATCTAAACAAATACCATTCTCTAAGAGCAACTTTAATAGTTCTCTAAACAACTCTTTAAATCTTAAATCTAAGAAGTGAACAGAAAAATGTTTCTCCAATGGTTCTCTAAATATACTTGCTAAATTTACTTAGTTGCTATTCAACTCTATTTACTCTCCACATTTAGCAACTCGGTAGAAACTCCCTAAATGCAGTTGACATCAATTTCTTCACACTAGCGTGATTATTTTTCCGTTTCCCACACAGTGAGATAGCCAGGTATATCACGCTCTTTTTTCACTTTCTAGCATAATGAGGTTGTGAATCATCTAGGCCCCTTTGGTAATGTTTTGGTAATTAATGACAACTGCTTGTGGACTAACGATTCTTGTAGAAATAAGAATGCAGGGTTGGACCACATTGAACAGGAAATGTTGAAGAATCATACGCATTGGTTGTGGATCAGATGAAGGGAAAGGTATTATATAGGTTTCATTTTTGCCGGTCTTAAGGAGTTTAGAGAAGATACCTGACCGGATTAGTAGGCTAGATAGCCGTACTATTAAGAGGAGTCAATGACTTAGATCTGTGTAAAACTTAGTGCCTCATAGAGCATCAAGTAGTTGCATTTGCATGAGGACTAACAGCGCTTCACATTTCGCGAGTCACAAGTTCTTTCAAAGCTTGTTTGAAATTGCGAAGTCATGGATGCGCGGACTGTCCGGGCCTTAGGGGCGGACCGTCCGCGATCCACCAGAGGGGTCCGAAGTCTGCCCATTTGTTTTGGCACTGTGTTCTATTGCACTGCGGACCGTCCGGGCCTTAGGGTCGGACCGTCCGCAGTCATGTCCAGAGGAGGGTGTCTTCGGGCCAGTCCCTGAATTATAGGCGGACGGTCCGCCTGTGAGGGGCGGACGGTCCGCAAGTGTCAAACTCGTTTTTGGACAGGGACTGTGTGTTTTTACAGATTTGTACTACGGACTGTCCGGGGGACCAGTCCGGACAGTACTGTCTCAGGTCGCGGACCGTCCGGGATTTATAGCCGGACGGTCCGCACGTGTTAACTTCTTTTGATCCGAGGCTCGGGTGTTTCATTCTGCCAGGTCGCGGACGGTCCGGCCTTGAAGGGCGGACTGTCCGGACCCACCTTTTGAGTCAGCTCTGACATGTTTTTAAATGGTCTTTATAGCCGTTATATGTACGGCGGACCGTCCGGCCCTAGGGCGCGGACGGTCCGCGTGTACGCAGAACTGCTAGCTTTTGCACATAACGGTTTGATTTTGATGGGGGACTATAAATAGAAGGGTAGCTCGTGTGAGAGACTTCTCTTGGCTATTCCTTGCACACATTGAGCTCATTTGTGATCCTCCAACTCACTCTCTCACACTCTTTGCTTGAGATTGCATTCTAGTGAGAGATTGAGGGTTCCTAGTGCATTTGCATCATTTGGTGATTCTTGAGGCACTAGGTGGTACACCGAGCAAGCGTCGTTGGCTTGTTACTCTTGGAGGTTGCCGCCTCCTAGACGGCTCGGGTGATTGTCTCCGTCGAGCTCTCCAAGAAGATTGTGGAGAAGCCGCGGTGTGGATTGTGAGGGGTTCGCGCCTACCTCGCCGGAGCGGCAAAGGTGACATTAGTGGAATCGAGGTATTGAGTGATTTCTTGTCCACTTGGCTCAAAGATCAAGTCGTGTCTTGATAGAGGAGCAAGTGAGAGCTTGAAGTCCACCTCAACGTGGATTAGGGGTGATCGGCAAATCACCGATACCACGGGATAAATTTCGGTGTCTATTCTTTCTAGCATTACTTATTGCCTTGCAATTGATTAGTGTTTTGCTTAGTGTTCTTCAAGTATTCAATCTCCGTAGTTGTTTTTCATACATTGTTTACTTATTGACACTAGATAATTTATTTCTCTTATTGCATTGATTAAATTTATTTAGTATTTTTGATTTTAGTCAAAACCGTCTATTCACCCCCCTCTAGCCGGTGTCCTAGATCCTACAAGTGGTATCGGAGCCGAGGACTCCATTGTTTGTGGATCTAATCATCCCGGAGTGGGACAAAATGGCTAGTAACAACAATGTGCACATTGGGAAGCCACCGCACTTTGCTGGAAACAATTATGATTATTGGAAAATAAGAATGTCAATGCATCTTAGAGCAATGGGTGGAAAAATTTGGCCAATTGTTAGGGATGGATTTGTTGTATTGAAGGAAGATGAACCATCCGTTAGTGATAATGAGAATATCCTCACAAATGATCAAGCCATGAATGTCTTTTATGATGCTCTT